>JAIGNY010000015.1:97500-167460 GCA_020152595.1 Chiridota heheva
TATGGACAGGTAACGAGGCAACATTATAATAATTAATTAAGAATCCTATCAAAACCAGCAAGAGAGCAAAAACTGTTATCTAAATCGCTTAAAACATTTTGCCATTGTAGAGCTTTTTGAATATTTATTTGCAAGTTTGTGTTATTTCTGTAATAAACGGGATAGATAATCTCTATGTTCTTATGTAAATCCATTTTTTTTTAATCCTCTGTCATTTCATAAAGTGAAGATAATTGTAATGATAATTATTATAATGATTTGATCTTTACCACACCCCTCAACCAACCTCAAGCTGGAGAAAGAAGGAATTTTGAATATTTTCAAGGTCTGAAATTAAGAGAGAAAAACATGAAGAAAAACTAAAGCACTTTGAGGCCTTTCCTGTTCATACATCACATTTCCTCAATAGATTTTTTCAATATATTTAAAATTCATTGACTACTAAACTCAGAATGCAATGCTCTTTTAAATACGTGGTTGAACAGAAAACCTTTGAAGCTGCCCACATACCTTCAAAAGCGTCCGCCATTTTTATAGTTCAGGAAAGTCGCGGTATATATGATCTTATTAACTTTCGTTTTTTTTTTTTCAGGGGCTAATTGGCCAAACAGAATATTTTGACCTTATACTTAGTGAAGTTTTTGAAGGGCTCTGTGGACTAACGATCCTTGTTAGATATGTATGACGTCATGGGGCGCACTCAAATCCAAACCTCTCAATATGGTTATGGAAAGGAGAGGAAAGTGACAAAACCTTAAGTCTGTTAATGCATTATAAAATGCGCATGAGCTTCTCGCTTCAATAATGGCCGAATTATTTTCAGAAAACGATTTGAGTCTGGCCTCAAATACGAGGATCAAGGGTGAATTTTTCCCTGCCCCACTAGATTGCTTTCCCCCCAGATTTTTATCTCATGAAACAAAGCTGCCTCTCTCTTGTCACAGGCTCCCCCGGTATCAAAATCTTGGCAGCACAAGATGACCTGATAAGGAAACTGAACAGAACAACATTATACAAATAATTTTAAAAAATGACTATTTTCGGCATTGATAAATCTAAAACAGATTGCAGTGGTTTATTATATTGAAAAGAAAAACCTAGCAAGGGTGTGGCATGACTCCAATAAAGTAGAGATAGCATCGGTACTGGTACGTCGTAAACAAATGTATCTCTTTTGACGAAAATACACAAAAGCAACAAACAAATGGAAAGAAATGTATTTCTAAAAATGAATATTTGGATATGTGTTCTGCGTAATTTATTTTTGAGTGTATCGAGCTTTCTCCTTTTTCTGTTGTTTTGTTCTTCCATAAGAGTTTTGAAGGCCACTGGGCCCCGTAGCTTTCCTAAATTTTAGAAAATATTAACATGGGCTGAGCTCCCTCAAAAACACCTTTGCAATAACGGATCAAGTTTTCAAGCTCAGGTTTTATCTGGTGTTGTTTGTTTCTTGTACAGTTGTAAGCATCTTTATCACATATTAATTTTAGAAAGAATTTCGTCCTGTGACAATTGCTTGCCACGTCGCCGATAAATGTGATAAGCACTAGTAACGTTACCTTCGCAACAATTATTGATTGGATCGTCAGCATTTGAATAAATATCTGAACAAAACTGGCACATTGTTTTACATTTTATATTTATCTCCACGTTAACGCTGTGCAAGTTAATAATGCTATATAACAATATACCCTATATATTGGATGCGGAGGGTGTTGAAAGAGGGGACCGTTTTCCCCTGCCCCCTTAATGTTGTGCCTCTGATCCGAGGCCCCTGAAATGACACCGGAACTGTAGAAAAGAAAATCTAAAATACATGTCAGCGTAAAAAATAACTCATTATTTTCGACGTAAGCAAAAATTAACTGATAAATATCAGTTTGGGGTATTCAAATCAGACACTCGGATTAAAGGATAACAAATATATTGTGATTTGAAATTTGAATCTCTGTAAAAAAAATGATAATAATTCAAACCGGAACCATTTATTCTTACGCTTACGGGACCAATCTCTACTGTCAGACTGTGCGTGTGTGTGTGTGTGGGAAATAAGAAGGGGAGGGTGGGCGGGGGTGAACTATCTTTACCCGAAAAATATGTTATCCAAATTGCTGGGGCTGACCTTCTTACAGAATTACTAAAGGCACGATTTAAAATTAGGGAAATTATTCGGAATTTTAAACAAATTTTGAATGAAAATTGAATGATTGTTATGAAAAATTAACGTCATTTTTGGAACATTGGCTAATTTTTTTCTTTGATACTTGGCAATAAAAAAAGATTAGAAGACCATGCCCTAATTACACTCTTGCAGTTATTCATTAAGCCACCCTATCTCAATGTCACTTCCCCTTCCATGGCTATGTCCCTGATGCTCCGCATCACACATGACAAAGACTATAGTACAAATGGCTACTAAAGCATATGGCTATATTGCAAATGAACATTTAAAAAGAACCCTCAAAATTTTCGGGATACAAAAGGAAAAATGAAATGTTGCTGCTCATCGCGTAATATACAATTTGGTGATATTTCCTTCCATTTACGGGAAACTTTCCATTATGTGCAGGATATTTCCTTCCATGTATGGGATATTTCCTTCCATTTACGGGAAATTTTCCATTATGTACAGGATATTTCCTTCCATGTATGGGATATTTCCTTCCATTTACGAGATATTTCATTCCATTTGCGGGATACTTCCTTCTATCTACGGGATACTTTCTTCCATTTACGGTATAATTCCTTCCCTTTTAACAACATTTTCATCCAATTTCGGGATAATATCAACTTGAGATATGCTTCAATTTGACCCCATTTTCCTTCAATCATATCTACTTTTCTTTCAATTTTACTCAGTTTTGCCAAAGTTTATCATTTCATTCTAATAATTCCCCAATTGTATCTCCTAACAGTGAAGAAGGCACGCATGCAGCCGAACAGTTTTCGCTCTCCCTGCTGCCTATCTGCCTATACGCCTTTGAATATTGTCTGCCATGATGAATCTTAAATTGTTAGCAGTTAAAGGATTAGTTCAGCGGTCAAGCAAGTCCATGTTACCTGCTTATGAACTGATGGAAGAGGAAAGTAGTGAAGAAAACATTCAAAAATATTATTCCGTTATATCTAAGTTTAGAGTTTGGTAGCATTTGTGTAGAAACGACTGAAATCAGACTAGCTACGAATACATAGCCTCAGATTCCTTTTTGTCCTGCGACTTGTGGCTTAAAAATCGTAGTAAAACTGAATCTAGGAAGGGCATTCATAATATACCACCTGGAGAAAGTTCAAGGCAAAATAATCTAAATAGTGAAAAAATAAATAATTTTTCTTTGAAATACATTAACAATTGTTAAGAATGTGAGGATGAAGACGCCAACTTTCCATAGTAGACTTACTACACCAGTCATTTATACACAGAGAAGACAGAGCTTTAAACTTGAATATCTCCTTAACGGAATAATATTATTAAATGCTTTCTTTACCATTGTGTTTCTTGTGAGGTCCTCTTTCAATTAAGATGGACATGCCTGACCACTGAACCAATCCTTTAAGTAAATCAAGGGGTTTTCATCTTACTCATTATACTCTCTAGAAAACTACTTTGGATGGCGTTTAGAGGTTATTATGCAAAAATTTAGCTTCCTTACTGGTAAACGTTCTCAGGAAAGCGATTGATAATATATAGATTATATGGTTCGGATGCATAAGTACTATAATTCACTCCAGACGGTCCATATATTGCATAATCATTTTATTCATGCGAGAAAAAATTCCACCGCGTGCAGCGCGGCGCGATATCCCTTTCGTTTCGGGAAGAACAAACCTCTTCACGAATTCCTCATCTTCAGATTTTGAGAGTAAAGTATACTTTTACATTCCAATTTTGTGAAATAATTTGTCTTCAGATCTACAGCTGAATTATGCAAATAATAAAGATGAGAGTGTATGTCCAACTGCTGTATTTTAGGTTGGGTAATTCGGTGGCACCAGATTGAGCCGCGGGCGTTTCCTTTTCACTGTTCCGATTAAGCTCCCCCTCAGCTGAAAAAGAAAACACACAAAATAGAACTGTTCAGCAAAAATCCAGAGGATGAATTTTATCGCTTTTTTTTTTTTTGTATAGATTTTGTATAGATTTATTTTATTCCAATTGATATCAAAAAATGTATAATTTCCAATTTTGATGTTTCCACTGCCAAATAACTGTATTTGGGTCAGAATTTGTAGGCTTGGACTTTTGAAATACGCTGAACAGTTCTAAGATGTGTGCTAAAGGTATATGGGCGAGTAGAGGTGCCGTTTCTCATTTGCTTTGAAATATATCAAACTCCATTAATAAAGCAACAATTTCTGTTACAAAATCCGTTACAATGAAGCGTTACAGCTTTATAATAAGATAATGATGAATAATTTTCAAGCTTTCAAGTTTGCAAATTTGCATCCGTATTTGTAATGTATGACTGGGAGAAGATCTCCATTGTTGTTCAATCATCCGCCTCAATGGGTTTGTGCTATTTTCCCCAAATGATTAGGATCTCAAATATGCCAATCGACAAATCAACATCTACCCCAAAATAGTTTCATGTTTTTCAGTTCTTCAAATGTAGGTAAATGGTTGAAAACAATTGTCGAAATATATTGTAATGTTTTGCCGTTCCATGTTCGTCACATTTGCATATATCGACAAATAATCAAGCTTTGATCGGCCGTAACCAGCAATGTCAGACCCACGAAGGAAAAATCGGTCACCCCCTCACCCTTCCCACACACACACACTTACTCTAGTAAGGGGCGGACGGGCAGGAGGTGTCCTTTTAAAAGTTTTATGAAAAAGGCCACTGTGGGAGGGGATCAAATGCATCCTTTACATCCCCAAATCCCGCCGATGAATGTTCGGATTGGGGGCGTTATTGAGGCTTTTCACCCCAACTTTGATAGTTGCGTCCCACTCGTCGGTGTCTCTATTTGTCATGTTAAGGAGCTGCAGAACTGCAGAAGGTGCACAAAAGCGGCTTGGCACCAGGGCCCTAATATAGTAATACCCATCCACGAGATGAGGTCTAGAGCGTTGCGCAGAAGTGGAGCAGAGTCCAAATGGGATCTAAAGGATTTTGAGCTTATTTTCGAGCCGGAAACTTATTTTGTTCTTTTTAACCAAGGTACACATCATAAAACCAGAATTTTAACTTGTTTAATGTACAAAATGGTCAAGACGCAGATAGTTTATACGGGTTTCAATTATGCACTTTTTTTCCCCTTCAAAAACTTGAAAGTGGGAAGACAGGTCCACTCAAACGTCCTGCATGGCTTTACCCCCATATATTGCTAAAAGTTAGAATTATGCTGAAAACAGGGCCATAAATTCTTGGGGATAAGTGGATTCCCCCTTTCCCCTTTCCCTCCCGCACACATACACATTCTTCCGGAAAAATTACCAACAAGTTCAGAAGTTTTTGAAAAACAGTATTCCCCATTATTGTGAAAGAAAATGTGGCCCCATGCCACCTCCCCTCTCCCCCTCTCACACACACACACACTTTGTGAAGAAGAATCACGAACTTGCCTAAAAATTTGGGTACTGATCTTTCCCCTTTTTCTACGCGACTTCGCACTTCCCCTTCTTGGTTTATCCACACACACACTGCTTCATAAAACCTTTCCTCATATTGTTTTTTAATTACCTGCGTCAATATCTACACTTGCGTCACTATCTACACTTGCGTCAATATCTACCCTTGCACTTGATTCTTCCACCCAGGTTGATCTTAGAGGCACGTCAGGATCATATGGCTCATCGGTATCATATGGTAAGGCAGAATTATGTGGTAAGTTGCCCACAGAAGAACCTGAAATATAGTAAAGAAGAGGACTGTTGAAAATGGTCATTGATTGAAAAATTCCTCCTTTTTTGTTCAACATTGCCCTATACCTATACTTGACAAAGATCAGCGAGTTGCTATTTCAGAAGAAAATAAATGACCCTGATCACCTTTCTAATTAACAAAATAAACTAAACAAGCGCAATAAAAGAATAAGAGATTTTAGTTGGAGGGAAAAAACATTAATTAGGCTGGATTGGGGAGGGGAGGGGAGGGGGGAATTAATATTTGTTTTGAACATGCATATAATTAAATGCAAAAAAAAAATGATTAGCGAATCTTTTTGGGTGCACGTGCACCTACTTGTCCCACTAAATGGCAAGCCGTCATGCCTGGAAATACATACACAAATATGGGGCGATCAGCGGTTAGGTACCGTGACCTATAGCATCGCCCACCGCCCCATTTATTATGGTGTCACGTGTAACCACTGTGACCAAATTGAAAGCATTTCAATTTTCATGCAAACACCTATTATTACAATATTTTGCAAATAAAATAAAAATCAAACATTCATCAAATATTGTTTGGCCGAGGGTGGTCCAGTCTCCTCCCTTTCCTCGCCGAAGAAGGAGGGGGGGGGGGGGTCATTCTGTTGAAAAATGATAATAATTTGAATGTAATTGACAATGTATCTTAATTAGGACCAAACCTGACACCACCTCTGTGTGTGACCTAAGCCCACCGAGAGGGTACATGCGGACATGGTCTTAGAGGTAACATTAGGTATAGACAAATGAAATACAAATTAGTAATGTCTTGTCGAAATATGTCAATTGTGATTAAAAGCTGACCCAATGACAGGCAAATTCACCAATTTTGAAGGAGATAATCTCAGTGGTGTAATGCTTCATTGTAAGCTGGATATAGGGTGCTCTCCTCCCAAATGTTTCAAGTTATCGACATACAACAAGGCGTTATCTGCTCGAAACTTGCGATTATTAGATATAGCTAGGGGCTGAGTCCCCCTCGAAAATATCTAGAGGCTCAGCCCACTGAACCCCCTCCCCTCGGGCCACGCGGCTTCTACATCACTGGATAATCTTCCCCTGATATATAAGACATAAGTTCCATTTAGTCTTCGGCAGATGATGTTTTTAGCATTGTAGCATCTTTGGAAAAAGGGCCGTGGGGGTTTGGGGAACTTCGCATTGTTGGTCCGTAACGGCAGTGCATATGTTGATGTCACTACTTAAGCGCCTTTTCGACCGTGACGTCATAGATTCAGAACACGAACAAGTTGACCAATCACCCCACGTTCCGAGCAATTGTCCTGGAGATTGATTTGGTGCTGAATATCGAAAGAATGCAAATGGGGAATATGATTAGGGGGAAGGGAAATTTTGCATTTTGGCTCCTTTGGAAAAGGGTGGTTTCCCTCTTAACCGAAGGGGTGTGATCACAAATTTCTAGTGGTAGTGAGGCTTCTGAATAAGAAGAAGCGATGCTTTATTAACGGACCTGACGACGTATAGGGTCCATTGATCACTTGGATAGTTGAATAGGATGACTTGAGAATACCCTAGTTACATGGTAGGCCACAATATGCAAGTTGTTGATAAATATATACCTCCATATTGATCTCCAAGTTGTTCATCAAAGGCAGATGGGTTTCCGTAAGGAGTCTGGCAATCAGTTGGACGACAATCGATCTCTTCTGATAGGTCACCCAGAAAGGTGCATTGATGTTTGTCATCGACTAGACAGTCACGTGTCCGAATTGATATAAACGAGCTACACGAACACTGAGACCATTCCGACCAGTGGCCCAAGATTGGACGAGGCGGGTTTCCGGACACTTCATGCAGTCATGGGAAAGAAAATTTGAAAATGATGATCATTTCTTTTTATATATCAGATATAACATTTACCGGTGGGATGGGGGTGGAAGGGAAGGGGGGGGGGGGAGGGTACAAATGAATAATGTTTCTACTACCTCATAAGCCTTTGGGGCTTATTTCACTCGGCCGAAAAGTGAAGTTCTCTGAAAATCGAGGTAACCTAGATCAATCGACAGTCATAATAGAAACGTTTTGTTCAATTTATATTGAAAAATTACCAAATTAACAAGCAACTGCCAAAACTGTGTAAAGTGAAAGAAATATGTATCTCCATGAAAAACTGGTAAGTGTGAGGAAATAGGTACTACTTTAACTCTACTTAACAAATCCGACTTGACCCGATGTGTCACCGCCCCTGAATCTGTTGTTTGTGAAGTTCGTTGGTCACTTGCGGAGTGATAATAAACAGTGTAGGCTTTCACCCCAAATCACGCTAAAACTCATTCTCTTCTGGTTCCATGCAGTCAATATCACATATTTCGATATCTTAGTTTTTCTTTGCAAAATGTTGGTTTTCTTTTGGGAAATTGGCGGAACACAGCCGTGTAAAAGTAAGTAGAATGCATTGTCTTCAAAGTTTGATAGGAGTATTTTATCAAGTAACTGTATCTCCATGAACATAGGTCAAAGAGTTTAATGACCTTAGAGGCGTAAGACACTTTCGTTGTATGCGTACAGTGTCTATATTGTGTTCAGAGCTCAATGGGTCCTCAAGCTTTCCCATAATTCCTCATTCTCCGCCGACCTCTGACCATTTCAAAATGGATGTGCCCTCCAGAAATGTTTGGGTATGCATATTGTGTTAGAATGTGATGGTCATGTTGGTGCTGCATTGATTAAGTTCTTTGTTTGTCCAAAGCTCTTTGGTTTGTCACATTATTTTTCAAGTTCATTTAAGATATGATTCAACAGTAAGATTAAGTACAAATACGTTTGAGGTTTCTAATGTACGAATTTCATGGTTCAGTATTTAGCTTTACCATTAACTTGAGACTATAGGGATAGGCAACACCTATTCTTAGTTAACAATGACATAGGCCTAATGGTTAACAACGAACATATATATACCTTTGTCACTATGCTTTGTTCGGTTAGAAAGAAACTTGTTATTATTATTCTCTTAATTGTTTTCAGTAATCTTGAATTGTTTGCATTCTTATTCATTACCGTAAAGAAATATGTTAGCTGGCTCCAAATTAAACTGCCAATTCTACTTATTTGTTGTGTCGCAATAATGTAATTATGGACTTTATGTATTTTCGTTGAAAGTATTTAGTGCATGCAAACTTGGAAAAGCGTTTATGTGGTGCTGGTGTTTAATGTCTTAAATGAGTTTCAGCACCTGAGTTTAACATATGCCTGGAATCAGTCTCAATCGTAATGATAAGATGGTTCTACACAAAAAGTTTTTGGGTATGTTCAATTCTGCAATCTGTAACAGACAGATCATATTTTGTTTCTTGTGTTCAGTTTTCATGTTTTAAATAACAGAATAAAAATGCTTACATAATTTTGAAGATTTCACATTGGCATTTGCAATAATCATTTCTCCTTTTGTTTCTGTATTGCAGCTATATTAGATGAAGATTTGTAGACATTGTTTCCTCCACAGCCTCGTACTCTTATTTACTGGTTAAATTATGAGATCTGTGAAATTGTATTTTGCTGTACATAGTGATTCTTGTCGGATTGCACTGGCTAAATAAACCCAGTGTGTTGTGAAACTCACAAGCCTTTAAATGAATGAAGAGAACAGTGATTTTTTTTTTTTTTTTTTTTTTTTTGGAGGGGGATTATTTGTTTCAGCTGTCCATTCCACCACATCAGGATTAAAATAATTGTAGATTGATCACAACGTATCATTTATGATTTTCCCATTTTTGTGATGTAGTGGTTTTATATGAACTTTTTCTTTCATCTTACAGAAATTTAAGTAACCATGGTTTCAACCCATGATTTTATAGCATACCATAAAGTGTCGCATCGCAAACCATATACACGACAGAATAACCACCATTTTAATATGGATGATTCGCGGCCCATCATGTATACTGACGCGTTTGAAATATATGAGGCTGGGCCAGTACCATGCAGGGTGGATAGATGACGTAGAGCGTTCTTGTGGAATACGCAACTTGAATATCAATACTTTAAGAGAACCAGGCCCCGGTGCACACACACATAAAGAGGTGTAATCAACTTACTGACTACTGTTTCCGGATCGCAATCAACCGGATCGCATTGTTGGTCCTCTACTAGTTGATCCATAACGGCAGTGCATTGGTTGATGTCACTACTTAAGCACTTCCTCGATCGTGAAATCATAGAGTCAGAGCACGAACAAGTTGACCATTCACCCCACATTCCGAACAATTGTTCTGGTGATTGATTTGGTGCTGAATATCAAAATAATACAAAAGGGGAATATGATTAGGGGGAAGGGTAATTTTGCAGCTACCAACAAATTGCACACAAATTATGAAATCACGACACCCCCCCCCCTCCCCTCCTCCAAGAAAAGAACACAACATTAAATACAAAATATACGTAAATAACTGTCGGGGATGGCCATTGTGTAACATATTGGAGCTCTAGTTTCCTACCCAAGACATTTTACCTCTCCCTTTTTAATCCGCTGGGAGCAATAAGGAAAATTTATAATGTAACTGACATATTTTTTAACTATTAGTCTCCTGTTGAAAAGGGCATCAATAGCGCAAACCTATTACCCACCCTAAACAAAAAGATGTACTCTACAGACTTATATTAAAAAGGTAAAAGTATACCACTGGCCCCGACATAGGTTTGAGATTTGACCAATTGCCCATCAGATGAAGAGGTAAATATAACTATTTGAAATTATTGCTTTTAAAATTATTGGGGGCTATTGCTCCGGCCTCTTTCCTGACCCCTGGCGTCGGACCCTGTACCAGGTGTATGGGTGTGGATGCCTGGATGGATATACTCTACTAACCTGGGACATTTGGAGAAGATTCAAAACAACCTTGAGACTGGCAGGATCGGTCATCTTCCAGCCTTCCCGCTATGCAATCCACAAGATCCCCACTTAAGCATTTACGTGAACGTGTGTTCATTGACGTGATACATGAGCACAACCCCCAGGCCCCCCACGGTCCGAACAGTGGCGGCGGTGACAGCGGTACTAAAAAAGGTCAGAGAGAAGGTGTTAAGAAACTGGATGAAGATCAGGAGAGATTGATAATCATTTTAATGAAGGAAAGATGAGTCAGAATTTAAATGGGTAGCTCTAGTACTCCAACTGGCTGATTGGGCACAGGATATAACACGTGTTTGGAGCCGCGTGAATTCTGCGGATTCATGTCTTATAAAAATACGCCTATTAAGTCGCAAGGGAAATGGGTTTTATGCATGACAGCGACTGATCCGATAAATCAAATATCTTTAGGGTTGGTACATGTAATGAGTTACCCAAGCAAGGGGTCTTACGAAGGCACCCACACCACCTGACCGCCTAAAAAAAAGGACAAATGTTTGAAGTAGTATAAAGGCCTGAATTGCGAAAAATTTCAGCTCATGCCAAGACAATACTAAGCCAGTCGATCATACCGAAGGAAACATTTTGATGCTGTGCCATAATGGTTGACATACTAACTTCCTTTTTCATAGTGAGGTTGAAAACATCCCTCAGGCTGGCAGAATTGTTCCTCTTCGAGCTTGCCAACCTTCAAACACGTGGTAGCGTCCCTGCTCAAGCATTGGCGTGACCGTGTGTTCTTTGATGTGGAGCAGGAGCACGACGTCCAGGCACCCCACGGTCCAAAAGATGGTGGCGGTGGTTGGAATGGTGCTAAAAAAAAATAGATAATAATGGTCTGGATACTACTTCTATGAAGAAAAATGAAAAATGAATAAAACTGGATACATTACTTAGCTTTAGGCATTATGATAATTTAACGGCGTAATGGGGGGAAGCGAGGGTGGCCATCAGTCGATTAGAGTAAGTTAACACCTATCTCAACTGCATATTATCTAACAGCTGTTTTTAACTTTTGGTTGTAAGTTAACTGTGCCCCTATTGAAATGGCGCCCGTAAAATGGTGTTGCTGGCGACGTAATTTAACCAAAATTTCAATAAATATATATACTATATATGTGCCACATTTTTGACCTATTCAACTCACAACCCTAACTTCTTTCACGCTTCGAGTTTGGCAGAGAACAATGGGCTACATGAAAGAGTGACGGGTCACAAGACTCCTCCTCACATACACAATTCCAAAGTATAACTTGTACAATCATGTGATACCGAAGTGACAATTTTTTGTATCTTATGCCATGCGGATGGCGCAGGGTAAGATACTAACTTTCTACTTTAGGGAGTGTTCTAAAACATCTCTTAGGCTGACATGATCGTTCCTCTTTGGTCTTGCTCTCCTTCACACACGCGGTAGGATCCATGCTCCAGCATTGGCGTGACCGTAGGCTCTTTGATGTAGAGCAGGAACATAACTCCCAGGTACCCCACGATCCGTAAGATGGCGGCAGCGCTGGTGCTTAAGTAAGTAATAAGAACAAAAACCGGATTAGAAAATGGATTGAGATAAAATGGTATTGCTGGCTATATTTTGGTATATTATGCTTCCTTCCGGCAAGAGGCATGGACTTAATCAAAGGTTCATCAGACCCCCTCCCTCTCCCTTCCTCATCTCTCCTTGCCTACACAACAACAAGAAGTATGACTTTTGCACTAAAACTATCCCAAGATCCTTGACATTAACATTAAATATTAAAACAAAAATATGTCAAAATATTTTAGATTAAAGATAAGCAGGTGATCAAGAAAGTTCAAGCTTGTATGCAGTCGCGTAACTAAAGGAAGGAGGAAGGGGGGGGGGGCATGGGGACAGCCGTCCCCGACATGGGCCCTATAAAGAAGCCCATAAAAATATGGGCCCCACACGCCCCCGCCCGTAGGGTCCCAGCTACGATACTGCTTGTATAATTATGTTACTTAATGGTACAAACTGGTAAAGAAACCATTTAACAGTAAGTTTCACAATCTTATTCCGTTAAAGGGAATATTCCAGTTTAAATTTCATTCAACTTTGTGTCGGTATACTTAAATTATGACAAAGCTCAGCACGTTCCCAAAAATCTCTTTTATTTCACTTAAATACTATTTAATGGCTAACAACCACATTTACTGTGTTGTATAATTGATCATCTGAAAATATCTTGAAAATATTTTTAATAAATAAAAATAACAATTTTCAATTCAATACGATGACACTTTCATGATTAAGTTAGGATGTGACGTCACTCTGCTGCTACACTTTCTAAACTAGCCATTTATATACAAATGAGTGCAAACTTTGAATATCTCCACAATGGGCAAATGGAACAGAATATCACAGTGCATGGCCATTCTCTGGCTCATGTGTAAGACAGACTACAGAATGGCCCTATCAATTCCCAGAGATACCCAATAGGGAGTGTCTTTGTCATTCTCTGGATCGTTATGTGTGTGGCAGACAGACAGGCATACAGACGGCGGAAAAGCCCTAGCAAATCCCAGCGACACTCTATATAGGGGTCTTCTTAGGCAAATCTCTGGATCGTTGTGTGTTTAAAGGATTAGTTCAGTAGTCAAACAAATGTATCTAAAGCTGTTAAGAATGACGTTAAAAGAAAGAAAATGGTAGATAAAGCATTCACACATCTTATTCCGTTAACGATATAATCAAGCCTAAAACTCTGTCTTATCTGTGTAGAAATAATTGGTGTAGTTAGTCTTCTGTGGATTTCTAAACATTTGTGAATTTATTCTAAAGAATATGAATTCAACTTGTTTACTATTTGAATTAGCTTTCCTCAAACTTTCTTCGGGTGGTAAATCATAATCACCCATACTATATTCTGTTTTACTACTTTCCTGACATATCAAATGGTAAAGCCACAAAATCGCAGGACAAAATATTATAGAATGCATAAAGACTTGGAAGAATCAGAGGCTGTGACGTCACAATAATTTGATTTCAGTCGTTTCTATACAAATGATACAAAACTAACTTAAATATCTCCTTAACGTAATAAGAGTTGTGAATTCTTTCTTCACCTCTCTGTTTCTTTTGAAGACTTATTTTATATAAGATTAACTTTCTAGACCACTGATCCTGTCAGATACTAACCTGCTGTCAGTAATGGGGGCGGAGATGCTTGTATGCACTCATTATAACACGATTCATATTCTCTTAACTTCTTGTTGGGCCCAACGCACAGGGTGTAATCCCTGCTTAAGCATTGGCGTGACCGCTTTTTCCTGAATGTTGAGCATGAACAAGACCAGTCGCTCCATGCTCCGAATACTAGCTCTGTGTGTGATTCGGTGGAAGAGAATATGTACGCATTTACTCATGAAAGATAACATGCATCAATATATTTACCCCGCTTAACGTAGCGGTGATATTTACGAGAGTTATACTTACCTTCCATGCTGAATATGCAATCTGGTCACATGACCTGATTCTAACGCACTTCTAACCGACCCTAAAAACGTAGTTACCAGCCAGCCCTGACCTCCATATAACCTCTACCAACCCTCACTTAACATTCCACCAAGGCCTGAACGAGAGGGGAGGCGGGCCGGGATGCATGGAAGGTAAGTATAACTCTCGTAAATGTCCCCGCTACGCTTAGCGGGGCAAATTTACTCCAAGTTATACCTTACCTTCCATGCTATAAATATGCAATCAGATTGCAACCGAGGATAGGAAGGAAGAGAGGTCAGCTTGCAGTACAATTTTCTAAAAGCTGGTACTTAAACTCTCACTAATCTAATCCCGCATAAAGGTCGAAATTCCTTCTCCTCTTAAGGATGAAAGACCTCAGAGTGGGAAGTACTAAAACATAGTAAACCACTTCTAGTTACAGTCAAACCGAACAAGGCACTATTCGTTACCAGTAACTGAGGCAAACATCGCATGAACCTGAGTTAGAAACTCGGAAAACATGCCAACCGGAAGAGCGTTTGGACACGATATGAATGTCATAGTACATGTAGTAGTGTCTACAATAGCGCTACAAAAGGCACCGGGTTTGTCCACGAGACGGAACCGTCTAGTAAAAATACGATCCCCGGACCGGGAAAAATTCGTTAGCGCGTAACTACATAAGAGCAAAAGTTAGCGGGGTAACACGAACTTTGCAAAGTAAGTCAGGCAAAAAGAAGGGAAAAAACCGCGATATGCGTTTCCCCGAACGGCGGCACGAGAAATCCCGTAAAAGGGGCTATGCCTCGAACCCGAGTGCATACCCCGACCGTTCATGAACAGTGTCGACTACTTTAAGAGAAAGCTACTGGACGATCTATCAAACGTAACTCACATAGTGAGTCCTTTTGAAAATAAATACGTCAACCCCGAAACCCGAGGATTAGGAAAAAGGACACAAAGAAATGATAGCTTGCGATCGTCAGGAATGCGGACAGACCTACGTCCGGGAGATCAAATTAGGTCCTGATCGCTTTGGTCCTGTGGGGGTTCCACTGAAGCGAGACGATTGTGATCATGTTCTCGTAGTCCAAAGTGAGCGGCCTTAAGGCTGGCATAGTATGTCCTGCGCCGAGACGAGAGGAAGGATTTCAGAAACTCTTGGAGTCCGTTCCTACCTGTCCGAAAAGGAGACTACAACAGTGGTGTAAAGTCGGCGCGAATCTGAACTGCCTTGCTCAGCACTATCGGCGAAAAGTGAAAAATGCCTGGCATACTGCTTGTGAAAAAGGCCAAGTACCTGTCCAAGTTTCTGTCATAGGAGGTCACATGAAATGTGCCCCTACCGTGACCAAGACGCATCCGTCGACACTGACGGTGAAAGTCTGACGGGTGGAAACTTCGTTCCTCACAACTTGTGGGAGCATCCGCACCACCACCAAACGGGGGTGGCCACCAACTAAACGTGTAAAGCGAAGGTACTGAATGAGACCATCTTCAGCCCGAGGGTAGACTTCAACACCGTCCGCTCCATGACTCGCCATGTCTGGGGTGTCGAAAGTACGCATCGGTGGCTGATGGGCGATGGTGTGTGGGAGGCAACAGCCTCTCTTCCACGGCCTGTGTGTTCCAAGACGGAAGTCTGGACGGAAAGAGATTCATGAAGGAAGAAAACGTCCTCCCATGAAACTAAAATTCTTCCCATTAGAGCTCCCCACTTCATTATCTGTCCCTACTCCGGAACCTGCTCAGTTATGGAGAGAACCGGGGGAGAGAAATGAGCGAAATGCCGAACGTCGGCAAAACGCCCAGGGTTAAATGCCGTTGAGCGGGAAGAGTCATTCAGGCTGAAAGCACTGATAAGTTGATTATAACTTAGGGTTACACTTTACGTGCCGTTAACTCTGTAGAAAACGTGTACAACAGCAGAGCTGTGGAGTCCCGATGATTGAGGAGCAGCGTGGCAGATAAGACTGCTGACCCTGAGCAAAGTTTGTTTAAACTTTACTAAACTAAACCAATGGTTTGCGAAATAAAAGGCAGGCCGTTAATATGAAACGTATACAAAAAGGGCTGCTGATCGTGTAAGGCTATGTAGGTGCGAGACGATTTTGGGTCGTAAGAACGCGGAGCCGTAATGCATTGTCTACGGCTCCGAAGCGGTGTCTGAAAACTGTAGCACTTGTGGATTTGCGTAGCTCTAGGCCACTCCTATCAACAGCGAAACTTGTCAATGAAGTTGATTGGAAAAGGTGTTAACATACGACCTATAGTCACAAACTTGGAATTGCGGAGCCTATGGCTACGGATGTGGAGAAAACTAATACCGTATATCTGTACGGGTAACAGAACGCAAAGCCGCAAGCCGCTTTGAACTGCTTTAAGAAGGTGTTAAAGTATAGTATGAGCTATACGTGCCGTTGTTTTTGATAGCTACCCGTTCGTGAGATTGTCTATCAAAAGGCCACCTATGTCAAGAAAAGTATTCTTCATGGAGTTAATTTTGACAGGGAATTTAACGTACTACGTCAACTGTATGAGTCGTTAACCTAAGTAAATTCCATTAGCCGTCCGCCCAGTTTACCTCTGTTCACCACGGAGCAACAAAGCTAGTGGCTACGCGAGGGGGACAATGGTACTGGTACGTGTCCCTAACGTAATAGTTATCAGTACAAAAGAACGGTCTGAGTCTACGATAGCCTTAACGTACTACATCTGTCGTTACCTCAGTATACTTCTATTCACCACGGGGTAACTTAGTAAGCGGCTACGCGTGAGGGAGTAAAGTCGTACCCAGTACACGTTCCTGTTGAAATAGCTAAAAAAAACACTGGAGCCGTATGGGATACGGAGGAGTTCACGTGTTACGCAAGCTATATGAGCCGTAAACTCTGTTTGTTTCACTATGGAGCTACGGAGCTGGTAGCTGCGTGGGGAAGGAGGGACTACCGTCGTACTCAGTACGTGTCCCGGTAAGAATAACGGCCGCGGAACTCTGTAGCTTCTGGCTATTGGTCGCTTACCACGCAGTTGCGCTGCTGGTGTATGCCGTTAACTCCATTTGTATGTGTTCACCACGGAGCAGCGTAGCTCTCGCGATGTTATGCCTCTCGTGGAGAAAGTTTTCTTATCACCCGACCACTAAGCTTCGTAACCTAAGGAAGCGCTTACATGCGACGCATTGCGGGGCATCCTGGGTGCGTAACGCACCGACATACCGGGACCTGTCCTCCATGTCCATGATGCTCGCGAATTTGTTTACGGAACCGTGACCTTCAACGCGGAACTCTTACTAAGGTAGTTCACACGGACATGGAACTGCGTAGCTGATGGCTACGGTAAGAAGAAGAAAATAGCTCTCGTGACGCTATATTCCTTGTGAAGATTGTTACTTATCTCCTGACTATGTAGCTTCATAGCTAAAGGGTCTATTTTCGGGTTTGTTGTACGCTTTACGTTACCCCGCTAAAGAACTATGGAGCCGTACGGACAAATTCGTCGGCAGGTCGGAGCCGTATGGAACCAAAGGTTGTTGATTACGAAACTGAGCGAATCCGCACGGAGCCGTTCTGTGACTCGTATGGAGCCGTAGGGCTGTGTTACGGACCCTTATGGGGCCGTGGAAACAAGCCGTGGGGCCGTATGGAACCGATCACCAGAGCCGTACGGACCAATTGGACCAGCGAAAGTAATCCAATGGCTCTACAACGAGCAGTAAAAAGAGTTAGTAACTTACGTATAACCCCTTGGGACGCCGCCTCTTGTGAGCCTACCGGTCCCTTTGCAGAACCGTGGTCCACAGCGGTGTACACGGGTTTTTTTTTCTTTTCGATATCACCGGTGCGTAACTTAAAGAAGCGTTTACACGCAATGTATTGCGGGACGTCTTGGGCGCGTAACGCACCGACAATCGGGGACCCGTCCTACGTGTCCATGATATTGATGAAAAATATTGCGGAACTGTAACGTTCAACGCGGAAAATCTGACTGAAGCAGTTCGCACGGCCGCGGAACTGCGTAGCTAATGGCTACAGAAACACGAAGAAAATAGCTCTCGTGATGCTATACTTCTTGTGAAGATTGCCATCTATCATCTGACCACAGAGCTTTGTAGCTAGCAGGTCTATTTCCGGGTTTGTCGTACAGTGTACGTCATCCCGTTACAAAACTATAAAGCCCTACGGATCCGTTCACTGGTTATATTGTAGAACTGTAACGTTCAACGCGGAAAATCTTACTGAGGCAGTTCACACGGCAGTGGAACTGCGTAGCTAATGGCTACAGAAACAAGAAGAAAGTAGCTCTCGTGATGCTATACTTCTTGTGAAGATTGTCACGTATCACCTCACCACGTAGCTTCGTAGCTAGCGGGTCTATTTTCGGGTTTATCGTACGGTGTATGTTGTCCAGTTACCAAACTCTGGAGCCGTACGGACCCGTTTACCGGAGCCGTACGGTTTAGAGAAGCGTTTGCATGCTTTGCATCACGGAGCATCTTGGGTGCGTAACGCACCGACACTCGGGGACCTGTCCTCCGTGTCCATGATACTGGTGAAAATAATGGCGGAACTGTAACGTTCAACCAGACAATCTTATTAATGGCGTTCACACGGCCGTGGAAGTGGGTAGCTAATGGCTACGGGACCAAGAAGAAAATCGCTCTCGTGGTGTTATACTTCTTGCGAAGACTGTCACCATTGTCACCTGACCACGTAGCTTAGTAGCTAGTGGTGTGTTTCTGGGTTAATCGGACGGTGTGCGTTATCCCGTTACAAAACTATAGAGCCCTACGGATCCGTTTACCGGAGCCGTATAGAGCCGTGTGCCACGGAGCCGTATGGAACCGTCCGGCCGTCCAACAGAACCGTAAACACGGGCCATGGAGCCGTCCAATGGACCCGTACGGACCCGTAAACACGGGCCGTATGGAACTGTTCAATTGACTAACAGAGCCGTAAACACGGACCGTGGAGCCGTATGAAACCGGCCAATAAACCCGTACGGAGCCGTTACGGACCCGTGAACACGGGCCGTGGAGCCGTATGGATTCGTTCACCGGAGCCGTACGGACCAGAAAGGACCCGTGAAATCACTTTTGACTGACGTATAATTTCTTTGGGCGCCGCCTTTGCGTTGTCCTACCGGTCCCTATCGCGGAACCGTAGACCAAAGCGATGTACAAAAGATTTACTGACTAAAACTTTGCGCCACCTACAATTCAGTAATCTTATCGAGAAGGGGGCGCTTCTTTATAGTGGTTAATGCTATGTGACGTCTTCTTTAGGACGCGACTTAGCTTATCAATATATAGACTCAGGTAACTTACGTCTGATAGACCGCACCCGTGACTCTGCCGGCTCAGTAATCAATCGAGTCAGAGGCCTCCAGGGCCTTAATCAGAAAAAAGTTAACACAGTAAACTACAAACACAGGCCCCCACAACTCAGTAATCTTATCGAGAAAGTGGCCATAGTGTAAGTAAAAACTCTCAGACTAATTGATTTTATATCGCTTCTTGGCGTTTTTCTGAAAAGTAAAAATATAAATGAATGAATCCATATACACTTACAACAAAACGGCCCTACGGGGAATGTACCTACGACCCTTCGTCAAACATAGAGAGGCAAGCCATAGCAAATTAGCACATCAAAACAATTTTATCAGAAAAGCTTATATCTTAAAATTTGTAGAAACTCGAGAAAATGCACCAAACGTAAATTCTTTAATAGCGTAGGGGTAGCGTGGAAAACACGAACCACTGAGTAACTTGGCGTCTGTGGAGATAAAAAAAAAAAATAGATCTCCTGAGAAGAGAACGTCGGAGAGAACCCCTCAAGGTCTCTCCAACGCCCCAACATTCAAGCTTGAAAATTAAAACTTTTTTTTTAATTATATGCAAGAAAAACGAATACACGATATGTACTGGTAACGATAAATAAAATATAAGCTCTCTTGTAACAACTGTAGCTCCTTGGAGCTGTAAGAAGCTGACTCTTTGAACACCCTGTGGTGACGTCGACCAAATACGCATGTGCCAAAATCGATTGAAGAAATTGGCCTACGAGAACCTGTACTGAAGATATTCTAACATGTTAATACAATGCATAGTATAACGCTAGGCTCTCACCGTGGAAGGGCGGGGCCAAAGGTGAAAAACACTTAAACTCAGGGGCAAGAAGTCCACTAGACAGGCACACTTGGTGTCCTAGAGCCTAAAAACACCCGCCGCGAGAGTGGGACTCTCTCGAACTAGCCACCAGCTTTGTACGGATGGAGATAAAAACACTCTATCCTAAGAATAGGCTACACAGGAAAGTCCTGTGAGTCGGACCGAAGAAATCCCGGACCCATGGCTACCTCGTCTTACCTCAGAAGACTTGAAAAGGAGCAGCGTAAAAACCTGCCTGGTAGAAGTTGCAAAGGAGAAAATTGTTATGAAATGGTTAAATTTATAAAAGAAAATTTGACCACTTCCAGCGATAATGTGAAAACAACGCGCTGAAAAAGAGTGAGGATTAGTAGAGGTTATATGGAGGTCAGGGCTGGGTCGGTAACTATGTTTTTAGGGTCGATTAGAAGTGCGATAGAATCAGGTCATGTGATCAGATTGCATATTTAGGGCATGGAAGGTAAGGTATATCTTGAAGTAAATTCAACTGATATCTTAAGTTTGGCATAAAAAAATAACCATTCGCTCTTATGTCATAATTGTACAAATATCTTCTTTTTAATGAAAAAGAAGTAGTCCTATGAGAAAAAAAAACATTCCTTTTATTTTCGAGCAGTCCACCACTGAAAAAAAAGTGGTTCTGGTGGACCAATTTTTCTATGCTTTGGAGGGAAATTTTTATTTTTACTCCGAGACCCACCCCTCCCAATCAGGTGTCGATGCCTCTGCTTATAGGGACTTATTGTCTACTCGTTCCATTTTTGCCATCAATTAAGCTCTCTAAGTTAGTTGATTGACAGCTTTTACAACCAATCATCATAGCAAGAAAATCTGTGTGACTAAGTGGGCAAATATCCTACGCGGTATCGGTGTTGTTTGTTTATCGTAAGCGACCATGACCAAAGCTACACACAATGAGTTTGTGTTTGGGTTTGATGTGTTCATGATGACTGAATAGGCCGATTTGAGTCAAACGTCCGATCTTCGACATGTGGGGAAAGCATGGGTAGGCCCTGTGAAGGTTGAGTTAACAGCTCGTGCCTTACGAGCAATGCGCTTCCCCTGCGCCTCGAGAGTTCTGCATTGCTTGGCAGTATCAGCTCCACGTCTCAACTTGCTACGCCAGGTCATGGGCATGTACCTCCCAAGTTGGCATGTAAATATTGTGCTCTGACATCTACTACATTGCTACTCGCAGCGCCTTCATTAAATATTTCTTAAGTAGTGTACACACTGTGTCACGCTCAAACTATTCCCGAAATAAACTTACACGTACAGTGCATGTATAATTGTACAATGTATGTATGGAGTGTGTGAGCGGTGATATGTGATTTTCCGGTGGCCTTGAGATCTTCGATTTTCCAACATGTGTAAAATCCGAACATCGCTGATGTAGAGGCACGAATCTTTCATGGTATGTTGATGCAGAAGCTTTTTAGTGAAGCTTTTAGCACGTCCTTAAGGCGTGTTTTCTGTCCGCTTACTGAACCCTGACCTTCAGTTAAGCTCACCATAGAAAAGTGGCTTTGGGATGCGATTGTCAGATATGCGAACCACATGTCAAGCGCATCTGACTTAAGCCTTTTGGAGAAGGCCGTAAATAATTGAGATACCAGTCCTAGTGAGAATTTCAGTGTCAGGAAGTTTGTCCTGCCTCTTTGTCTTTCTTATTCTCCGGAGACTACTTAGGTGAAAGTGATTGAGCTGCTTGACATGCCTGCTGTACACAGTCCAGATTTTACAAGCACAAAGGAGGGTAGTGAGTACTACTGCACTATATGACTTCAACTTGGTGGTGAGTTTTATACCCCTACAGTCCCATATAATAATATTACGTACTCTTCCAAAGGCAGAGCTCACTTTGGCGATCCTGTTGTTGACCTCTGCATCAATGTTAGAATTTATAAATAGATTACTGCCCAGGTAAGTGAAGTTATTAACTGCTTTCATATCCTGCCCCTTCACTGTTATACAAGAAACATGGTGGGGTTTGCCTGGGGCAGATTGGTACATGACTTTTGTTTTCTTTGTACTAATTGTTAAGCCAAAGTTGTCACATGAAGAAGAGAATTTGTCCATGCTTATTTGCATCTCCTGCTCAGAACTTGTGTTGAGGGCCCAGTCATCAGCAAATAGTAGATAACGAGGATGGTCTCTTTGACTTTTGTGGTTGCCTTCAGGCGACTGGATTTGATTAACTTACCATCAGTTCTGTATCTGATGTAGATACTACTGTCACTTCTGTCGAACGCATATGTCAACATGGCAGAGAACATTTTACTGAAGAGGGTTGGTGCTAGAACGCAAGCTTGTTTGACACCGTTAGTAGCTTCAAAGGAGCTAGAGGCTTTTCCATCATCAACACGTGAGCTATCATCCCATCATGAAGCTGACGAACAATTGCGATGAAGATACTGGGACAACCAAACTTTGTCATGATCTTCCAACTTTACTCTCTTCATACAGTAGCAAATGCTTTAGTCATGTCAATGAATGTTGTGAACAAATCTTTGTCTTGTTCCTAAAACTTTTCCTGGAGTTGGCGAGCAACGAAGATTATATTAGCTGTCCCTCTGCCTGCACGGAAACTGCACTGACTTTCTGGAAGCAAATTCTGCTCCAGATGTTAGAGTAGACGATTGGGAAGAACACGAGCAAGAACCTTACCAGCGATTGATAGAAGGGAAATACCTCTGTGGTTACCACAGGACCATCTGTTGCCTTTGCGCTTGTACAAGTAGACTATAGAGGCATCTTTGGATTTCTCAGGTAGTACACCTTTGTTTCACATTGCTTGGAAGAGTTATGTCAACTTCTGTAACAGCAGTCGTCTCTCTAATTTGTAGATTTCGATTGGATTGGCATCTGAACCGGTAGCTTTGCCAGAGAACATCTGATTAATGGCTTTCTTGACCTCTTGATTGGTAAGTGGAGTATCAAGTTCCTCATTGATGGCTTAATCAGTAAGAACCTAATCAATAAGAACTTTTGTCCCATCTGCAGTCAGGATTGGAGTGGATCCAAATGACTGGAGTCCGTAAATACCCTTGAACGCATAAAAAAATGTTTTCAAATTATGTCTGTCTGCATAGCACTGAATCTCGTCGGCTTTGCTACTGAGCCAGGAGATTTTCATTTTGCGGAGCCTTGCTTGGATAGTTTTACGTAGACCAGCGAAGACTTCCTGCTTAGGCAAGGATGAGGGGTCATTCTGGTGGGCTCTGATTAGTCTACGTTTCTCTGCAAGCAGTGCCTTGATGTTCTCATCGTTTTCATCTAACCTGTCTTGGTTTTTATGTTCCATGGGTCCAAGATGTTCGAGGGCAGTGGAGTAGACAAAATCTCTACATGACGACCAGTCCTCTTCCATGTCACCTTGACCAAAATGGAGATTAGACAATTTGCCACCCAGCTCCTTTGCTAGCTCATCTGCAATTGTACTGTTTTTAAGCTTTACGGTGTTGAGCCTTTTTACAGTGTTCTTTTTACTGAGAGTGTCTTTTTGGCTGAATCTAGATTTTAAACTTAAAATGTTCAGTATGTGGTCTGTCCAGTACTCAGCACCTCATATGACCTTAGTCACTCTGACATTCCTATTGTCCTTCTTCCTTGTGATGACATAGTCAATAAGATGTCTGTGTGTTGACCATGGGTGCATCCATGACGTTTTGTTGCAAGTAGGTAAGCGGAACATAGTGTTAGTAATGGCGAGGTCATGAGTGGCACAAAGTTTTAGCAACAGAAGATCATTGTTGTTACATTTTTCGATGCCATGCGTTCCAATTACTCCATCCAAATCTTGGTGGTCTGACCCCACTCTGACATTGAAGTCACCAAGAAAAATTAGCTTATCGGAATTGGGAACATTAGAAATGAGTAGGTCGAGATCTTCATAGCACTTGTCTTTCACATCATCTGAGTTGGTCGTCGTGGGTGCATAGGCACAGGTCAATGTAACACTCTCCTTAATGGTGAGGCTTGCAAGCTTGTGCACAGGTCTTGATGGCAAAGTACATTGTGGTCATCCAGACATCGTGTGGTGTCTGGAGGGGTAGTACCTCAGGTGGTAGGATATGTCGTACCTTTATGGGTAGTTGCTGAGTAGTTTCTTCAATCTTTGGTTCCCTCCAGGTACTCACCTCTCACTTGTGGCCCCAAGTAGCTGTTAGCATGGAACAGCGGCCACACAGTGGCACACCGCTTTGACTAGCGGGATAAAGCAGGTGAGGGTAGCCAGTTGTTTACCTGCTTGTGATGTTGGGATTGTCTACCTTTATCATGTGAAGACTGGACCCAGCTATCTTGCGCAGAGGAAATAACCGAGCGGTTCAACGGGCGTGAAGATGGGACCCAGCAACGTGTTGTGGAACGCGTAGAGCACGTTGAGACTGGTACAGTACAGCGATCTAGCGTCGCGCACTCATGCAGACAATGTAATATACAGCATAAAACAAATTTCTGCATATACAAGACTGAGTGACGACAACATGGGGATCAAAAATTGCGGGCCCGCTACGGGCTTTGTAAATCCAATTCCCGTTACCCAGAACAGTTAGATCCGAAGAAGTGCCATACACTGATCAAAACTTGCGGCAGGCCATATGAACATCTAAATGTCAATGCATTGGTCATGCATATTTGCGGATTTGAGGTTTGTGTGCCCCATCCTGTTACTTCGTTGCTATGGTGGGTGTGGCCTATTTCCGTACTTAGACAGGGTAATTGGCCCACCAGCAGTGGCGCTTTCAGTGGGAGTCAGGGGTGGGAAAGTTCCCCCTGGCAAAATTCTTTATGCAAAATGTAAGTAGCGGATACCCCAGTATACAATATGCCATAAATAAACTGTAAAACATAAATATATAAGTTTGAATATCGCCCAGATTTGGTTATGAATTTGTTATCCACTGAAATAAAATCTTAATTTTTTTCGAGAAATTTTCTTCAATTTTCAGGAGATTTCTTCAATTTTACTTCATTTGTCTTTGATTTTCTGGCATTTTTCTACTATTTTCGGGCAAATGTTTCAATTTTAGGAACTTTCCTTTAGTATCTTTCCATTTATGGAAAAATGTGATCAATTTTCTTAATTTTCGGACAAATTTCTCCGATTTGTTTGGGCAGTTTTCTTCAAATATCGGAATTTTTTTTTACTCATTCACTCACTACCTGTCCTCTTTAAGCCATGTGTCCCATAAGACTGCAGTGTACTCTCTCCAACGTATCCTATCTCTGGCAGCGTGTCTGGCTTCATTCCAAGAATTTCACCCCGATGAGCCCTTCTCTTCCCCACTTCCGTTCTTCTCCATGTCGTTGATGGGCGTCCTACTTCCTTCTCCCTCCTGGCTTCCATGTCAATGCTGTCATGCAGTAGCTGTCCTCTTTCATTCTTAATACATGCCTAATCCACCTCCATCTTCTCAGTGTGACTTCGTTGGTAATTCTCCTTTGCTTAGTAAATCTCAATAATAAACAACAAATAGCCATCTAATCTTCAAAATTCATTGCATGCATTTCAACATGGCGGTATCCAATTTCTTATTGGTCTTCCACGTCTCACAACAACGTATAAGAGAACTTACTTAACAATAGAGTTAAATAATCTGATCTTTGTTTTGACTGAATATATATTGGAGCTCCATATCTTCTTTAATTTCATAAAAGATGTTCCTGCTTTAGAAATTCTCAGACTGTTGACAATATCTTCTCCCCCACCACTTGTATGTTTACAGTTGCTTCTAGGCACTTCTAAGTATGTACCTCTTTCAGATGTTCATTAATAATTTGCATTTTGTCACAGCATCTACAATTGACTTTCATGAGTTCAGTCTTATTCTCATTTATTCTTAACCCAGTTTGTGCAGCATAATGGTTCAGCCTTGTTAGTTTTGTTTGCATATGTTGATAGGTAGAGGAGGTCAGAACGATGTCATCTGCAAAATCAAGGTCTTCTAACCTTGACATAAACCTACAATTTATTCCATCCATTCGACGAGCTCTTCTAGCAATATGTTGCGAAGTATGAATATCGTTCGGTGGTGTTTCTTTCTCTTCTGAACCCTATTGCTCAACTCTCAGCTTGCTGTCAACTCCCTTCTGATTCTATCGATCATAAGTCTCTCAAACATTTTGCTAGGCACTGATGATTAAGGTAATACCTTATTTTGTTACGTTTTTTAGAAATTATCTTTCATTTTCAAGAAATGTTGCCAAAAACTATAAAACGTTACAGAAATTTTCAATAACTTAACCAATAGTTTAATTCATTTGTTTTTCAATTTTATATTAATAATTTAAAGAACCCAATTTTACTTCCTTACCGGGAAGGTGAAATCATATCCCCCCCCTTCCCTCTCCACCCTGCCGCTTCGTATATGCCTCTAGGTACAATTTTTTCTCAATAATTACCATCCTATCCTCCCCCTTCCCTTCCTCCGAAACCGAAAGCTGAATACGCGAACAATTATTTTGAAATCATGGTTTCGGCAATGACAAAACCCTTTAAATAGAATTCAACGTGTTTGGCTTTCTATTTGCGGAACAAGGATTCGGACTCCCCATCTCTATAATTTTCAACTATCCAGAGGTATCACTAGAAGGGTAATAGTTCACCGCGAAGACAAACTATCCCCGCCAAGATTGTTTCGATCTTTTGAGGAGCAATACCAAAGTTTTGAATGTTCTGTTGGGTAGAGGAAATTCTAGCATCACCCAGTGATGTAGCCAAAGACGAATGGGGTCTGGAATCCTCGCCACCCCCACAAAGAAAGATATTTGTTGTTTTTATGCGGTTTTCTTGCTTGAAATAAAATAATTGCCCGTAGAATTGGGCTAACTTTGAAAACTTCGTCGAGGAGGTGGAGTGAGGGGGGGGGGGGGGGGGCTAGAACCTTTTCGCCCCTCTCCCTTTTTTAATGCTAGATACGCCACTGGCAATCACCCCTTAAAGCCATGGATTTCACAATGAAAAATGTCTTACCCTCAACTTTTGGCGCTTCACAACCATAAGGATCACAATCCAAATTTTGTGACAGATTAGTAACAGCATTACATTCTTCTCGGTCCTTTATAAGACACTGACGGGATCGTGTCGTCTGTGAAGTAGTACATGAACACACTGACCATCTGCCCCATGTGGAATACATCTCTGGAGTGACTGATCTGGCGTCTGTATATATGACAAATAAAATGTTATCATACCATAGAGGTGTAGACAGCCTATTGTGGATTGGAAAGGGAGAGGGGGAACGTCGTATAAAATATGCTAATAGCGTAAAATCTTTTCCAAACTTATCTCAAAATAGCGGCCTTTAAATTGCTCGGACGCTAACTTTTACCACCAAGTGCAAACAAATAAAGATCATTGCCTCAAAATCTGGAACTTTTAGCAAAATTTATTGACCTTTTAGCAAGAATTCTGTTTATGTTTTGTTATCATTTTTCTTATACCTTTTTGGATGACTTTAAGCCTAGCGGGGAATTAAACCCGATGGCAACACCCGTACATAAAGCAGTAATCGATCATGTGACTAATATATCAACTGATCAATAATCGATTAGGGTTTTCCCCTTAATATCACCTACATTATATTCGAATGCAAAAGGAATCTATATGTTTACACCACCATTATTTACTTCAGCTTCACCTCCTACGGAGCAAATGGTTCAAAGCTTGCAGTGGAAATGGAAAGGTGAACTTACATGAAACGTCAACACAGAAAAGTTTAATGTTAGCTACAATAAGAGGAATGCAATTGTACATTTGGGGACTTTGGGTCAAGACACGACCAATACAATTTTTTTTAAAATAAACTTACTAAAGTCTTTGCAAGGGACATTCTTTGGGCAGGACCCGCGTTCAAATGTTGCATAACATGGATTGGTCTCATCCAGACACGATCTGTTTCTAATGCGCGCTGTCGATGTGCATGAACATGGACTCCAATCTCCCCAAGGTCCATAAACCTCCTTACATGCACACGGGTCTTCCTCAAACATTTCACCCTTCTTATAGCACTCATTCTGTCTCATAGGGGTATCTTCAGCTAGAAGACATTCTCTGTTTCGACCTCTAAACTTGCGTTCACAATTGCAATTTGACCAATCAGTCCAAGCTCCAAAAAAGGGTCCTTTGTGCTCTATCGGCTTATATACGGGCCTTCGCATATTCAGTCGCTCATGTCTGGCTAATTCTTCGGTACAGTCTCGTTCCGGATCCAAAGTGCACGGAACCCCTTCGGAATCAATTGTTCCTCCTGGACAAACATCTTTACCATTCTCTCTGCATTTTCGTACTCTCCGTCGTAGTTTCTGGACGCAGCTACATTCTGTCCAATCACTCCATTGAGGGAGACCGTCAAGTATCCGCCGAGGGGCAGGTGTGGGACCTAGGCAACGAAAGCAAGATATTATTTGTTTTATTGTATTTATGCACAGTTGTACATTTCATAAAGGCCGCCGAGAGCCAACGCGGGCCCAATCGAGGTATCTTGAACGAACGTGGTGCTTAAAAAAACCTCAAGTTTTCTAATAGGGAACATTAGATTTCACGACGCGGACCTCTCTACAACGAAATGACGTAACGCTCGACGTTCTGCGCATGCGACTACTTCACCTTCCGTTATCCCTGAAATTATACACCGGGTGTCAGGGTATTTTCACGTTGTGCTGAAAACGTCAACATGGGATAGCAGGTGACGTCATATGTTGTTATACCAATCTGCATTAATAACATTACTGACCAATTGATAGTTTAAAGTTATGAAGTATTTTAATTTTCATCGGCGCTCAGATATTTTACAAATTCTACTGGTCCATCTCAGAAAATGTTACATATTTCTTTTATCATATAGCGTATAAACTTGCGAAGAAGTTGATCCAATCAAAGTACGTGACTTTTCCTTTTGCTTCACGAACTTGATGAGGGTTCGCGCCATTCTTCCAAAAGTTGTAATTATAATTGGAGCGTCGTTTGCTACGATCGAACATCGCACGCTTACTTAGATATGTAGCCGAGTGTAATCACATGACTCATTTTCCCCGTCATAAAAATTTTAATTACACAACCATAGGACAAGGAAGTCAGTACAACGACGTTCACTGTCGGTTAATTTCCCCGTCGCACTATTCGTGAAATCTAAAGCTCGCTATTATCAACGGGAAGGCGCAGCAGGGGAAGTCACTCACAATTTTAAAGCAAATCATTGCACAAGCGACTGTGTCCCTTATAGCCCCTGCACCACTTTCATATACAGCACACGTCTAATTTTGGCTGTCTTATAAACCCTTTTTTGACTAATCTTGGCTTGGTGTCCCTTATAGCCCCTGCACCCCTTTTATATACAGCACATTTCTAATTTTGGCCTGGTGTCCCTTACAGCCCCTGCACCCCTTTCATATACAGCACACTTCTAATTTTGGCTTGGTGTCCCTTATAGCCCCTGCACCTCTTTTATATACAGCACACGTCTAATTTTGGCGTGGTGTCCCTTATAGCCCCTGCACCCCTTTCATATACAGCACACTTCCAATTTTGGCACGGTGTCCCTTATAGCCCCTGCACCTCTTTTATATACAGCACACTTTTAATTTTGGCACGGTGTCCCTTATAGCCCCTGCACCCCTTTCATATACAGCACACTTCTAATTTTGGCTTGGTGTCCCTTATAGTCCCTGCACCTCTTTTATATACAGCACACTTCTAATTTTGGCACGGTGTCCCTTATAGCCCCTGCACCCCTTTCATATACAGCACACTTCTAATTTTGGCTTGGTGTCCCTTATAGTCCCTGCACCTCATTCATATACAGCACACTTTCAATTTTGTCACGGTGTCCCTTATAGCCCCTGCACCCTTTCATATACAGCACACTTCCAATTTTGGCACGGTGTCCCGTATAGCCCCTGCACCTCTTTCATATACAACACACTTCCAATTTTGGCACGGTGTCCCCTATAGCCCCTGCACCCCTTTCATATACAGCACACTTCCAATTTTGGCACAGTGTCCCTTATAGCCCCTGCACCCCTTTCATATACAGCACACTTTCAATTTTGGCACGGTGTCCCTTATAGCCCCTGCACCCCTTTCATATACAGCACACTTTCAATTTTGGCACGGTGTCCCTTATAGGCCCTGCACCCTTTTCATATACAGCACACTTCCAATTTTGGCACAGTGTCCCTTATAGCCCCTGCACCCCTTTCATATACAGCACACTTCCAATTTTGGCACGGTGTCCCTTATAGCCCTGCACCCCTTTCATATACAGCACACTTCCAATTTTGGCACGGTGTCCCTTATAGCCCTGCACCCCTTTATATACAGCACACTTCCAATTTTGGCACGGTGTCCCTTATAGCCCTGCACCCCTTTCATATACAGCACACTTCCAATTTTGGCACGGTGTCCCTTATAGCCCCTGCACCCCTTTTATATACAGCACGCTTTATCATTTTGGTTTGGTGTCCCTTATAGCCATGATTTAATCCCACCATCCGCGGCCACACAATAACCTCCCCGGCGCGGCGCGGATTGTACAATCTAACAAATTCTCTTTTCCCTTCTTGTTTTATCATTCTTAACGTTCATCATAGGAAGTTAATATTTTGTTCTTCTTTCTTTTACGCTCATATACTCTAGGAAATGTTACGAACATTTTTAATCAATTTATGGGAAGAATATATCAGTATCTATATATTCAACTCATTATCTCAATTTGTTCCTTAATTTCCTAAATTACGTACTACATTTAGTATTTATTTGACACATTTAAAGCATGTTATTATAACAAGGGCCCAACACCGAGGACCGTGGTAGGAATTGAGCATGGCCCGCAATAATTTCCAAGCAGTAATTTTCAAAAGTAGCCTATGCCTTTCACCTATTCACCTGATGGGCAATTTCCAACAATGGTCCTGGCTCCCCAATCTCAAAGCCATATGCGGGATTTGCCTACCGAAAGTGGGAAAAAGTCTAAAGTGGGGGATGGGGTTCATAAAATCACGCTAAGATACAAAACATTACTATACAAAAGTATACATTTGGAAAAACGTAGGTGTGGGGCAAGTGCCTCTTGCTCCCCAAGATCCCGCCTATACTCAAACCATTTGTAGAAACCGGAGCCAGGGGGAACGTGCCTCACTTTTTCAAAAACTGAGTGCCCTTTTGGAAAATGAAAAGTGCCCCTCAATTACTGTCATAAAATGTGCCCTCACATGATTGTCTGCCCCCTTGCCTCAAGTTCCTTCCAACACCCTGAATATGTTTCCACTGTTTTCCGCCTGGGAATTATATAAGCCTGCAGCGGTGTATTAAAAAATGTCCAACTTTTTCCAGAACATATCGAAAAATATAAAATAATGAAAAATGATTAGAAATACATGCAACTAAATATTTGAATAGGGGTTCTTCAAAATACACTCCTACATTTTTGAATGCATCTAAATTGTGTTAAAAAGCGAAATTTGAAAGCAGCTTTTAATCTGGCCCCCAGATCCCCACGCCCTAAATTTCAGAAAATTCTAACAAGGGGCCTGAGTACCCCTTTAAAATAAAAGGACTGAATAAGGGTAGTGCTGTGAGAACGGTACAGTTTATGATAATTTGACCACTACATAGCCTAATAACAATGTAAAGGTAGTCGGTAGGTCGGTGAGTTATAACAAGTATTTCATGCAAATGCAATTTCTAATCACAAAAATGGATAAGTCAATGTTGGTAACATGGAACACCCATGCACGCATATAATACGCGCAGGAACATAACAAATTAGCATTAACTGATTGATGATGGAGTAGACGGTTTACATTTCACAAGGTTATTGGCAAATGTATTGTTAGCAGTAGTGTATTCAGTGGGGAACTTTCCGCCTGGCGAAATTCCATATGTAAGATGTAAGTATATACATTATGCTATACACATAAAAATATAATCTTGTGAAAAATGAAATATGTAAGGTTAATAAAATATCGGTCAAATTTAGTAATGATTTTGTTACAAATAAAACATCCAATTTTCGGAGAATTTCTTTAATTTTCTGGCCATTTTCTTCGATTTACGGGCAATTTTCTTCAATTTTCTGGCAATTATCTTTAATTCCCGAGCAGTTTTCGGGTACTTTTTTTCAATTTTTAGCAATTTTTTCGGTTTTCGGGGAATTTTCTTCAATTTGTAGGCAATTTTGTTCGTTTTTCGGACAGTTTTTACATTTTCATTTATTTTTGGTAATTTTCATTGATTTTCTGGCAGTTTTTTTTTTTTGGTTTTGTGGTAATTTTTGGTATTTTCCTTCATTTTGGGCAATTTTCTTCCAAATTCAAATTAATTTTCATTTTTAGGAAATTTTCCCCAAACTTCTTCAAAAGTTACACCAATTTGTACAAAAATTTCCAGAAATTTACGAAATTTTTAATTACTTTTATCACAAGCTTCCTTTATCTTTACTTTATAGAAAAAAAACCAACCGGGAAAGTTAAATCAGCCCTCTACCCCGCTTCGTACAACGCCTCTGGGTACAGCCATTTCCCGATAATTTCCCTCTGGCACCGAAAGCTGAATGATACGCCAGTGGTTGTTATGTGTGCTTCACATGTCGAATATAAGGGACAGGTACAAAAGCTTGTTATACGGGCCCCTTTATGACCCGGGTCCCCTGGGAACTCGGGTCCGGGGTAACGCACTCCTTAACCAGGACGTAGCCAGGGGAGTATTAGGAGTGGTCCCCCTCCGCCGCCCACGCCCTAAATTTCAGAAAATTCTAACAAGGGGCATGAGAACCCCTGAGCCCCCCCCCCCTCCCTCCACCCACCCATTTGCTGAATATCAAATTTTCGGTGGGCAGCTCAATGAATAATTGCAAGAGTTTAATTATGGCATGTATGGGCTTCGAGCTTTTCTTATTGCAAAATATCTGAACAAGTTGGTTAATTTTCCAAAAGAATTTCGAAGAATCAGTTAATTTTTGAATCAATTCTTCTAATTTTTCGATTTTATTTCTTCTCTAATTTCAATGCCTTTAGAAAACCGGTAAAAATAGGTCAGTGCCGTTCTGATTTTGTTTTTCCTCAGGCGAAGAGAGTTCGCCCTAACCCCCAGGTTAGGGGGTGTTTGTTATCTAGTTGTGGAGGACGACGTGCAGAGTGCTTAGAGGTCCTGTATGTTCAGCATGTTCAGCATGTTCCTTAAAAAGAATTAGTTCAGCGGTCAAGCAAGTCCATCTTATGTGAAAAAGGACTTCAATAAAAATAAAATGGTGAAAAAAGCATTAAAAAATCCGTTGAGATATTTAAGTTTGAAGCTTGGTATCATTTAGGTAGAAACGACTGAAATCGGACTAGTTGTGATGTCACTGTCTCAGATTCCTCAATATCTTTTATGTATTCTATCATCAGATCATATTTTTCCTTTTATTGTCATGGGTTACAAACTTTTGGATCTATCATATTTTTTCCTTCGATTTTGTGGCTTAAAAACCATTGGATCAAAACAGAATCTTGTTAAGATAATTATATTCTACGATTGGAAGGAAGTTCAAATTGTATTATCGGAAGGTAGTTCGAGGGAAAGAATTGAAATAGGAAAAAAGTTTAATAATTGTTCTTTAAAATACATTTAACAATTGTTAGGAATGTGAGGGTATGGACGCCAACCTTCCAGAATAAACTTACTACACTAGTCATTTCTACAAACTTTGATAAGACAGAGCTTTAAACTTGAATATCTCTTTAACCGAATAAGAATTTTGTTTCACCATTTTGTTTCTTGTTTCTTCTAGTACAAGATAAACTTGCTGGACCACTAAAATAGTCTTTTAACTAAGTTCTTATTTCAATACAACCTGTCGACGGGACTAAAGTTTTTTGTTGGGTATGTTTCTGGTCGGACAGGGAACAGTTAAAGTTCGTGTAATGCCACAGATTTCATTACATGTTTTCCTTTTTCTGCTTTTAGAGAAGTATTTTTGTGACTTTGGTAGGCATTCTTCACATTAATTGTTGTTTTGTCGGCACTGCACCCTTAAAAAGGTACAGGTACATCTCTGAATATCAAAATATCGAGATGGGTCTGACTTGTCTGTCTTGATTCAGATGGATCGTTCGACGATGGAAAAAAGATACTGATAACCTAAATATAACATATTTTTAAAAAATTGGTCAAAATAGCGGTCTGTTCTATTCAGCGGGCTCAATTCAGCTAAGAAAATAAAGTCATCGCCTAAAAAACCTGTACATTTTAGCGTGTATTATGTTCCTCGTTCTAGTTTTTCGACCCCTTGTTCCACCCGCGTGCAACGTCTGTAGATGAGCTGCCCCTCTCTTGCCAGATGCAACACTAATTTTGCACACTGCACCTTGTTACTTAAGGGAGCACTAGACGAGTGGATCGAAAAGTGATGGCGCATTTTTAACCCCTAAAAATCGAATGCTTATCTTGCACGCAACAGTAAAGCAATTTTTCTGGTAATATGAATTTTTAGGTAATCTTCGCCCTTACGTCATCTGTGAGCTATGGAGGCATGAAGTTGATCGATCTGTTGTGGATAATTTATCTGTGAAATTCGCAAAAACGAGCGCCCTCTCATTTCGGTATTATGCTCATTTAATTACAAGTGACGTTTAGAGGGGGCATCGTGCCATTTTGCGTGAATAACGTGACAAAAAGCCAGTTGTAGCTACTTACTGTCATCATTACCGCTGCATGGTGTTTTACATGATCGATCATCGAAGGTGTCACTGGTAGAAATCGGTGAGCATCCATTCCATACGACGTAGCCGTCTTCGTTGATGCACTCCTTCATCCTACTGGCTATCCCCTTCTTGCATGGCGCGGCATTACATCGACCCCAGATAGTCCATTCACTCCACCAAGTGGATGCAGTACATCTTCCAATCAGCAAAGCTAGGATTACTAGAAAGATCAAACGAAATGTCCATTTATAGGAATGGTATCGTCCCTTAAATATGTATGATCAGGGAGTTGTTAAAAACTTCTTGGTATGATCAATGATATCGCAGATTTCTCGCGATCAATAAGGAACATTGAAAACCGGAAGTGACTTTTCCAGCACGGCGACGTTCACTTCTGATTATTTTTATGGGACGATACCTTTCCTTTGAAGATTGACTATATTTTATAGATATATGAAATTGTACAGGCAAATTTATTAAAAACCATCATAGTGGAAAAAAAATGTATCAAAATCAGTTAAATATTTACCATTAAATAGAAAATTGAAATTGAGAGAATAACTGATTTCGAAGTGTCTGCGCAGTCATACATCACAAATTTTGCATGAATTAAAAACTGATCAAAGTTTGATCCGCCATCACTCAAAAACTAAAGTTTTTTTTTCTTCTTCAAAATTCAAAAACTGATCTGCTCAGATTTAAGCACTCATTCAATCAATACATTTTTTTTTTAATGAACAATCAATTGGTTAAATCTGCCAATTGTGGTGTGCAAAAAATACAGAAATTGGTATGTTTTCAGTCTCAGCTGTTTATTAGCCTTTTAAGTGCACTGAACGGTTATCACTTGATTATTGTTTTACTATCATATCTGACAGTGAATATGCCAACCAGTGGCGTAGCGGTGGAGGAGGCCGGATCCGGGTGCGGACCCCCTCCCCTCCCCCTTCCCCACACACACGCGCGCTTTGTACAAGGAAATTTTCAAAAATTGGGATAATCTTTGTTTCTATATTTTTTTTGCTTCTAAAAAACAAATTTGCACTCAGAAGTGGGCTATATTTGTACTCTTCGTGAGTCTAGGATTTATTAGGCCCAAATACGCAGCAAATATTAAAGAATTATTTCAGTGGTCTAGCAAATTTTATATTATATGAAAGAGAACTTTAAAAGAAACACAACGGGGAAGAAATCATTCAAAAATCTTATTCCGTTAAGGAGATAGTCCTATAAGATTAAAGCGCCTGTCTTATTTCTGCAGAAATGACTGGTGTAGTATAAGTCTACTGTGGAAGGTTAGCGCCCTGATATAACATTCCTAAAAATTGTTAATGCATTTTAGGTGGTTAATTTCAGATGGTCAACTTCAATTAGGCCTACCCTTACAATATATTTTACTCGACTTATATCCAATATTTTTTAAGCCAAAAAATCGCAGACAACATAAAGGCTGATAAATCTGAGGTTGTGACATCACAACTTGTCTGATTTTAGTCATTTTTACACAAATGATACCAAACTTAAATATCTCCTTAAGGAAAATACAGGATTTTTGAATGATTTCTTTACCAATTACATTCTTCACCACGGAGCTGCTGTACCCCTGTACTAATCCTTTAAATATCTATGGACATTTCTATTTGGTTAAATACGTTGATGGACATTTCTCTTTGATTAGATACGTTGATGGACATTTCTCTTTGGTTAAACATCGGGTCACTCACAGGGCCAATTTAACGTAACTTACAAATTGTCCGATCACTGGTAGGCTTCTGGTCGAAATAAATATTATGACGTCATCCCAAATAAGAAGATAAGAGAATGATTATTTAAAAATGCACAATCAAACTATTTATGAACTTGAAGCCTCGACTATATGACCTTTTTATATCGGAATTGGCATTTCCGGAAATCTAATTTAAATGTCACATGGCCGAAATTTACGTGACCATAATGGACCTATCCAATTATGGATGAATCTTGAACGTTTGCACAATTTGCTAGCGTATGGGGTCAAGCCCATTAAAAATATGCATACAGAAGTAGGTACTTCACTGAATTATTCAGAGACTTAAATCGCAGCTTAACTTGGTTAGGAAATTCCATACATTTTTCGATATGCAAAATTTGTCGTCTCATTCACAGATTACAAGGGATTTGCTGCCGAAAGTTTTCGATACTTCTTTCACATTTTGTGCTGTGAGGCCATTGGCACAATTTTATACCATTAGGCCGTCTGCACTGAACTCCAACGTTTGAAAAATTTGATCGATGTTTGCCATTTTACGTCCTATTGTTGTGTCTAAATCGTGCACAAATGCTTTTAATGTTTCGTAAATGCTGAAGGAATGTGAACCCCAACAAACATTCAGTGTTCAGTTCACAAAAATAGCATTTTACGAGCACACTAACAGTAACTGTTAGGCTAGTCAGATAACATCTGACAGTAGTATACGCTATAGCCACTTCATGGCTAGTGAGATAAACACCTCACTCACTTGGCACTACTTGCAAGGCAATACTTGCACACTGAGTGAGACAATGCACAATACACTTATAATGTTGAAAACCACTCAGACAACAACAAATATCATAATCATGAATTAAAAACTCTTCTCAAAACTGACAAAAGTACTTACGAGCTATGATTTTGATTTCATTAGCGTTTTGAAACTACTTTAAAAGTATCGTTCAAACTAAGTTCCAAATGAAATGACGAACATTTTGTACGTTAAAAAACCCCATCTAAATTACGGAAGAAATGACATTCCGAAAACAATTCACAAATCCCTAACTTTGGAAACGCGTACACAAGAGTGCGCGTATCACCCGAGTGCGCTGTCACTACTATTTTGAAAATGTTCGTCAGTAATTGCGCGCAGTGTTCGATATAATACTATACGCACGTTGACTTCACCGACGCTCTATTGTTCAAGAACTTTTCAACTAATTAGATACATCCACCAATGGCGCTTTCGAAAAATAAGTCAGTAGCGATGGCTCTTAAGCAAAAGGCAACTTTTCAATTTTCTTGATTAAACTCACGCACAAAATGTAAGCGAACGTCTCAATATAGTCTCAAACGTCTCAGAAAATAACGTTTTTGATCCATTTCTAACATTAAGTTTTACTCGGTTATATAATCATTTGATTTGGAAACATCTCTTTAATACCGACAACTAAGTTTTTCGTGTTTACAAGGTAAGGAGAGAAGTTGGTAGACATCGGAAGTAAGAGTTTATCGGCTCGGTGATGTTGCATAACATTGCAACAGCATCGTAGTCTGAAGGTCGGACATCCGGGAATGTTGTGGTACACGGCGACGTAACAATGTTTTTTTGACGATCTCAAACTTCAGTCAAAGGGGAAAACAAACAGTCAATGGGAGAAAAACCTATTTTTGTCATTTTTCAACAAATACTGGACATAATTTATTTTTCTTCACAAAAGTTGTGTATTATATAATAGTTTCCAGCATATATGAGTAACATTAATTTTCGCTGACTCGCTGAAGGCGACACAAGTATTCAAAAAAAAAAATATCCCATTGACTGTAATTATAAAGTTTCCCCTCCAACTTAGCAAAACAGTACTGAGCCCGTGCACGATTACGTCTCTCCCACCTTGAGAATTGAGGCGAAGGCTCATTAATGATAAGCCAATGCAGCGGTTTCAACGTTATAAAGTATAGAGCGTTTTCTGACTTTGCATAGCAGCCATGTAGTGGCTATAGCGTATACTACAGTCAGACGTTGTCTAGTCAGATAAACATCTGACCGTAGTATACGCTATAGCCATTAAAATGACTGCAAATACTCGGTGAGACATCATCCTATGCATATAAGGGTGGAAACCGCTACATTGATTTATCATGGTCGCGTCGCAGAATATTTGCGACTACTCCTGTTTTGCGAACATTTTCCAAGAAAGTTGTACTTTTCACCTCATTCATTTTAACCTGCAAAAGTTAAGCTACATAAATATAAAAAAATTAAAAAGTGTATAGTATTTAACTCTTAATCTTAAAAGCTTGGGTACATAAAAATTTCATTCAATAAATAAAACCCGTAAAAAGAAGAAACGTTAACCTACCTCGGTTGCTACCTTATCACAATCGTGTGCGCCGAAGTGAATGTACCTAACCATATCAAATTCTATCGAACGTCAGCCATGCCAGCGTAGCGTAAATGTTGAACGCGGGCGTAAATAAAAAATAAAAAATATCGTGCGTCTAAAACAAGTGTACACTTCCATTGACTTTACTGATTGAAGATAGTATTAGTAATCATGGCATATACGAAATATTCAACATCTAATTAATGAAATAAATGGAAAGTGTCATTCATGTTTTTGTGTGTTTTGCTAAATGCGTCCTAAGCAACTGGGGTTGGCAGTCAAAATAATGAATGGAGAGGATACTTTCATGAACTGTTTGGCAACCGAAAGCGTCAAAAATTTAACTGAAGCCAATCAAATTTACCACAAGTTTAGGCCTACTGCCATACATTATCAGTTAAAATTGTAGTGAAAATTAATATGAGGTGTACTGAAAACTAATTAAAGATGCACAATAAAGGAGTTTCCCGTATAGTTCAATGTTGTTCCCAATCATGGGTTTCATTCTGGTACGACTGCACGCGAAATAGGCAAGAAGCGAGTCAAGAAGAGGGCAACATGGTCGTAAAACATCGGGTATGCATGCATCTGAAAGTGAAATAGCACAAATGATGTAAAATAACAGTTTCGAAAACAGCCATTTCAAAGCATAAAAAGAGTTTTGAGTATCACAATCGTTACTTTATAGCAAGGGCAAAAATAACGCCTAAAATAAATATTACAAAGAGCCTCTTTTTTACCTGTTGCAATCGTGCAATGAAAGGCCAATTCTTGCCTCCATTGTCCCGTGAGGAGACGGGTAGGGGTTTCCGTCGTTGCCCCGTGGTTCATGTGTTCTTGGTTTTATTGGCCGTCTACGTCACATACGGAAGGCTTTGATATGTTGATCGTTTTTTATTTTTTTTTATTCAAATTGTAGCCTTATACTTATATAGATAGATATAGACAGAATAACTATTCTAAATTGTTCCGATTTATTTTTTGTCGGACAAATTTGTCTAACACCCACTGCGCTCGAAGTCTATAGTTATACCCCTGCCTGCACGATGAGCAGAGGAATTAATCCAGAACAGAATTACAGCCTACGAATTGCAGGTATTCATAACACCTGAAATAGAACATATCCGCCTTAAAAATATCAAATAAAGAAAGTGCTCGTACTAGATTTTCTACCCTAATTGGCCTAAATTTCTTCCACCTCCCCTGGGTATAGTTGAAAACGCAATTTCCCCTCCCTACCGCGACTAAAATTGATTCAATTTTAATCGGCCTGAAAATTGCTGATGGCTCTTTTCTTTTAATATTACATTTGCAATCACAACAATTAGAAAATTAGAATAGAATATATTTGGACAAAGCCAGGCCCGTATACGTCGAGATACGAGAAATGGATGCACTTGAAAGTCGATCCGGCGAGATCAAACTATGTTGTCAACCAGTGCTTATGCTACATCCAGAATGTTCTAAATTTGTCTTTGTGTCGACCTATTCATGTACACTTTGGAAAATCTAAAAATGAAATTAATTTGAGTTCCTTCAAATTCAATTCACCATGCAGAACTTCATTATTGAGGGCCGAAAATACTTGCCCCCAATAAAGAATAATAACAACGGAAATGGACCACGTTTCGTCCTCGCTCCATACGCTACTGAATTTGTAAACGGGTGAGGGGGCTCATAAGAGAATTCGGTTGATGGTCTCCCCTCCTCTCCTCTCGGGATCGATGGCCCCCTTGACTATTTCCATACTGTCCATGATTAGTTTGGTTGTGATTTACCTGTTAACACACTCATTATGTGCTAGGTGTCCTGTTCCCTACTGTTTTGAATCCCGTCTGTCTTGTGTTAGTTTCGCTAAGTGGAATGTTTGCGTCAAAGTGTTGATTAAATGTGATATCTTTGAACATGCGCCATTGATCGCCCATCAGGCGGAAGGTCATAATTCATACACAAAAAGGGTTTTGTTATGAAAGCAATTTGTTGTAAGTTGGCCCCTCAGGCCCGTAGCCGGGGTGATGGGGGGGGGTGGTTGTCAGAACGAACGAACCCCCTTTTGTTGAGAAAGTGCCCTTTTGAAATCTAAAAGAATGATAAACATCTAGAATTTCAATGTTTGTTGTCCTGTCAAACGAAAAACGGACCACCCCTTTCAATTTCCTTGCTACGGGTCCGTCCATGGTTCGGCGTAGATATTAGAAAGCTGTCCCATTTTTTCTTCCAAAATCGCGTAACAGAGGAACCATGACCCTTCCTAAAACAACAGAAAACTTTTTGGGACCTTCCATGATCTGCATTGAAGTACATACCCCAAATACTTGCTTGCAAAAATGTCCTTATTTTCAGATCTTTACTGTCCTATTCTTTCTAGATTAATCATTCTTCAGAAATACTGCTCGGAAAATACTGCTCCATCAGCATAGCAGGTATCTATAATTAATCCATTTTGATAAGAATAACTACAGTACCATCTGTGGCCTTATCAAAACCACGCCGCGCAACGGCGCGGCCGCGGCGGCACGTGCGTCAGTTCGCCCGCGTTATATTCATTAGTACGCGTGTCGGTTTTGTGCATGCACCCTAGTTAATACAAATATATAAAAGGTTCCAAGAGCGTACGGTTAAATTGAAAGGAGTGTACAATATTGGCTTACATTTTTAATCATTTCTGGATTTTCGACATGTTTTAGTTACAAAAATAACAGAAGTTAACTGCAGTAGGTGTACCAATTCAGCACATGTACCAATTCCGCGTATTTTTTTATTCGTTTACTTCTAGTAATTTATTGCTAAAATCTTACCATTTGTTCTTACTCTTAAAACATACAAAATCACGAATTTGTGCTGAATTAAAACTTCAAAATATGTTTCCGTTCACGAGTAAAAGAAACATTTTTACCTTTTGATTTCGAGCCTACATCACTCGAGACACTTGATTCTGTAAAAAAATCATACTACTTTTTTTCCGTTTTGATCAGAAACGCACGAATGAAAAAATCTTCAAAAATATGGTCAAGCTTTGCAGGGTAAATAACGTATGAAAATTATTGTAAACTTGCAAAATAAACAAAGTTTGCACGGTAAATATTGTTTTTCCATGTTTTTGCGACCTTTATCGCTTGCGAAATTCCCGTACCAGTTTAGCGTATTGTCTTCTCGTAACTACTTGACTGCGCTTGCGCCGTATAAATACGCAATTTGTTATTTTTCTATTGCAACTGGTACATACAAAAATGATAAGAAAGGTTCAATCTTAAAACGGATTTTATTTAATAGCCGACTGGCCGACGGGTATCATTGTATCTACACCTAATGTCAAAGAGTTTATTTAAGATGTTTTTGTTCAATATATTTGTAAAAAGCTGTAAAATATTTGTATAAAATGAGATGAATTGCAGAAAATCGTGTGTGTTTTAAATACGCTCAACTGGTACACATTTCGTGGTACATGTACACCTTGTCGAAATTTTAAAACAAAGATTTAAAACAATAATAAAACTTTTAGAGTTCAAATACTTTTTAACTAGAATATTTATATCTTAAACTTGTAATCAATGATATTTCTTAGAAGTAGAAAACAAAATATAACGGAGGTAAAAACAATTCCTAATGGGCTGAATTGGTACACCCACTGTATATATTTCTATGTGCCGTAAGTACAGTAATTACAGTGTAGCAGGAGACGTAAATATACGGTGTAGTCGCGATTTTAGGACAGGTGATTTCCACGTTAAAACAGATAGGACGGAGTCTCACTCTGCATTGCATGTAGTGCGTAGCATGTAGGGCATACATAGAGAAATGTTAACTCACTAGATGTTATCTTACTAGTGTGAAATCACACTTAAAGGCATAAATTTCTACGTTCGCTTTGGTAATTTTGCAAGAAATTGTTGCAAATGTGGAGAAAATATTGTAGAAAAGATCATTTCGAAGTTTCGAATATCTACGTTCGCTTTAGTAATTTTGCAGGAAATTGTTGCAAATGTGGAGGAAATATCGTAGAAAAGATAATTTCGAAGTTTGAAATATATGTATCGTGCGTACATAGAATAAAGCGTGGTATTTACTTATGCACAAATCGTAGCACCGACGTTTTCACCGACAGAGTCCAGGATGTTCAATATGCTCTGATGACCGAATTCGAGTATTCATGATAACGTCACAATAACGTGCGTAAAAATCTGAACAACAGGCCAGTTCGTCCGTCGGTGAAAACAATTGCATTTTACCATTACAGCCAGTTTGAAATCGGTCACCTTTACTTTAGAGGCCTAAATCTCTACGTGCGCTTTGGTTACTTTGTGCAGGGAATTGTTGCAGATGTGGGGAAAATATTGTAGAAACGATCATTTGGAAGTTTGAAATATATGTATAGTGCGTAAGTAGAATAAGGCGTTGTGTTCACTGTTTTTGTGCACAAATCGTAGCACATTGTCACCGACAAAGAGTCCCGGATTTTCCAAATCCCCGGATGACCGAATACTCGAATAGGCTAATTAAAACGGAGTTTAGCCTTATTGGTATTCGTATAATTGTGTCACAATTTACCAAGATGGGTAAAATCACAAGAATGACCAATAGTGGAGGAAATTTAGGGGTGGTTGAAATTTTGATCACTTAATAATGCAACTTATTATTAGGCATAACGTTAGGCCTAGGCCTATAATTACGACGTAGGCTATACCTAACATTAGCTAACGTACACCACCAAAGACGTTTGTAAATTGACATCGAAACTTACCGAATAAAAGAGGCCATGTTAAGTGTCTTGCATAGGTCATAACTTTCGCATTATCAACTATGGTTCGTTTTCTCCGGTAGAAAAATTAGGATGGATTCTTCTTATCACAAAACACCAGGAAAAGGTATCAGAGGCATTAGCATTTCTTGTAATGTTTAAATTGACAACGTTTACCGCTTGTTTATGCGTATTATATGTTGTTCTTTGCGCGGGTGTTATGCGCGCATGCAAACACTTTTCATAACGCACATTGCACGGTTGTAGTTAAGTTTACATGAAGGACGCGTGATGTTCGGAATGAGCGTACGCTCTATGTTGACCGCGTACCAAATGAGTATAATCCAATCACCGATCAAGGAATAGTAAACAAACAACAGAGCGTATTGCAAAGTACGCTCTTGGAAAATCCGAACCCTATACCACGTATAGGCTGAAGGCCGAGAGTCGAAACTCCTATACCTACAGTGTTACAAAATCGTGATCCTTTTTTAAGGGACCCACCATGTTGGTTCCAAGTAAGGGCAGTAGAGAATCAAGCATTTCAAAAATAGAACATACCAAAGAAATGTGTCAATTAAATATTCTAGGGAAATTGTTGATTTAAATTTTTTTACAACGGATTTAATTTCATCGTTACCTTTTGTGCACTTTTAGTTCAATAAGCCAATAAATTTATAAGTCATTAATATAGCAACTTTGAGTTTGACGTCATCCATGGATCAAGTGCGAAAAAAAAATTGGCAAACCATGCACACAGTGCAGGTACTTTTCGCGATACAGGTACGGTACGGTACGATGCCTTTAATACTTATTGTTTTACGTCTGAAGATGACAGATTGAAAGGTTAAAGCATTTAAAAGGAATTAATGCCTAGCCTTATCGAAGCCGATATGCATTACGCCTAGACCCTAGCCTAGTTGGTGAAGGTCGGCCATCACCGTAGGCCTATTTAACGAATAACGTTAGCGATGGGCCGGCCCTAGCCACAGGTGTTCCTAACGTTATGGCAACCTATACGCTTACTATATATATAATAAGCGTATAGGTTGCCATAACGTTAGGAACACCTGTGGCCCTAGCCACCTGTACACCACCGGTTCCGTAGTAATTGCAGTCTGCCTGTTTTTATTTTATAAAAGCTAAGCGTACGCAGCCAGACATCTGTGATCCTAGAGATTTACAATGTAACATTAACTAAGGTGAATCTAGGCCTAGTTATTAAAGCCTAGTTTAGGCTCGGGATTATCGGGTAGTATGAAAAGGCTGAAGAATTCAAGTTGCCAACTTAAGGTATTTAAATTTAGACCTAGCCGTTAGGCCTACAAAAAGGCTGCTTTCTTGTTAGTTATGGATTCGAATCATTTACCATCGTTTGGCCGTAATTTCTTTCACTTTAACCCGTTTCTGTAAGCTGACATTGTAGGATTGTTGTTGTTAACTGGTCTGCGGCTTCACGAACGCCACCAGTAATGTCAAAAAGAATATTGTGGGATATGACTAATAGCTACATTCTTGCAAGACTTCATGCAAATTAGAACTTGACTAACATTAACAAGAATTTAGGCTATAATTTGCTTTAAATTAGCTGCCCAAACCTACTTGATTCGCCTGGTCTGCTGGTGATTTGTTGTGTATACTGCTTGAATTAAAAAAAAAAACTTGGCAAAGAATTCATGGGTACTGGAAATGAAATAACTCATTTTGTGAAGGGAACATTATTTATGCCAAACATAAGGTGAAGGCAAATAATTCACACACTAGCTCTATGACACATGCAATCGTTGTTACAGTTGGGCTCATTTTGTCAGGAAAAGCTATCAACTCTTATCAGTTTATGTGGTTCAACCCAATGATTTGGTAGTTTGCCATGCCCATCTCAAATCTATTAACTTTCTGGTGTTGAAGGGAACATATTAAACAGTTAAACATTTTAATTGTGTGTAAGGTAAAGCAAGAATAATTTGTCAAGAATACAGGAAATATACATCAATTGACTTAAATAACTCGTACAGTTTACATGAAATGGTATGTAAATTCAGGTTTTTAAAAACAGATTAACGCATATTATTCTGCCATTAACTTCTAAAAATCATTCCTATAAATTTTCATGTATATTTATGATAGATGAATTGGGACTTCATTGTGGAGGTAACAAATTTACAAGCTTTGACATCACAATTTTGATTTTCTGCAATGATCACCTGTATAAATTTAACTTTAACAACTGGTAGTCAACTTTACACACATTTCTGACAGCTTCCTTATAAGACATCTTCTGTGGATGAACGTACTGCCATAAGTCCTTCACTTATTACTACAGCTTTAGCTGAAATCAACAAAATCTGACGTTCTTCCTATGCAGTTTAACAACTATAGATCCCCATAGTTGAAAGTGTGGCCTATATTCAACTGAGTTAAGCCTAGTAAAAGACAGTGTGATTTTTCATGTCTGTTTACTGCAAATAAAAGCCTGGTCTGCTGGTTTTGATGTTGAATTTTCACTTCGGGTTTGTGTCTTTTTTTATTTAGGCAGACACATTTCTATGTATAAAAAGGGTACACTAAAATTACCATGTCATATCCTCATAACCTGATAATAGTACGTTCCACTGCTAAGAAAAATCATTATACATGTGCCTGGAGTCAGAAAACATTTGGGCAGGGTATTGTGTACTACAAAATGATATACAGGTATTCAGCTCACTATTATCTGGTACAAAATTAATTTACATTGCAAAATGTTTTCGTAGTCTGTAGTACAGTCAATGATTTTTGACAATCCTACAACATAAAAGCTGGAATACTATTGCACTGTAATAATTTGTTCATTGGATACCAAAGCAAAAAGAAATGAGAGCAGAACTAAAGATTGCCTATCAATGAGAAGAGAAATGTGCATGAAGCAAAACTTTCAAGTGGAACATTTTTATCTTCCCAATTTGAGAGCTTGAAAAACTTTTGCAAACAAATTGAAAGCAAGTTTGAAAAGTAGTAATACACAGAATAAAAAATGCTGGCTGCAATACAACATATAGGCCTATTCCAAAGAGTTGTATGATTATTTTTCAAGTTAAACTTTATGAATTTAGGGTCTGCAATTGTTGGTAAATGATGTTGAACAGAAAAATGTTAATGAAACTGAAAACTTAATAGTTTATTCAATGAGTGAGCAATTTGATCTACTGTATCTTTACCTATCCAAACAATTTGGCACTTAACTTACTTTGTTTTTAACACACCTATCTGCCAGTTGGTCAGTCTGTTTAGACATTGTTTGATGGGTGTTTGTTGATAGCCAACTAAACAACTAATTGGACCTATATCGGTATCATGCCCACCCCACCCTAGCTAACAATTGCAATGCTGCGTCTCAAGCATGGCTTTTTTTTTTATCATGACAGACATTCACAAGTCAATACCATGATAATGTACATAGCCCTAACGTTATGCTACCAAATTGCAAGTGGTTTCACACAATGTAGGCTTAATTTACACTAACGTTACTGTAGCCTGGCTAGGCAACACAATGACCTATGGTTACCCCGGCGACGCTTTTTGAAAGCAATCAATCGCTACATACATGTCTGATTAAAATAAGATTTGATAAACAACTTATTCTTGTTCCTAAATAAAACTGAGACTATTGCCCATATTTGTCAGCGTTGACGTCGGTCAATTAAGGTTAAACTAACGCCGCTGTACATACGGCGCTAACTAACTTCAGACAGTTCAGCAACTGGCACACTGAAGATAGCACATTATTTGAGGTTTACCGAAATTGTTAAAGACATCTACTACTTATAATCATTTATTTCTTACCAGAAAGGTTCGCGTAGTATTTTTCTTAAAATATACTTTAATATCAGTTAGGCCTAAGCTAGTAGGAGCGATATATGCCTGTCTACAATGCAAAGCTGCGCTAAAGTATTGTCGTCCTGCATGTAAAAAAGAAATCGTTTATTTTGTGTTCTTGAACGTTAATCTTGGTTAGCAAGACAAGTTATGATTAAATCTAATATAAATATAATTAATTTTTGAAAGTAAAGAATTTCAATTATTGTGTCTTAGGTTAAATTCGCAGTTTGCTTTTTTTTTTTTTTTATGGACTCCAATTTCCAATTTGCCGACATATCTACTGCCCTCACTTGAAACCAATTTGGGTGGAGGATGAACCAAAAAGTATCACGCACTGAGGTATAGGAGTTTCGACTCTCGGCCTTCGGCCTATACGTAGCATAGGGCGAATTACGTCACGCTTTCTGGTTTCACGCGCCTTCGCACAGCTCAATCACATCACACGTACAACAAACATACTTTCTGCTAACCTACCTACCAGTTCAGCGAATCTTATTAGGGTTTTTTCGCGGCGGTGATTTTACTTCATACTTTCCTAACGTTTCATATATTCACCGGGTATACGAACAGGAAGTTTTAGGTGAAAAAAAATATCTGATTGATTATTATGCGCAGACAAAGCCTACATACCTCGAACCACATGTGTTACTAGCTTTATGACAACCTATATACTTATTACGTTTATATAACAAGGTAGGTTACCTCCTATCGCGACTTTCGAATCGTATATAAAAATTCCTTTTTTGACCACTCGCGAATCTTAGTTACATTTTTTTACTCAACACACATTTGCCGAAAACTCCCTTCTTCGTTTATAAACCACAGCAGTTGTTATTTTTTTTTTCCGATGAGATGTACAAAAGCCTTATTTTCTACCGCCATTACAGTCATGACAATTTAAATGCCCGACAATTTGCTGCAAACCAAAGAAATGTTGCGATGACGGCATAGAAGTGCTGCCCCGGCACAGGTATGTTAGTGCAACCAACGGCACAGCTAGATTCCAGCATAATTATATTACAAAATTATCTCATATAACAACATGGAAGCGTATGTAAGTCTAAATAAGTGTACATCGGACGATCTTTCTCGCCCAACAAAATGGCCTATTAGGGTGTTTCATCTGACGTCATGAGGTCACGTGACTTTGTTTTATCGTATCGCCAGGTAGCACGGAACTAATAAGGTATCACTTCGCCATCGAAAAATGAGAAACTGTAGAAAAAAAGCTAATAAGAATATTTTTGAGAGGTCTCATTTTATGGGACAGGAAGCTGAGAAGTTGAAAAATTCAGAAATGGTAGAGAAAGGAAAGGACTAGACTTTGCATATCCAAACTTGACAAGATTTGTTTCAGTACAGGTTTCATGGGGAACTATTTGACTAAGGACCCACACCTAAATTTGAGTGATTTGGTGAGGGTGTGTTACACCTTTTCACTTCAGCCTAAAAAAGCTGTAAAGACATTTACTTTTGGGGATTTCCAGAATTATGGTCTGAAATTGTCCGATATTTTATTTCTAGATTTTGATTTCTGAGGCATGTATATAGCACCAATAATAAAAGGAAAACAAAGGAGCTCTTTGTTAGCTATATGTCCAGAGAACGGAATCTGACTTACAAGAGCTGCTATCAGTGATGGATGAAAAGTGTCTAGCATGATATGATTCATGTGGCTTTTAGTAAAATTTCATTTAAAAGTGCATAATTGTAGAAACAATTTGGTACAAAAATCATTTTGATAATGCAAGAGATATGGCTTTTTAAAGATTTCCCAATTATGACAAAAAGTGGCCCGTAGATGGGAACACCTGTGATGTCTTAGTGACAATTTTATTTCATCTTCAAAATTGACATTGAATTTTTTCATATTGAAAATGTGATGTACATTAAAAAAAAATAATAATAATTTCATGCCAATTGTTTATTTCACCATATCTCAATATTGAACCAAAACGTTCGTTGATAATAAAAGGTATAATTAAATCCATAGAAAATACATTCAAATTGTACTGCATTTGTCTCTATGACATCATCAAGTTGAAGGATAGGTCTATATACTGTACGAGGTGTTACATTGTTCTACTACTTTTCAAATTGTTATAGCTAGACTAAATGGAATAAGATATCTACATAGCTTTTTTTCAGCATGTTGTTTTATAAGTTTTCTTTATCATGTGTGTAAATACAAATCCATTGTATTATTCCTTAAATGAAAACACCAATTCCATGTACCCCAAAATATTTATGATTTGCATTTCTTTTTTCAGATGAGAAAAAAAAATAGAAACCTTGTATTACAAAAGAATCCAAGCTTCGAACTTCAAGTTGGTTTCATGAAGACAGAAAATGTCAAAATTAGTGATGTATAGCATTCTAAGATACCCAGCTCAAGTTTGATTTTAAGGCCACAAACATTAACGGCGCTACTAATTGTAGGCCTAATGTTTTAAAAATATAGAAAAATGTTCACTCGCTTTAACTTGGAACAATGAATTGATGATGTTGGTTCGGTTATCAGTAAAAGTAGAGGGTGTAGTTTTCTTAGCATTATTACTATGGAAGTAATCGATCCTGTCCTATATCATACAGTGTCAAAGTCCCAGCCAATCCACTCCAAGTTTATAGGCCAACAAATCATCTGGAGAGAGTCAATAACAATGTGTGGTTATCATAATCCATAAGCGAAACTGAAATATTTGCATACTAGACTTGTAGTGTGAGTACATTACCATGAGTACGAGTACAATTGAACAAAATATAGTACGAGTATGAGTACAAGTTGTTTTCACGAGTACAAGCAATTGAAATTTGCATTAAGGCGAAAAAAAGTGTGAGTACATGGTCTTAATCTAATGAGTACGTCGTAACAAGTACGAGTACAAACTTGTACTCCCACTACAACTTACAAGTCTGCTACCTACTTTGGCGGCGCAGCGCGGAAAATTTTTTTTAAAGCTTAGATTCTCATAGAAAAAAATATTCAATTTTTATTTGAATAAAATATTTGATTACATTTTAAGGAAATGATTTATTCCTTTATTTTCATTTTATTATATTACTTCTATCGGGCAAAAGAAAAAATTACATTACATGTTGCAAATACAAACAAATTAATGTAGGCTTTACATAAAATTAGATAAAGCATCTTGCCATGCCACTTTCCGCGAAATTTGTCATAACGTTGAATTTACAACTACGAGGTGCAATCAGATCAAATTGGAAGAAGAATTTCATTGTTTAATTTGAAGGAAATTAAGATGGCAAATGCTTTATACCTTGAACAGTATCTTGATAGTAAGTCCATGTTATCAGTGAAAGATTAAAAAAAAATGAAGCTTCATATGTCTGCATTTTAAGTTTCATCATAATTATAAACAGGGGCCTATGTAGGCCTATACGGTAGTTCGTAGGCCTACACGTGAACCAGTTGAGCGAAAAGACCAGTTTCAAGAAAAACGTTAACACAAATTCCGTGTCCATAGACAAATAACCGATACCACCGAAAATTGGTAAAATCTATTGCTTTCCACCTATAACAAACATCTATATTGTTTTCATTGTTAAGAAATTGCAATGCTATTTGTAAGGGTGATTTTTCTAGCCATAGGCCTACAGTAGGTGTACCAATTCAGCGTATGTACCAATTCCGCGTATTTCGCATTTGTTTTTTCGTTTACTTTAGTAATTTATTGCTAAAATCTTACCAATCGTTTATACTCTTAAACATACAAAATCGCGATTGCTGCTGAAATATATCTTCAGAATATGTTTCCGTCCCAAGAAATATAAACATTTTTGTCTTGTGATTTCGAGCCTACATCGCTCGGGCTACTTGGTACAGTAGAAAAATCATGTTGCGTTTCCTACGTTTTGACCAGGAACGCACGAATAAAAAGATACTCAAACATATGGTCAAGCTTCGCAGGTAAAATAGCATATGAAAATAAGTGTCAATTAACGAATTAAACAAAGTTTGCATGGTAAATATTGTTTTTCCATGTGTTCGCGACCTTTATTGCTTGCTTTGATTGTTTTGTTGCAAATTGACCAACTTTTGAATGTCTTTTCTAGATTATGATGATTTATGACCAAGTTTTTTTTTTAAATGCCCCAAGTTCAATGCTATATTTCAAACAAAATTAACACAGGCATAAAAAACAATTGTTCTACAATTTAAGGAGACAAAAGATACTTTCCAATTGATGTCACAGATTATGTTGTAAATTGGTCAATTTTTAACCAATTGGTCAATTTTTAACCAATTTTGAGGGAATTGTTGCTGTTTTATTGGTTAAGACCATATTCTAAACAAATTAAGCCCATGTTGACTCTAGATGTCCATAGTCCTTTAAATGTCTAGTATTTAAAATGTGCTTGTTCTGTTGAAAGCAAAAAATATATAAAAACCCTTCTCGCTCGCGCTGTTGTTCATGTCACCGACACTTTCACCCTCGGGACCAAAATTTGTTTTTTGGCAAAGAGTATTTTTTGTCACTGCAGTTCAAAATTTAATGTTCCATACATGGTTTTGAAAGAAAAAAGGACTTAAGATCGAAATGGAATACCAACCTGAAACTAAAATGCAACAGCTTCCTCAACCTCCTCCGACTCCTCTTCAACACCACTTGAGGAGCGAACCGCTATGCTCCTCAAAATTTTTAGGCTCACCATTCGTGCCAAGCTTGACTATGGCAATATTGTCTACTGTATCACTCACAACTTATACCTCAACTACATGAACACCATCCAAAATGAAGCCCTCAGGCTTTGTCGTAGGTGCCTACAGGACCTCCCCAATCTCCAGCCTTCATGTTAAAACCAACGAACCCCCCTTTCTACTTAGATGTAGAAAGCTTAGCCTCTCCTATGCTTTTAGAGTCCTCACCAACACCCAGAACCCTGTTTACAACCTCATTAGGTATGCCAATTTCTCCACTCTTTTTGATAGGACTAAAACCCTATCCCCTCCCTTCAGCTTACGCATTAAATCAGACCTCTTCCATCTCGGCATCAACCCTGCCACTCTCGGCACCTTCTCCTGTCCCACTTTTCCTCCTTGGGCCACCCCCTCCCTTTTGTCCACCTGGGCCTCTCCACTCATCACAAAACTCAAACCCACCCTAACCTCTTCATCAATCTCCACAACCAAATTAAAGACCAACTCTCAAATTACACCTCCATCTATACTGATGGCTCCAAGGAAGGCAACAAGACAGCTGCTGCTGCCGTCATCCAAGACATCACCCTCAGTAGCAGACTTCTCAACTGACTCATCCATCTTTTCAGCCGAGGCTAAGGCCATTCTTCTCGCCCTCAACTTTATTAAGTACTCTCCGCTCAGCCACTTTGCCATTTTCTTGATTTAAAGGCTGTTCTTACTTCTTTACTCAATCTTAGATGGAATAACCTCACATGCCACTTCCTCCTCCGGAAACTCCTTTCTCCCACCCTTGCAGGAAAAGTGTTTTTTTTCTGGATTCTCAGCCATGTTGGCATCCCTGGCAATAACAGGGCTGATGCAGCCGCTAAGCTTGCCCTCAACCTCCACCCTACCCCTTTTCCCAAAACCCTATCTGACATCAAAGCGCTTATTGCTTCCCTTGTTCGTGACCACTGGCAAACCTCATGGAACTCCCAAATTGATAACAAACTCCATGTCATCCAGCCCATAATTCCAATCAAATTCAGGGTCAACAACCTCTCTCGTATCGACAACGTTCATATTACCTGTCTTAGAATTGGTCACACCCACCTCACTCACTCCCACCTCCTTATTGGCTCCCCCAACCCCTCTGCAACAATTGCCACTGCACCCTCACAATCCATCACGTTCTCCTTGCTTGCCCCCTGTATAACCTTCGAAGAGCTTCCCTCGCTTCCTACAACTCAATTGCTGATTTCTTCCAGAAAAATCCTCTGGATAAAATAATCTCCTTTCTTTATCATGCTTCCCTCTACAACCATATTTAATTCTCCTCTTCAATCCCCTCTCTACTTTGTTTTTGTTTCAACAATGCACCTCCCCTCTCGATCCCAGCTTTCTAACCTTTTGTTCCTAAATTTCTCTCATTCTCCCCCTGTTTCCTTTCCTTCCTACCTCTGGAATGATCTGACCTCTCAGGCACAATTTGACCCTCGTTGTCATGGTGCCGTTAAGCCATCATCAAACAAACAAACAAACATAATGTGAAAGTGCTAAATGATGTAAACACCATACCGTATTGTTGCTATATCAAGTACATAGATGGGTTGTACATATGTTCTAATATTGTGGTAGTGTATATAAATAGTTAGGTGGGGCTTACTGACAAATTCTTGCAATAGAAAAATTGAGCAATCATTTTGCATCATACTTACTATAATAATGTTGTTAATTATTGTGCAAATTACTGATGTTGTCAAATTTTATTGATCTACATGGTGAGTGTGGTTTATTAATAAATATTCTGTAGCAAATATTTCATGATATGCATTGACATGACACATCAAGTACACATTTTGCAATTTTAGCACTGTATCTTCTGGAATATTTCAGTATCTTTCAAACTACTGTAACTTAAAATTGAAATGATGAAAATTTTATACGTAAAATGATCTAAATCAACAAAGAAATGACATTCCAATCATTTTGTACATCCCTCACTTTTGAAAGGGCGTACACAATTAGTGTGCGCGTGTATTATCCGAGTCATAGTGATACTGTACTTGAAAAATACGTTGGAATAATTTAGGCTTCAACAAATCATTGGTCCAGCTGCCTGGGACAACCAAAATTCTTATCCGGGCAACCATGATATTTACTTGACCTGCCGGGACAGACAACTTAGTTTTAGCAAAATTTGCATTGCATGTAACAAGAAATTCCACGGACAGCCTTATTTGCTTTTAGGACAATCACAAAAATCATATATGCCTGCCGGGTCCGAAGGCAAGTTGATTTTTTGTTGATTTGTCGAACCCATGTATTGGATTTTGTAGTCCTACCAAAAATTGTTATCTTTTTTAAATACATCTTGTTACATGTAAACAAAAAAATCTTCATCTCAAGAGTCATGTTTGCATAATTAATGTGAATTGTATGTTAAATTATTGTTATCTCATTTCAGGTATTGAAAACCTTCCATTTGAACTTCAGAGAAATTTTACATTAATGAGAGATTTGGATCAAAGAACACAAGGTAAGTCTGGTCTAGGGCTACCACCTTTTATTATGGTGTCGAACAGGTAACGGGTTGATAAATAAACTCATACAATTCCAGTTATTCCAGTTATCATTTGGGCCATTTTAACCTACCGTATATTCTCTAATAAACACTCTGAAGGGCGTTGCATTTTTAGAAAAGCAGGGGGGTAAATATCTCTCAAACTGTTATCTTTCCATTTTTTGTGAAGAAAACGGAAACAATAAGGTAACTTAATTGTATTCTTTTTGTGTCTAGGCCCAACATAAGATATGTGTGAAAATGTAAGTTTAGGTCTACAGTATATCTGATGACTTTCATGCATCTTCTCAGGATCACCTTAAAAACATGGGGGTGTTTATTAGAGGGGGAGTGTTTTTTAGGGAATATACGGTAGATAGCAAAATCCAAGGAGTTTACAGTATCAACAATTTGACTGCAAACATCTTACAAACAGCCAACAATATTTGCAACCCTCCACTCTTACATCCACTTTCAGGCAACCACTGCAGCCTAGGAGGTAACCGGTACCTGACTTCCCAATTGCTGTTTTGTGTTGCATTTTGTTACATCACTATCTCCTTGATTTTTGTACTTCTGCTTTTCAAATTTGATTTTTTTTGTCTTTTTTTGTTAAATTTTCATTGTATAGTGCTTGTGAGCAGACCTGGTCTGAATTAAAGAGGTCATGATACAGACCAACTTGCTTCTTGGAAAATTAATATTTTGATCAATTGTTAGATGAAAATATAACTTTCCCCAGAAAAACACTTAGATTTTAATAAATCATTGAACGAAATCTCATAATGTACCAAATCAGAACCTGGAAGTTAAAAACCCTATTTTTCTTACGATAAGCCTAGTGACGCCATTAGCGGGATTTGGACGACACACTGCACACACATAGCATGTACAGTAGTAAACATTGCGTTACATTCTCTTACAACTGCATGTAAAAGTTTGTTCCTTGTTTTGTATGAAAATCAATCTCACAAATGTTGGAAAGCGATGATGATTCATCAGACAGTTCAATTGGACTAAATCTTTCTTGCCCTCATCATCTTTTGGAGATAAGTCAGGAAGAAATGCCTAAAGAAGGAGACGTGGAGGTTGGGTTGCAACTGTACCAGTGCGAACCCCTAGCAGTAGACCTAGGCCTACCAGAACAGGCTAAAGGTGCTCCTAGCAGTAGACCTAGGCTTACCAGAACAGGCTGAAGGTGCCCCTAGCAGTAGACTAGGCCTATCAGAACAGGCTGAAGGTGCCCCTAGCAGTAGACTAGGCCTATCAGAACAGGCTGAAGGTGCCCCTAGCAGTAGACTAGGCCTACCAGAACAGGCTGAAGGTGCCCCCAGCAGTAGACTAGGCCTAACAGAACAGGCTGAAGGTGCCCCTAGCAGTAGACTAGGCTTACCAGAACAGGCTGAAGGTGCCCCTAGCAGTAGACTAGGCCTACCAGAACAGGCTGAAGGTGGTTTGGAAAATGAAGCGGTTGGAGTGTCCGATAGGTTGCCATTAGAGGTGAGTGACCAGTCAGTACATTAGTATTTATTTATACCCCAATTTCTGTGTTCCTTGTGCTAAGTTTTACAGATTCCGGTTGGCATTGCATGGCCAGATATGAGCAAGATATCGCAAAACTTGTACTACATATCAGTGCGATGATTAGTATGTGTATACTAGGCCTACAATCTGAGACAAAATGACTATGCCTACAACATTATTTTCAGTGCTACGTTATTTATTTAATGTCTCTTGATTAGTTTCCTTAACTCCACAACCCATCCCACAGTTCCAATGTTTTGATTTGCATTGAATTCCAACCTAACGTTAGGCCATTAAAAAACAAATTGTAATCATTTATGGTCAACAATGAATGGGGGAGGGAGTGGATGTAAGGTAGAAAAGGGGCGTAAAGGAAATTATGTTGATATCTTTATAATTTACCAATGGCTACTAAAAATGAGAGAATACATTTGAAAAACCACTAAGAAAAGTTGTCATCTTTTGAATATGATATTAATGCTGAGTTAACTGAGTCAAAACAATACCACTTTTCACATTCCAACACTTTTTGTCCAAGATTGTCCTTACATCACAAATTACTCAGATAATCTTTTATCTTACGAAAAACACCATGACTTTTCATGTATTTCATATAATTTTCGTTTTGCTTTTTAATAATATTCAACGCTAATGATTTTTCTTTTGTTTTGGTCGAAAAGGTGTGATGTTCAAAATTTGCTTACATTGATATGAGAGAAAAGTATTGGAATATTTTTCTCCTTTCAACTATTTCTATTTCCTATTTGATGAGAAATTTCTTTAGTTGGATAAATTCTTTGATTGAAATTTCAAACTAGTTGAAAAATACCCTGTATTGCTTACACTTTCCTTCTTCATGAGATAAGTTATCTCATTTTTAGATATGAAAGTGATGTAAAGGATTTGTATATTAAAAGATTGATGGATTGTTGGAACAATGTCTTTTAGATACTCCTAATTATTTAGGGGGCCAAGACAACATCAAATGTGATTGATACATCATACATGCATGCTGTAGACTGGAGACAATTTCATCAAAAGTTCCAGTTTATACTTTATGCATGAAACATTGTTTATATGAAACAACATGCGAATTAATGAAATAAAAATTATTTTATAATCTTGTTAATCCATGTTCTAACAAATAAAGCTGAGAGTTTACTCAAAAGTCATTATTAAAGTAAAGTTTTGAACTTTTTTCCATGATAGGTGTTCCTGCCAAAACTGTAACAGAATGCCATTGGCAGTGGAATGCAAATATTGCAGGGAATTTGCAGAGGTGTTACAAAAAGTGGAGACGACTGAAGATAAAAACTTCACATGCATCACGCAGCACCCTGGATTCTCCACTGTTTGCCTTGACATTTACATACAAGAAACGGCATACTACCAGTACCGCAACATGACGGACACTTAAAAGATCCAGGACTTCAAATCCTGAACAAACTAACACTCTTTCCTCCTAGAAAAGAAAATTATCATTTTCTGGATTCCCAGCCACATCGGCATCTCTGGCAACGAGAGAGCTGACAGAGCCGCCATCAAAGCTCTCTCAAATAAAATCTCTTCCTTTCCTATTCCACACCCAGATCTCCAACTACATCTACAAAACCTGGCAAAACTCCTGGAATCACGAAACCAGTAATATACTTCACACCATCAAACCCAAAGTCTGGACCAACACCCCTCTGCATAGTCACAACCACAGGAAAGACATTGTTGTCACCCGCATCCACCTCAGCCACTCATCTCTCACTCACTCCCATCTCTTATCTGGCTCCCCTGTCCCACTTGCAACATCGATCTCTCCATCAAGCATATTTTCTTAACCTGTCCACTATACCAGATCTCTTTCTCTTCACTGTCCTCAATCTTGTACCTATTTGAAAACAATTCTTCCTCAAGCATCATCAACTTCCTCCGCAACAACAACATCTTCCACCACATATAATCTCGTACCCTCCTCTCTTTCTAAACCTAACCTTACACACCCCTTTCTTTTCACCTACATTTTTCTCCCACATTCAATCTTTCCCCTTTATGTCCCTTACAAACCTTTCATCTCCTCACTATCCTAACTCTTACACATTATTTATTAGCACCCTCTTGGCACATTTGACTTTGACTGTTGCGGTGCTGTTAAACATCAACAAAGCTTTTTTAATACACCCTCTTGGCATATTTGACTCTGACTGTCGTGGTGCTGTTAAACATCAACAAACCATTATTTATTAGCACCCTCTTGGCACATTTGACTCTGACTGTCGTGGTGCTGTTAAACATCAACACACCATTATTTATTAGCACCCTCTTGGCACATTTGACTCTGACTGTCGCGGTGCCGTTAAACATCAACAAACCAAACCAAAAGAGACATCTTTTCTGCAGCAGTGTGTAGGCGCTTCTTTCCAAGAGTCTGGATTAGCAGTTCGCATGCCTTTGTTCCTGCTTGAAATTTTTAGCAGTGCAATTACAAATTACTTAGCTCAGATACAATGTATGCATTTTGTTGATACAGATAGGAACTGTAATAGGATTACATAATTAGGACAGATAAGAGGTGAAAGCTTTTTTGGCACCAAAGACTCCGTAGGTTTTAAAAATTGTGATAGCAGTCCCACTATACCTCATTGTTCTTTTTTTTTTCTTTCAGGGAGAGGGGGAAAAAAGAGGCGAGTTGAAACGAATACAATAATCCACAAACACCACATAATACGACATAAGACGACAAATATATTACATTAGACGATTAGCTACAAGTTCTTACCTAGGCTTTAGGCTCTTATCTGATCGATGAAATCTTGTATTTGACGTCGTGTTGTGGGGTGAAGCAGTTGGGGCCAGAAATACTAGATTTTACATTTTGATGTTTTGACGTTCTGCTCGGTGTAAAACAAGTTGGTAATTTGTACTCTGGCATGATTTCAGTGTCCCGTTTTATATACTCCCCAGTTGGTTAGTGAAATTTTATAGAATGAAACTTTAACAGATCAAAGGGCGTAACCGGTAGGGGAGGGGTGACTGGTTACAAATCGAGAGCTGATCGCTCTATTGGCATGTAAGAATATATTAATGAATGTGATAGAATGTTTGTATGGATATCAAAGCAAGGAAAGTATGTTTTTATCTTTTTAAAACACCATTGTGATATCATACGGGGACCAGGAAGAAGCTCGAAGATTTTCGGCATCTTATAGCTCCTAATTTTCATTTTTGGCCATCCCTGCTTCTATTTATATTTATTCACCGTTCCCCTCCCAATGGACAGATGGTTATTGATCACTTATCTTGATTATAATAAATTGCTGCGCAACACTGTCAGAATCTATGATGTATTTCCTTTCCATGCATGCACAATTTATTTTGATGGCTACTAATGATGTGAATACTATAGTATAGACCAGCCTGATATAGGACCTATGTACTTGTATGCACATCACATGTCCCGGTCTCTTTCATGTGGGTACAATGGCCGGATGTGCAATCATTGTTGTTGTCATGACGCTTTTGAGGTTTATCTGTTAAGATATTGAAACCATCCTTTGTTTGCAAGTTTCTTTAATGTCTCTTTCTATAAGCATTCAAAATATTCTAAACCTGCATGATGTCAGGAAAGGACTTGGTATAAACGGTAGGGAAAATACATTAAGGAAATGGCATTTGGCTTGAATGAAATTGGGCGCAGATCCACAGGGTGCGCCCCCGCCCCCCAACCTTCAGACCACATACCCTCCGAACTAGTAGTCTTTTTTGCTAAAAGTTCCCATTATAGAAATTAATATCTAATTAAGCCTAGATCTATAGTGTGAGAAGAATAACGTCTTTGTGTTATTCGTCAAGCGTCATGTACAACAGAACAAAGATTCATCACAACTGATGGGCACTCCCTCCCCCTTTTATGAAATTCCAGAATCCGTGACTGGAAATTAATGCTTTGTTATTTATTGTAGGCCTACAGTTGTACCCCTACAGTGTATAATGCACTTGTCAGTTGTATGACTCGCCCCTAGTCCCCTACTACCGCCGGGCAATGTCAGTCAAAGGTGATTTATTGACATATGAAATAGTTACTCACATGTGCGTCATTGTACCAAATTGTCAGTCACCAGAGTGATTCTGGGGTGGGTCAATTTACTTCAGACCCATTGACTTTGTACATGTGATTGATTTGGGGTAAGTCATTTCACAAAAAAAGTCAGTCACCTAAGTGAATGAGGGGTGCGTCAATGTACATTTTTTTGTCAACCCACTTTGGTGTAATGACTGGGCGTGTAGGGGTGAGTCACACAATTAACAAGCTATCGCATAACATGTAAAGATATCTCAAATATAAAATTCATGCAGAAAACAAGATGTATGTGAATGTTATCTTTCTTTCTGTCCAACGTTACCGGTACTACTAGGCCTAACGTTAGGACTAATGTTACAGTTGCAGCTGTTTCCGCCGCTACCTTCTTTCTTTTTTATAGTAGGGTACTTTTCTTGTAGAAGTGACCGTCCCCTTGCTCCACTTGGACTCCATAAACCAAATTTTTGTTTTGAGTTCAAACGAATTTCAGTACACACAAAATCGGACCTCGTATTATTTACTAATCGGATCCAGATTCTCCTCACATTTCTGTCTTTTGGAAATCTATGTAGACTTATTCCACTCCCTGGAATATTGCTATGACCCTCCTACCACACATCTCTTAGGCATTTTGAAAGAAAAGAAGAAAAAAGCGTAAAATCATAAGATTTGACGAACTTTCCTGATTCTATGTTGGTTTGCCACTTGCTGATATCTTATTGATCGTGTTGAATCCAAGTAGTAGGCTAGGCCTAGACAAGGTGAAGAAAAGTAAGACCACATCCCCGCAATGACGTCACAGCCATCTGTGGCTGAACACAGTGTTTTTCACTTCCGGAATTTCACTTAATATTTTATTTGGTTTTTTGTCTAACAATTGATCCAAATATTCATTTTGCAAGAAGCAAAGTGCTCTGTGTAATGACCTCTAATAAGTAATATGATAATAATGATGATGATTTGCAGTTCTGTCAAATTCAAAATTCATCCAGGAAAAGTCATTAAAGCCTGTTTTGGCTGTCTGCATCCTGCACCTTTCTGGATCAAGATAGTGGTATAGTTCGTCACTACTTATAATTGTGCATTGCTTGAACATTTTGAAATTCTCGCATCATATTGTATTTTGTGTATTACAATAGTGCATAATTTTATCCAAAACTCTCCCCCTTTTTTTTAGATCTTGCGACACAAATCGACGGCGATTCAGAGGAGTACCTAAAAAATGTGAAAAATCTTAACCTTGAGCAGAGGGCGAACAAGCTGACCAAAATCAACACAGCATTTGCAAAGAGCAGGGAGTACAGTGATGACAAGGTGCAGCTTGCTATGCAGACGTATGAAATGGTAAGGACAGGATATCAAATTTATCATCAAAGGTAGAGATGGACAAGTATAGAATTAATATTAATCAGAAAGAGCTTCAAAATCTGTCGAGCTGTGAACGATCAATGAATCTGATCGGGCTGTGAACGATCAATGAATCTGATCGGGCTGTGAACGATCAATGAATCTGATCAGGCTGTGAACGATCAATGAAATTGTAAACATTTAAGTGTATTTTGGTTTAGAAATGACAGAACAGCAGAACTTGTCATTTAAGCCTGATCTTGCACGAATCCTCTGTCATTCTTGCTGTGCTTACATCATGCATCATACGTATTCCTTGCCGTATAAAATTTCAAAACTATAGCACCACCTAGAAATAATATGTATTGTGATCCTCTGCCAAGATGTTCTCTGCAGAGCGTGCCGCAACTCGGTTCTGTTATAAATATTCCATTTCTTTTGTAACACTTTTTTTGTTTTCTTTAATGTGTTTGACTCGTCAGGTAATATCTACATTCGTATTTTGTGAACACAATTGAAGCTGTTTTGGTACTTGACAGTGTCTATTTGGGTCACATTTACAGCTTGTAAAACAGGATTTTAATGTAAAGACATTGAAGCCTAATGTTATTGTTACACTGTTTATTGTATATTTACAGTACATGTCACTCACTTTTCGGCCATTTCCCCATTCATAGGTGATTACTGCTAATTTTTGCTGATTGCATTTACCATCCTGTTTGAAAAAAGATTTAAGTCATTGATTGGAATTTTGTGGGCTGTGTTTGTGTGTTGTTTGAACGGTATTGAATTTCAATGGCGAGGCTGGACTACAAAAATGATTAATCGCATGTAGCTTTTTTGTAAACGTTCATTTCTTATGTGATCATTTAGCGATCATTTAGCGATTTAGCGATCATGTAGCGATTAATTGCTAAACGTTCACAGCCCTAAATTCCAAACAGAATTGTCTAATAAATTGCATGTTTGTCAAAAGCACATGTTGTTCTGAGTTATGGGCATCTCAGCAGGTCTTTCTAAAGGAGGACATCTACAGTAGCAGGTCACGTGTAAAGGACTGTGGACATCTACAGTAGCAGGTCTTAGATATGTGACAGAGCGTGGAATTTGGAGTAGAAAAGTTTTTAAAATTTGTTAAAAGCCTATTTAGTTTTCAAGTTGTGACTAAACAAAGTTTTATGATTTGTTCATTTGTCCAGAATTTGTGATATACTAAAAGGAACACATCTCTTATCTTTATATACTTCTTCAAGTTCTGTTCTTTAAGTTCAGGTACTGTGCTTGTGAATTTCAGAATGTCTTTCTTTATGTTAAACATCAACAGACCTATATTAGATATACATGATGATTCGGGGTGTGACAAATTTCCTTCAAATTTTGTCCAATTCTACATTTCATACAACATTGACAGAGGAATAAAAAACAAAAGGTTTTACAAAAGGTAATGAAGGTTCCTTTCCCTATTGATGTCATGCATTATTGTGCAGTAACAGCTAAAAATTAAAACTGCTGTAAATTGGTCAATTTTTAACCAATTGTAATGGAATGTTTTGCTGTTTTAATGGTTTAGATCATATTTAAACCAGTTAAGCCCATGTTGCCTCTACATGTCCATAGTCCTTTAATATATGGAAAAAATGTGATGTATTCTGATATTTTAAAGGATTAGTTTAGTGGTCAAGAAAGTCAATCTTATATGAAAGAGGACTTTAAAAGAAACAAAATGGTGCAGAAAGCATTCAAAAATCTTATTCCGTTCAGGAGATATTCAAGTTTAAAGCTAGCTCTGTGGTATTTGTGTAGGAATGACTGGTATAGTAAGTGTACTATGGAATATTGGCGTCCTCTCCTTACATTCTTCATCAATTATTAATGTATTTTACTATTTGAATTATTTTTCCTTGAACTTTATTCAGGTGGTAAATTACAATTATTTTTTTTTACTTTTCTGACATATCCAATGGCTTTTTAAACCACAAAGTTGCAGGACAAAGTATGATAGAATACATAATGACTTTGGGGAATCTGAGGCTGTGACATCACAGCTAGTCTGATTTCAGTCATTTCTACACAAATTGTACCAAACTGTAAACTTGAATATCTCCTAAGCAGAATACCATTTGTGAATGCTTTCTTCACCATTTTGTTTCTTTTGAAGTCTTATTTGATATAAGATACACTTGATTGACCACTGAACCATTGAAGATTAAACTAACAGAATGAAATACCACCCTTATGCATCTGCTTATGCATCTGCAGGTTGACAAGCATATAAGGAGGTTGGATGCGGAGCTGGCAAGGTTTGAGCAGGAGCTGAAGGAGAGGCACATGGAGCAACAAGCAGCTGCAGCAGGGTATGACAGCACCACCAGAGAAAAGAGTAAGAAGGACTCAAATCTCATACACAGTGCCCTAACTTTGCTGTTTCAGAGGGTGGCTCACCCTGCCTCCACCCCTCCCTTCCCCCTTATGGTCCGCCCTGCCCCTCAGATAAAAGTGTAAAAAAAAAATGTGAAAATTCTTAAATTAAAAAAAGAAAAAAACTTTAATAACTTAACAATCTTGATTAAACTCATAAATGAAATACCCTAATGTACATGGTTACAGAACACAGAGTGTTAGCATAGTAAAAAAATTGTATTGTTTGGCTCATAAATGGTCCTTATGAATTGGAATAGAAACTTCTGAAGTATGATTATAGCTTAAATCCCAAAGCTTCACAAGGGGCTTAAGCCTTAAAGGGAGGGGTTGCCTGGACCCCTTATTGAAAAGGTGCAGTGCTTTGCACATACATTAATGTGCCCCTTCACAAATCTAGCACCCTGCCCCTTTTTAGATCAAGCTAGGGGTCTGTTACATTTCTTCCCACAAACATAAAATGGTTGTAGCTGTATTTCCCGCTAGTGTTTGTGTAGGAAACATGCAAGCATCGTATGTGTGGGGTTCAGGGGCCTGCTTTAGAGAGGGTCCAGGGGGTATTTTTAGAGCACTGAAAATACATTAAGATTGATCCTGTTTTGAGGTTTATAGCTCAGCATTAATATCTTAAATATCCTGATATTAAACAGAAAGCTCTGGAAAAAAGGCCACGGTTCTGGCTATTAAAACCGTGAGAATAAATATTTTGTTCATAATATATATGTGTGTGTGTAATTTATTATTTCCCTTGAAGATTGATGGATTTCATGCGAATGTGGTTTACAACAATCCCAGGTTTTTCCAAATTTGAAAGCTACACAAGGGACCAAAAAAGGGCTGTTCGGCAAGAATAGAAAGGGGCATTTACAAAGTAGCAAGGGGCCATGTAGCATGAATTTAGGGGCACTTCATACATAAATTAGAGAGGAATCAGTAGTGCATTCATCTTTTTGTATTGGGGAACTGTATGCATCATCAAAGGAAGGTAAATAAGCAAGTAAAATGTTCTTGGAAAAATGTAGATGATTTTTGAAAAAGAGGCAGGGTGGAGGAAAATAGGGGCAAGGTGGAAGAAAAAAGTGGAGAAACCCTCTGAAAAAGCCTAAGGAGGGGTCTGACGTATTATTGCATTGTTTTATCTTCATTTATGTGATAGAGGACTATTATTGGGAACCCGGAAGCCCACTATCCAAACTCCAACATTGTTCCAACAGCCCAGTGAATTATCCTACAAGGAACAGCCCTTTATCTAAAGATAAAAATAACTTACCCAAACTTATTTAATAAGAACTCGTACCTAAGTGGTGGACCACTTACACAACATAGGCTACTGTAGTAATGTCTCACCTGATGTCTTCCTACCCCCCTTCCAGGGGGCTCTGACATCCAATCAACGGCTTGCACTCAATTATACTCTATTATTTGCAGTATTTGAGGGAACTTTCTCTAATTCCATTCGCATCCTCAGTGATTTTAGATTTCCGTTAAGATCTCTGGCACTATTGATCCCCCTCCCCCCTCTTCCCCGGGGCTCTAACATCCGATCAACCACGTGCACTAAATTATACTCCCATTATTTGCAGTATTTAGGGAACATTTTCTAATTCTTATTGCATCCTCAGTGATGTCAGACTAGTTAGCTTAATATCCCTTTAAGGGATTTGAACTTATGTGATGACTAACTAAAGAGCCAGGTTCTCACCCGGATATGTTCAGTTTTTTGCAGCGTTTATCATATCCTATTCATCTTTTGGATAGTTTGCTGTGTTGCTATGTTTGGCTTAAATAGATCGATATTTTGATGCAATAAGAATGCATATTGTTGCGTAGTTTTAAAGAATTTTGCAGTACAAAATTAAGCTAAGATCTGCTCCACAACTGGTTAATAAAACAGCCGTCACGGTGGGCGTCTTGAAGTTCTGTTGGGATGTTATAAACCTTGGTAAACCGAAACTTAATCAGTAATTTTGAAAAAAGCCTTTTATTTATTCGCCTGATAGGTAACTGTCAACATTGATCCTGGTCCCCAAACTTTGAACTCATAGGTGGAATTTGCATACTGAAAGTGGGAAAATCAAAAGTGACAAGCAAAATGTCAACTGACAAGAGTTCCACTTTTTAAAATGTAAAGTGCCCTCAATTACTGTCAAAAAATGCACATAAACTTGATTTTCTGCTCTGTACGTTCCCCAGAGTTTCTTCTGACACCTCTGGTGCTTTGGGGCCCATAACAAAGATATTGTGGTGTCATAGTTAGAGGCTAGTCTCAAAACGATTTTGCACAGGGCTTGTAAGGTTCACCCACCCTTCCGGACATTCCAAAACCTATTGTTGCGCCACTGCTAATCAAACATGTATTCCTTTTCTAACAACCTTAGCCTACCCAATGTAACTCCCCACCAACAAAAACAGTCTTATACCTACCCCCAAAACATATATTGAGCTACTACATCATTGGTGTTCTAGCGTCATAACGATATTAAAGCTCCCGCTTGCATTTCCCCTAAGATAATTATTAAACATGTATTTCTTCCCTAACAACCCCATTCTACACAAAATAACAACCCACCAACTAAAACAGACTTAACCACCCTAAAATATGTTGAGCTACTACATCATTGATGTTCTAGTTTTAATCTCTCTGGTACTAATGATCTAAGACACAAGCTTCTATTTTACAGTACAAACTTTTACATTAATTTACTTACTTTTAATCTTGACTGAGACAGTAGCCTCAAATAATGTAACATAAAGAAACTACATTTTCTTTCTTGACATTTTCTTTTACAGAAAAGAAAGGTAGAGAAAAGAAGAAATCCCAAGGTCGAATTTCAGATGATGAAACACCGAAGAGATCAAGAAAGAAATCGAAAGGTGCTGGTGCTGAATCTATCTCACCGTAAGATCTCATAAAGATTTTGATGGATTATTGTTATTTCCTACATTTTTACAATGTTTAATCTTGAGCAAGCGCATGCAGACTCATTTTCCGGAGCAGGGTACAGTGTGTTATTCAAACTGCATTGTGTGAACTGGTTCTATGTACTAGACCCACAGTAACCACCACAAAAACATTGTCAGCGTCAGACGCAATATAAGCAAATAACGTAAAAAACACTTATTTTAAGTCTTCAAATTAGGCAAATAAATTATGTAAGCCATCAAAAAATGTTAGGTGAGCGCTTATTACAGCAAGGGAGCTTACTACGTCGAATACAGTAACTCTTGTTTCACATTTCCAGAAGGATATTTATACATATAGTCAGTATGTGGCATGATCACTGATTGCATAGTATGTACAGGTAGCCATGCTAGAAAAGGATACAGATGGCTCATTTGGTAGAGTGCACGGCTGAGATGCTGGAGGTTCCAAGTTCCAGACTTAACTTAAGTCTCACTCGATTTTCCACAGCTATGTAGACAGAACAGAAATTTAAAGCGGAAGTATGTCGTCTGCAGTTCCCACTCCTCCATAGCCTTTGGGAAAAATGAACAAAGGTTGGATGGCGCTCACCTTTTCTCGGATGAGGATGTCAGGTAGCAGTCCCAACTGCAGAACAGTCTCCACCCTGTCTGGTTCTCTGAACACTATTTGATAAGAGGAGCGTGCAAGCGCGGTGTTCATTCACTTCCTGCCTTAGTTTGAACAGTCAAACCTTCGTTTCCTAAGTCTTCAGCCTCTTGATAGTTTGAAATGAAAATTAGAAGAAGTTGATACTATGCTAATGTGACGTCATATCTGGTGTGAAGAAGAACAGGGTAGTGATATAAAGGGCAAAAGCCTACATTTCATGCAACAGTGTTAAAATTACAAATTGTAGCATTAAGATTCTTTCACCGTTTCTAAAGCCTTTGCAATGTTAACTTTCATGTAAGTTCTTCTGTGAAATATGTTTTTTTTGTCACAGGTCAGCTACATCAGTGTTGGCCATTCCATCAGTCATTAACAGCCCGGGAGATGTGAACCTTGACATGCCTGTTGATCCCAATGAACCCACCTATTGCTTATGTCATCAAGTCTCCTACGGTGAAATGATCGGTTGCGACAATCCTGATGTAAGTGTTTTTCACTAGTATTGTATACCTGACCACACAGCAGGGGAGTTGGAATTAATTGTAAAATTTCCCACGGTTCTGAATAAAGGTGTCGAAAATCTTCTCACAAAAAATCGCGACAGATCAGATATTAATGTTGTGAATACATCTTTACATACTTCCGTCTTTCAAAATTTAATATACTTTTTCATCACATAATTACATGGGGCCATTTTTAGAGCAAATATTTACCACATAATACTGTTGTTTACTCAAGAAATTAAACAAAAATAAATTTGTTAATGATTCTTTTTCTTCCTGCGAATTCCTGATTTTCGTGTGGTTATAACCACAGGAACTGTAGATTTTTTCCAGCTCTGATTGTGAATATGTCCTGAAGATAAGATAGTGGAAACATTTGAAGATATCTATAGGTCAGAAGGCAAAAGTGTACAACTACTTATCTATAGAGGGATTTCATCACGTGAGTCTAACTCAACTGGACTCCATTTTGCCGGCCAGCGGCGTTGTTGCATTTCACACGTCTTCACACAGCTCAGTCACATCACACGTACAACAAACATACTACATACTAACCTACAGCAAGATCCCAGCATAATCATCTTGCAAAAATAATGTGATGTAACAAGATGCAAATGTATGTAAGTCTAATTAAATGTACAGTTGACAACAGTGGTTTTGACCGACAAAATGGCGATATAAACAAAGTCACGCGACCTCGTTACGTCAGAGGAAACACCTTAATAGACCTTTAAATAGATCTTAGTTGGATGCTATATAAGTTAGATACAATCCTCTTTTGTTTACTTCTCTGCAGTGTCCTATTGAGTGGTTTCATTTTGGGTGTGTTGGCCTATCCACCAAACCAAAGGGAAAATGGTAAGTAGGATTGTTTTATGTATTACAATGTTTTGACAGAAAAAAGTTGTTACCCAAACATTCAGATACTTATAATCCTCTATTTTTGAAAAAAATTCTGAAAGAATAAAATCATTCAAGCATGTAGCGTTCATACATGTTCAATTTATTGTGTATGTTTATCGATTATTTGGCATGAAGGATAGGTACTGTACCCTGAATAAATCTATAGGTTCATACTCGGCTATAAAGAGAGCAATAGCTCCCTCCTTTCCCCATCAATACATTGTTTTGTGATTGTTACCCAAACTTTCAGGTAGTTATCCTCTATTTTGAAAAAATCTGAAAAGTTTCTGAAAGGATAGAATCATTCAAGCACTTGGGGTTTACATTTATTCAATTTATAGTGTATGTTTATTGATTATTTGCCATGAAAGGCAGGTGCAAGGCATCCACACTGTACCATGGAGAAATCTATGGGTTCATAAACATGTCTTTATAAGGAGCAATAAATTTCCCTCCCCTCCCCTTTTTCCGATCAATTGTTTTTGTTTGTTACCCAAACTTTCAGGTAGCTATCCCTAGTTTTTAAAAGTTATGAATGTTTAGAATCATTAAAGCATTTGGTTTCTCATACCGTCAATTTATTGTGTATGTTTATTGATAATTTGCCATGAACGACAGGTGTGAGGCATCCGCACGCAGTGCCCTGAAGAAATCAGTA
>JAIGNY010000016.1:0-85000 GCA_020152595.1 Chiridota heheva
ATCGGGTTTACAGTTTGTAAAAGTCATTGATTGGAATATTGTCAGTCGAATGTGTGTGTGATATGGATCATGAATGGTATAGATTTTCAACGGCAAGATTGATTATGAAAAACGATTACTCGCAATAAGCATTTGGTAATCGTTTGCAAGGATTTGCTAGCGTGTAGTGTGTACACGCTAAACGGTCACAGCTCTACCAAACTCCACCATATTTACGTGATATTTCTTTTCCAATCTAGTATTTTTTATTCAAGAAACATTTCTTAAGGATCCTAGATACAAGTCTGCCTGTTCCACTGCATTGGAACTCTTTTATTGCTGATGTTAGGCAGGACACATGTGTGGAAACTTGCATAGATGTCTGAAAGCATTTCTTCATCTAAAATTACAGCTCTTTTGTTTTATGGAGTGCTCAGGGGGAAATTTTTTAAACTACATTTTCAGGAAATAAAACTGTGTGGATGACTGTGAGCTCAATAAAATGAGAGCACACTAATGAACATTATTTCAGGCAGCTCTTAATTTTTGAATCCTTCAGTTCTTTTTCATATATTCACCTGATGCAAAAAATATACCATAGTGTTGCATGAGGTAAGAATCAAAAATCACATATTTGGAGGACCATAATTTTGTTTGCTTTGCCCATTGGACAATACAATTTCAGGTACACAATCTATATTTACTTTATATAAATCAATGCCAAGTTGTGAATAAACTTCTGATCCAAGAAAAACGGATTTACTATTGCAACAAAATTGCGGAATGTGACAGATATCAAAAAAGACTTTTCAGTCTAACTAAGAATATGATGGGTGGTCCAAGTGATGCGACCTTGCCATCGGACGCTTGTATGGAAAGTCTTGCTAATCAGTTTGGTGAGGTTTTTTGTTTATAAACAAGGTAACAGCTATCCGTGAGGAATTCGACACATGTGATGCTACATCCAGTTTAAACATAATGGCGAACGATAATATTTTCCATGGTAGTCCTCTTGTGTCTTTTTCTCCTACCACCGAGGACAAGGTATGGAAACTAATTGCAACCTTTCCTAGACAATCGTGCAACTTGGATCCAAACCTACCTGGCTAGTGAAGCAATGTGTCAATGCATTCCTGCCAATCATAACTGCCATCATTATTCAATCACTTTTTGACTTAAAAGGTGCCGTATTGCTTTAAGCACTCTCATGTAAAACCACTACTTAAAAGTGGCCTAAATAAAAAGATGCCAAAGAATTACTGACCTAAATCAAACATACCTTTTATATCAAAACTTGTAGAAAACGTTGGAGATTTACTGCTTAAACAATATTTGAATGTCAACGCTTTGTATGATAATCTCCAGTCTGCATATCGCCAGTTCAATTAAACCGAGTCGGCTTTACTAAGAGTACATAATGACATTGCTACAGCTCTTGACAAGAGGTCTCACACTATGATGGTTATGTTAGACCTTTCAGCAGCCTTCGATCTTATTGATCATGAGATTTTATTTCATCGTCTTCATCATACTTTGGAATTGGTTTAAACTCATTGCAGTGGTTTAAGTCTTATATAAAGGATAGAGTGCAATGCATGCAAATTGGTGATTTACATCTGGTGAGAGACAGTTAAGGTTTGGGGTGCCTGCCACAGGGATCTGTACTTGTGTCCGTTGATATATTGCATGTTTACTAGTCCTGTTGGAGAAATAATTCGGCTCCATAAAATCAACTATCAGTGTTATTCTGATGATACACAATTGTATTTGAATTTTGGTGAGCTGGAGTCATGAGAGGATGTATTATCAAAGCTCCAAGCATGCCTTTCAGATAGAGTCAGCCGGATGAAGGTGGATTATTTAAAACTTAAGACAAACCTGAATTCATTGTATTTACACCCAAATTTCAGGGTAATGCTATTAAAGACTTATGTATAAATATGGGACCTTACACCATACGTTCTGTTCCCAATGCAAATAATTTGGGTGTGCATCTTGATCATAATCTTACTATGGAAAACCAAATTGACTATCTGTAAGTCCTGTTGTTGGCAGATCCGAAAGATTGGCAAAACTAGGAGATATATAAGTGATGATGCTTGCAAGACTTTAATCCATGCCCTTGTGACATCAAAATTGGATTACTGCAATGCCATACTATATGGTCTGCCTTATAACCTCACTGCCCGCCTTCAGCGCATCCAAAATTGCGCTGCACAGCTTGTAAGTCGCACTCGTAGACATGAACATATTACACCTGTGTTACGTGACGTACATTGGTTTCCCATCCATTGCAAGTCTAGTTATAAAATCCGTCTATATACAAATAAGTCACTAAATGGTTTAGCCCCTATTTACCTCACTGATTTAATACATAAATACCAGCCAACTTAATCTCATCGATCAGAATCCAAGTCATTACTTTGAAAACCTGTCATAAAAATTGATACATACGGAAAGTTGGTGATTTGATCATTCAGCTGCTACATTGTGGAATGATTTATCTGATGAAGTCAAGTGTGCCAAAAATAGATAATGTTAAGAAACTTGTAAAAACCTTTCTTTTTAGAATTACTTTCTATTAATCGTGCTGTTATACTATTTGTAATGTCGGTTTTTTTCTATGCATTTCCCATTTTACACATATCTATTGTACATATATACCCTCTTTTATACCCTTTTTACCCATTTTAAATTTACATTTACGATTTATATATCTGTATATTTTTCTTAAATTTGTATGTCTTTTATTGTAAAGCGCCATAGAGCAATTTTTGATTGGATTGGGCGCCATATAAATTTTGTATGATAATAAATAATAATATTAAACATATGGACAGAAGATTATCAGTGCAACCTGATCTTTTTCTGGACAACAAGGAATACAGACTTCAATGCCTGTTGGATTTTTTTTCCGGAGTGAGACTTTATGTGTAGGTGAAATATAAGTAAGCAGCCAATACATTATACATTAAAATGTAGTGGGAATTAGTAGAAAAAAGCGTGTCCTAATCATTAATTTCTATTATATACATTCTGTAATTGAAAATGAAATGGTGGGCCTTGGGAACTTGTGAACAGCTGATTTTAATAGCTTAATTTTTTTGTAAAATCATAAACATACAAACAGACCTAAAAAAAAACTTGAAGAATTCATTAAGATATACACAACAGTGAGAACACTGTTAGATATCAATTTGATTATGGCATTGCAGACTAGTTAAACCTTTTAATGAGAAATCATGTAAAATAACTTTTTATATCTTGCTATTAAAATGATTCAGGAAAGGAAGGATATAAACTTCTGTTTTCATACTAGCCTATTTTGAGCAATGATTCTTGCAAGGGAACTCCAAGGGTGGATTCCGGCCTAAAATTGGGATCTAACTAAAGCTTCTAGATAACTGGGAAAATATTATGCTTTCCATCTTTGAGGCAGTATAATATTTCCCCTCAAAAAGTTTCAAAATGAGGGTGGATTTTAATATGTTACTAATTGTTCCATGACCCTGATATTTCACATGCAAGTAAAAAATATGACTTCATTAAATGATGCAAAGGTACTGTTACATGTACCTTGTAATACATGTACTTTACTTGATTCTTCCAGCTGACGTAAGGTATGACTTTGTCTACATCGCCATTTTGTCGGAAAAACCAGTCCTTTTGGCATATTGGATTTTTGTAAGATTCGCTCTTTACTTGATTCTATAAAGGTGTTCCAGCTGACGTCACAAGGTCACATAACTTTGCCCTGCAAAATGGAGTCCAGTTGAGTTAGAGTCACGTGATAAAATCCTTCTATACATGTAACTTAGCAACTATAATTTTCAAAAGCATTTGTAATTAAACCAATGCATTGTATTATCATATCTCCAAATATACATCTCCATAGCTTGGCTGGATAGTAGCCCATTTAGAGATGCATGGAAGGCAAGGGAAGGTGGTTCCTGGACCTTGCTTGTAGATCCACGTTTTGGTTTAAAGCTTCGATGATAATGTCTTTGAAATGCTATTTTGTTTTTAATTGTATTTAAAGAAAGCGCTGCATTTTCATTGTTTCTAAATAACCAATTATAAACAAGAAAGAAATAAGCAAGTGGACAAATTGATAGGATGGCAGAGTCATACAGTAACAATATACAAATCTCAAGTCATCAATTGATATAGATACATTTCTGAAGAATTGAATGTAGATTATTAACTCATGAATGATGCACATATTATTCATTCAACTCATGTGAATGATGACAATTTACTGGCTTATGTATTTCTTTCTGATTAGGTAAAGAGGCTAGTTCTTCGTCGTACGCTGGTTCAATATCTTCATCGTTTGGAAGCTCGTATGATTTCTCCAGCTATCAAAGTTCAGAAGGAGGTAGACTTCAACCATCTTTTAAATGCAACTGTTGCAATTCCTACACTTCCCTTCCATAGTGTAGTCAATGCAATTGCAATAAGCTGAGTTATTTTCATGGTGATGTTTAGCCCAGGTGTAGAAGGGGAGGTTGATGGTTGCAATAAAATTCCAGATAGTGCTGATAAGGCTGACATCAAATATGACTTTGATGTGATGTACAAATATTGCACATCTACTGTACATGGCCCTATATTTTTCTGCACAAACTTAAAGAAGGTCAAAAAGTGTGTGAGTGAACTTTAAACCATCAGTTTTCAAGACTTTCTTTCATTGTGTTCAATGTGAAAACTCTGTTGCACTTCTGTATGGTGGTATTTTATGTTGTATGTCACATTTTTGCGCATTCATTGGTGGCACAACCAATGTTCTGGCAGCTGCTAGCCTCTCATTTGTAATTGCAATGATGGCAATAATGTAGTGTAAAGGAGATATTGTTAATGCTATGCTCAAGCTTTGTAGTTAAAAGTAGTATTAATGCAGTAGTAACATTAGAATGCTTCCTTACCCATACCTTTACCACCTGATGAATTCCACTCTGCTGTTCAATTATTGGAATTGATAGTTTCATTGTATAAACCTGTCATTTCAATCTTACCCAGAAATCCCACCAAGGTTTTCTAAACAAAACCTTGTTCTAACTTTTGCTATGTCTTGCTAATGTAGATTTAAGTTTTGGTTTTCACTTTACTATTTAGGCACAGCATTTATTGTTTGGCGTTCCTTTCAAGCTAGATGCATATCACATCATTAGCTCGACCATCCGGCTTCGGCGTCAGCGTCCGGTGTCCGGTAAAGTGTTGGTTAAAGTTTGTATAACTTAAGTTATAAATGGTGTACATTCATGTGACGTAGCATAGGGGTAGAGGACATGGGCACTGATCAAATGAGCATGATTGGAGGATTGTGTGTGCATACTAATTAGCTTATTGCATAACAATGGAAATATTTGTAAAGTTAAAGTTTTGGTTACAGTTTTTGGTTTAATATTTTGGTTACAGTTTTCATAACCTATGGTGTACATTCATGTGACTTGGCATAGGGGTAGATGACATGCTACTGTTTAAATGAGCATGGTTGGGGGAGTGGGGTTGTGTGTGCATATTAAGTAGCTTATATGCATAAAAATACAAATATTTGTCAGGGTAAATGTTTTGGTTAAAGTTTTTGGTCAAAATTTTCATAGCTCATGTTATGAATGGTGTACATTCATGTAACTTGGCAAAGGGCTCTCTTCAGGTGATCATGATCAGGGTTGTGTGTGCATACTAGTTAGCTTATTTGCATAACAATGAAAATATTTGTATCTATGATCTCTTAAATTAAAGTGGATGTGGGGATTTTGTTTGCACAAATGATTATATATGTAAAAAGCATTGTCTACACTTAACGTTCAGGTGAAGTGTGGATATTAATTAGGTTATTTGAATAACAATAGACTTCCGTACAAAATGTTCAAAATTCATAAGCGCATAACTTAAGTTATAAATAATGTACATTCATGTATTAACTTGGCACAGGAGCAGAGGACATTGGTACTGATGAAATTTGCATGATTGGGAGAGGGGGTTGTGTATGCATACTAAATATTTTCTTTGAGCAGGAGTGGGGATTTTGTTCACACAAGTGATCATATATGTAAAGACCGTTGTCTACACTTTATAGTGAGCTGTAAAGTGCATATTAATTAGGTTAGTTGCATAACAATATACTCGAATAAAATATTTAATCTTAGATAATAGCTTAATACTTGTTACAGTGGCAGAAGACATGGTTGCTGTTCAGTTGAGCATGATTGGGGGATTGTGTGCGCATAATAATTAGCCTATTTGCATAGCAATGAAATTTTGTGTATATGTGGTATCTCTTAAATTAATGTGAGTGAATATGTTGATTTTTCTTAAAGAAATACAGTATATGCTAAGAGCATTGTTCACACTTAATGGTGTGCATTTGCTGCATGCAATATGTTTGACCTAAGATCAAAAATATATGGCTTATGACTTACTAACTTCACATTTTCAGTTTTGTTATGCCATTGATATTCCTGACATGAATAGCAATCAAAATGTTTCTCTTGCCATGAATAAAGAGACAAATAAAAGTTTCCTCGCTTTAAAAGAATGTTAACTTAGGTGTTTGAGAAATATAAACCTTAAGCAGAAAATGGGGTAGAAGATGACATGATGATAAACTAGCTGAAGGAATTAGGATGAGGTCATGTGGGCATGGTGGAATTGTATGTAGGGCATGATTTGGTGGGATGTTGGTCAGGACGTGTTGGCATGTTATACAGGGTGGATTGGCAAGTAGAACAGGGTGGTTTGGCGTGTGGAACAGGGTGGATTGGCATGTGGAACAGAGTGGGTCGACATGTTGGATAGGGCGGAATGGCATGTGGTCGGATGTCATTTGGATTTTAGTTGTGATGGCTTGTGGGCCATGCAAGTGGTGAAATAACATACAGTATCTGGCTTTCAGGTGTGATTGCATTGAGTATAGACGTGGGATGGAATTTGGGAAAGGTTGGGATGGAATGTGGGACAGTTAGGAATATGCATTCTTAGTGGTGAGAGGATTTGTATGGTTTCCAATGTCTAGTTTGTTATATGTTAAGCAATATTGTTTTACGTAATTTTGCTTTAATGTTATTGTACATTTTGCATGCTGCGTGACACATATTTTCTTAGGTTGGAAGATTACAATCCATGATGTGGTTCTAGGAATGTGTAGGGGCTGGAGGAGGGTACAGGTTAGAAATGGTGTTGAATGGCATTCTTTTATTGGCATTGGCAAGTCAGGGCCTCTCCTTTCTTTGTTATTTAATTGATAGAAGTAAAAGAGCTGTTGTAGTTATAAAGACTGCTAAGTTTTACATGTTTTCTAAGTTACTTGAGCTCTTTTGTCCTAAAATATCTTGGAAATCTTACAGACATTTTAAGGCTTGCAGTGCAAGTGAAAATATGAGTGCATCTTTCAAAGCTCAAGTAATTTGAAATCATCTGCCCCTGCTACCCTATTTATGTATATACTTGTCTCTATAAGCCCATTCTCTATATTAGCAATAGTCAAGCATACCGTCCTTCCGACAGTTCTATATATTTTTTGATGCCAAAAAGTAATTAATTATATTTTCTTGAAGGCCAAAAAATGGATTATTTGGATGTCATCAAGGCATACATTTTTTGATTAAAACATTAACTAGATTTCAACATTGCCCAGCATAACTTTGTGTAAATTTTCTCAATCCTCCAGTTCTGTCTTTCTCCTGTTCTAATTGTGTAGTAATCAAATTTTGATGACTTTGTGTTTAAGCCTTGACCAAACGATAAGCCAAATTGTATCAATATTTATTCAGTATTTTTTAAGGTATGTTTATTACACATAAATAAACAGATAAATACAGGCAAAAACATAAGCTCTGTCCAACTTGGTTGGCAGGGAAAAGTATAGTGGCAGTGGAAGTAACTCAGTCTGGCAACATTGTGGACAGAGCAACAATACAGCTATGGCAGCAATCAAGTTACAAATACTGACAGTATTCATTATCATTAGATGATAATTATCACTAAGTAAAACTAAAGCTTTGCATAACCCTTCAACCTTAAAGTTAATATTTTACCCTAGTAAAAGAATTATTGCACTAAAACTGTGTTCCTAAGATAATTTTTAATTTAATCTTGTGATCTTACGAACTGGGTAAAGTTCATTACTTGCAAAAATATTAAATGTATCTCTCAGATGGACATACCAAGTAAGTTTACGAGAAGTAGCATCAAAGTTTTATAAGTTATTTTGCTCAAAATACATTTCCAATACATTTTTAACCTTGAACCCATGACCGTGGGAACTGGGGTCAAGGTAAACCACTTTCAAACTCATCCAAGATCTTATGAGGTGAACGTACCATGTAAGTTTCAAGGATGCAAAAGTTGAAGAGTAATTAAATTTTAACTACATTTTCAAGACATTTCTTAATTTGACCTTGGGAAAATGTTATGAGTAATTGTGTTGAAGCTACATTTCAATTAAATGAATTAGCTTCAGGCCATCCATTTTCACAGTTGTCCAAGGTCTTATGGGGTAAAACGTTACAATTGATTCACTATTACTTTAATGCTTGTGTGGAACTTTTACAGGATGGCGATGAAATTGAAATAGTGAGTGGGTATGGTATTGGTAGGATAAAACTGGCTTTCGGTTTGGGAAGCTTGTAGCATACGGTGCTTGTTGGGTGTTGGGAATGCTATGATGTTAGCAATGAAGTATTTATGGAGTTTAATTCCAAATTGATGTAAGCAAATTTTAAATTAGAACAGATGAACAAATTATTGTATCTTTAATCTTGGTAATTGTAACAGCTGGATTGAGTAAGAAGTGATGGGTAAAGTTAAGGTTATGTGTGTGATGCTCATAGTAGCTACTATTCCTCTCATGCCTGCAAATACTCTTTTCTGTATATCATGTTCTGTAGATTACAGTGTATGCAATTGCGTCAGATTTTTTTGGTGATTACATAACTTGTTTGGTCAACACATCCCTGCTTTAAGAGGCATATGAAAAGTTCGCAGCTTTTTTACCAAACTGTGTGTCTTTAACAATGGCAACAAGTAGTAGTGTAAAGGATATAATATTATGCTCAAGCTTTGTGGTTAAGAGTAGCATTAATGCAGTAGTCAAATTATAATGCATTCAGTTACCCATACCTTTCCCGCCTGATAAATTCCACCCTGCTGTTCAATTATTGGAATTTTCTAAATTAAAAATTTACTTCAAATTATACCTTTACCTTCCAAGCTATAAATATGCAATTTGGTCCATTGATCTGATTCTAACGCACTTCTAACCGACCTTAGAAACATAGCTACCAACCCAGCCCTGGCTTCCATAATAACTCTAATAACCCTCACTTCTTTTCAGCGCGTTTCTTTTACAACATCGCTGGAACTGGCCGAAAATTTTCTTAAAATTTTCTTCTTTTTCTAACAATTTTCTTACTTGCAGCTCCTACCATGTAGGTTTTTACGCTGTTTGACATTTTCTTCTAGTCTTTTCAAGTCATCTCAGGTTTAAATTAGGTGGCTGTGGGACCGGGATTTCTTTGGTCCGACTCACAGGACTTTTCCCATTAAGCTTACACTTAAGTTAAAGTGTTTTTATTTCCATTCGTACAAAACAGGTGGCTAGAACGAAGAGTCCTACTCTCGGTGCAGGTGTTTTTATTCCCTAGAGCACCTTGTGTGCCTGTTTTAGGACCCCATTCCCTTGGGTTGAGTTTTTTACCCTAGTGGGGCCTATACACGAGGATAGCCTAGCGTTATACAGTGTATTATATTAACATGTCAGGATGTCTTCAGTACAGGTTCTCGTATGCATTAGGCTACCTTCTCGTTTCGATGTTGGCGCATGCGCAAGGGGTCGATGTCACCACAGGGTGAATAAGGAGTCGGCTTCAACCAGCTCCAAGAAGCTAGTTTGTACAGGAGAGCCTATATATTATTTTGCGTTACCATACATTTCGTGTGCTCATATTTCTTACATATAATTAAGACAGTTTTTAATTGATGAGCTCAATTTATGGGGCACTGGAGAGACCCCGAGGGTTGGTGGGAGTGGTGGGGTGGGGAAGGGGGAGGGGTTTGGGAGCGTACCCTGGTGTCTCCTTTTCAAAAGAATTCACCTTTTTTTTAACTACACAGACACCAAGATCACAGTGGCTTGTGTTTTCTACACTATCCCTGCTCATTGAAAGTTTTTACATTTTATGCATTTTCTTGGCTTTAAAATTTTGCAGATATAAGTCTATCTGTTTATTTTTTTGGTGTACTAAGTTGCTGTGGCTTGCCTCATACAATGTTTGGCATCTTCCGAAGCTGCGTATCGCAGGGTAAGTACATTCCCTGTAGGGGATCTTTGTGTAAGTATATATATATATATATATATATATATATATATATATATATATATATATATATATATATATATATATATATATATATATATATATATATATATATATATATATATATATATATATATATATATATATATATATATATATATATATATATATATATATATATATATATATATATATATATATATATATATATATATATATATATATATATATATATATATATATATATATATATATATATATATATATATATATATATATATATATATATATATATATATATATATATATATATATATATATATATATATATATATATATATATATATATATATATATATATATATATATATATATATATATATATATATATATATATAAATATATATGTATATATATATATATATACATATATATATATATATATATATATATATATATATATATATATATATATATATATATATATATATATATATATATATATATATATATATATATATATATATATATATATATATATATATATATATATATATATATATATATATATATATATATATATATTTGAATTCTTAAACGACAAGTGTCGCTTTACATTATATAGATCACAACTCATTATTGTATCTCAGAGTTTTCTGCTTACTCCACGACCCATGGCTCGACGATACTGAACCGCGGAGGTTTGAGGCAGTAGTCTACTTTGTTAGCTTATACTGACTTACCCCCCAGGCTTCCACGACTCGACGCTACGGTTCGCAGTAGAGCTATTAGATTACTTACACTACTCCGGTGAACGGCTCCGTACGGGTCCATATGGCTCTACGGCTCTGTACGGGTCTGTGATAGAGCCCCACGAGTCCATGGTATGCGTCCATATGGCTCCATACCCAGGCCCAGAGTTCCGCGGCCGTTTTCCTTATTAGGATGCGTACTGAATAAGGCTCGGGTCAACGGACGCGTATGGCTCCATAGTTTGTGAAAGTACAACATACGATAAACCCTGAAGTAGACACGTTAAGTACGAAGCTACGTGGTCAAGTGATAGAAAAACATTCTCCACAGAAAGCATAGGATCAAGAGAGCCATTTTCTTCTTGCTACGTGGTTCCAACCGTGGATATATATTTTCACGTTAAACTTTACGTTCCGCTAAACTATAAAGACATTGGTACGGGATGACGTATAGCGTACATTAAATCCAGTGGTACCACGGGAGAACAAGCAGCATACGGTAAACCCAAAAGAGTATACACCAGCAGCACAGCTGCATGGTGAAGCGGCCAGTAGCCATGTACTGCAGAGTTCCGCGGCCGTTATTCTTATGCGTACTGAGTATGACGATAGTCCCCACACGTAGCCGCCGGCTCCGTAGCTCCATGGTGAATAGAAATAAATGGAGATAATGGTACCCACCAGCATTACAGGTGCGTGGTAAAGCAGCCAGTAGCCTGGTGTTACAGAGTTCCGCGGCCCTTATTCTTTCTGGGACGCGTACTGCGTACGACAGTAGTCGCCCCCTCCCCCCCCCCCTCCCCCCACCACACACGTAGCGATTGGCTCCGTAGCTTCGTAGTGAATATAAACCAACTGAGTTAACGGTATACCAACCAGCAACACAGCTGCGTGGTAAAGCGGCCAGCAGTTAGTTGTTACAGAGTTCTCCAGCCTTTATTCTTTCCGGGACGCATACTAAGTACGGCGGTAGACCCCACACGTAGCCACCGGCTCCGTAAATCCGTGGTGAATAGAAACAAACGGTACCCACCAGCAGCATAGCTGCCGGGTACAGCGACGAGTAGCCAGTAGCTACAAAGTTCCGCGGCCGTTTTCCTTATTAGGATGCGTACTGAATATGGCGGTAGTCCCCCACAAGAAGCCACCAGCTTTGCAGCTCCGTGGTGAAACAAATAGAGTTACCAGCTCATACGGCTTACGTAGCACGTGGACTCTACCGCATTTCCATACAGCTACAGTGTATTTTTAGCTATTCAAACAGGGACGCATACTGAGTACGGTTTAAGTAGCCACTAACTTCGTGGCTCTGTGTGGAATGGAAGTATACTGAGGTAATGACTCATATTAACATGTAGTACATTAACGCTATCATAGATTTTTAACTCGCATGCGAAGCATAATGCGAACCTATGTAATGGCGATTACGTCCATCCGGCTGTCCTTTTCATACATTGTATGCTCGATCAGGGACTGTGATAGCTAGGATGAAACTTCTTATAGAGCTTATGATACGTCATGTGGGACATAGGGTAGGATGCCATCTGGGACATGGGGTGGGATGCCATGTGGAACAGGGTGGAATGCCATGTAGGATATATGGTGGAATGCCATGCAGGACATAGGGTGGAATGCCATGTGATGGAATGTTATGTGGGACATGGGATGGTATGGAATGTCATGTTGGACATGGGATCCCACCCCATTTCAACAAGTCATTCGCATATAAGTTATTATATGAACTGAAACTTTCATACTCAATCAGGGACTGTGATAGCTGAGGTGAGACTTCTCATGGAGCCTGTGGGATGTCATGTGGGACATGGGGTGGGATCCCATGAGGGACATGGGGTGCGATGCCATGTAGAACAGGGTAGAATGCCATATGGGACATGGGGTGGGATGCCACGAGTAACACAGAGCGTGACATAGGATTGGATGCCATGTGTGACATAAGGTAGGATGCCATGTATGACATATGGTAGGAGGATATGTGGGACATAGGGTAGGAGGCCATGGGGACGTGGGATGTGATGCCACGTGGGACATAAAGTAGGATGTCATTGGGACATTGGGAAGGATACCATATGGAAACATATGGTGGGACATAAGGTGGTATGCCATGTGGGACATCATGTGAGAAGCCACTGATGCGGGACATAGGGAGGGGTGCCATGTAGGACATAGGGAGGGATATCATGTGGTACAGATGGTTGAATTAATGTGGGACATACATGTAGGATGGGATCTATGTAGTTCATAGCGTGGGATGTTATGTGGGACATATGGTGAAATGCCATGTAGGATATATGATGGTATGCCATGTGAGACACTGTATGGTGGAATACCATGTGGGATATATGATGGAATGCCATGTGGGACAAGGCATGGGATGTCATGTGGGACATGAAGTGGGATGTCATTTTGGACATGGGATGTGATCCATGTGGGACATTGGGTGGAATGCCATGTGGGTTATAGGATGCCACGTGGGACATGGAATGGGATGTCATGTTAAATATGGAGTAGGATAACATGTGGGAGCTATGGTGGAATGCCATGTGGGACATGGAATGGGATGTCATGTTAAATATGGAGTAGGATAACATGTGGGAGCTATGGTGGAATGCCATGTGGGACATGGGATGGGATGTCATGTGGGACATGGGGTGGGATGCCATGTGGGACATGGTATACCATGTGGGACTTAGTATGAGATGCTATTTTTATAGTTGGCCGGGGCCTATAATATGGGTGTCAATTTGCATGGGCATGCGAACCATGACGGTATTTGCCGTTCTAGTTATTGATATCTACATGTATTACGTTAGAGACGCTTACCAAGTACAGCAGTCCTCCCCCTTGCGTAGCCACTACCATCATTGCTCCATGGTGCACAGAGTCAAACTGGGTGGACGGCTCGTAGAACATACGTAGCATGTTGACGCTTTCGTATATCAATGCAGCTCTATAATACTTAACGGGGACGGACCCCCTTTACATAGCTATAAGCTTCTTAGCTCCGTGGTGAATTGATTGGTAGCCGTTTGATAGACAGTCCCACACACAAGGTAGCTGTTATAGTTTAAGCTGCGGCTTCACGGCTTGTTAGTTAACTACCCGTACAGCGTACGGTATTAATTTTCTCTACATCCATAGCCATTGGCTCCGCAGTTCCAAGGTTGTAACAACCTTCTGAAGTTAACGATCCGTATAGCATAGCTGTATCTAATCTAATCAACTTGGTACAAGTTAGATTGTTGATATGAGTAGCTAACGGCTACGCGGTTCCGCAAGTGCTACAGCCTGTTCCAAGTTGACGGCGTGTATAGTATACCTAGGACGTTAACTTGTTTAACTATAATTTACTAAAGTTAATGATCTACGTCCACGTTATTGGCCCATGTGGCATGCACGGAACTTTAAAGACACACTTACAACTAAACAAAGTCTATAACCGGACGAACTTTAGCCACCAGATACATAATTCTGCTGCTACAACCAGTCCTATGCTGACGGTCCGTATTATATACGCAGGTCTTTATTACCAGCCGGGTTTACTGATCGTAGCCTAGATTAGACTCACACCAAGAAGGTCTTGTATCTACGGTGGACACCCGATCACAAAGCGAGAATACAGTTTTTCCTCACTACCATTCACGTGGATCGGCCTCTTTTCTTTACGCTGTTAATCTGATGCTTGACATTAACAGCGCGAGGTGTCAAGTGCAGTCAAACCTGCCACGCTGCTCCTCGATAATCGCAGATCTCGGCAATGTTTTTCTTGGTACGCTGACACTATAAGAAGACTACGGTCTCATTAAATTCATACAGCGGTAACCATGGGCTTAACAGTTCCGAAATTATAAGAGTTTCACAGAGTATAGAGTATTTTACAGAGGCCGCAGAGTATACGATGTACGTTAAGCCTAAGCTATAAATAGCTTATCAGAGCCGATGGCCTGAACAATTTTCCCGCTCAACAGCACTGTGCGTTTCGCCAACGTTTGGCATTTCGCTCAATTCTCTCCCTCGGTCCTATCCACAACAGAGTAGGTCCCAGAGTAGGGATCGAGAAGAAGCAGGGAGTACTAATGGAGAGGACAGTTTCCGTCCCTCCCTTACTTCTCACTTCCTTCCTTTCCAACTGACCCAAGGAGACATAGGAAAAAATGTTGTATTAATCCATGGAAAGATGTTTCCTTTCTTCATGGACTCCTTGCAATCCAGGCTTCCATCTAAGATCATACAGTCTGTGGAGGAGAGGCTGATGCACCACAGGTCGTCAGCGACCAATGCGTATTTTAAACACTCCCAGACTTTGTGAGTCATGAGGAGCACGTCGTTGAAATCTACCCTCGGGCTGAAGACGGTCTCACGGAGACCTCGACCATCCTGAACTTTACACAAGGACATTTATAGACGCCAGAGGAGAGAGTGATAGCCGTGAAGGCGATAAGGGTTTTCCCTCCTCTCACAGCGAACGTCTCTGGCGAGGGACTGGCTGAGGCTCTTACTCTATTTCGTCAGTCTGTTGGACATAGTCCCCATGTGCAAGTTTCACATAAGGAACCTATGTCTCCTTTTGCTAGACTCTCGGCAGTCCCTTCCAGGACACCTCAGTACCCCTGTTTCACACCTTGAGACCTGTCGTGAGGAGCAAAGTTTCTACCCGTCAAACCTTTACCGTCAGTGGTGACGGATGCATCTTGGACGTGGTGGGGAGCACATTCCTTGTGGTCCCCAATGACAGGAACTTGGGCAGGTACTTTACTTATTCCTATGCTGAATTTCACATCTGGAAATGTTTACTTTTGAACCGCTGGTGCTGAGTAAAGCAGTTCATTAAGTGCCGACTTTACACCACTGTTGTTGTCTCTCTCTTTGAAACAGAGAGGAACAGAATATAGTAGTTTCTGATATCCTTCCTCTCGTCTTGGCGCAGGATGAACTATGTCAGCCTTCAGGCCATTCACCTCTTGGGCTAAAAGATCATGATAAATGATCATGGATCTATCGTCCAACCTCAGTGGAACTCCTACAGGATGGGCGTGCTTACTACAGGTATTCATAGTGATCTGGGCAACATTTGGCCTACCGGATGTAGGTCAGTCCGCGTCCGGTAGCGCCCATTTGTGATCGGCCAACTGAGGTTCTCTTAGCTGCTCAAAACTGTTTGCAGGCTTTCCGTATGAGCCACTGGTTAGAAACGACTGTTTGCAGAATTGTTGATGCATTGAAACGTTGTGATGTAGGATGAAAAAGAAAACAGACCAAAATCTTAAATGTAATTCTTTAAAAATTGTGTCCTAAATTTCATTCATTGAATATCATATTTTCTTCCAGTTTTACTTAAGTTGTTGCTATATCTGTCAAAATGTTTTCAAGCTGTTACTGCTTTTAGTTTACAGTTATTACAGTCACTGGTAAGTAATCACAAATCATTTACGAAAGTACTTTAATTGATAATTGACGTTATTTATACAGAAGGCTGCCTTCTTTCCCAATTTTGGATAAACTTTGATACCAATATTGGCAAATACATTGTACCAATTTTTTTCAAAATCTTAAACCATAGAAATCATACTGATAAGAAGAAAGAACTAAAAAGGAATTTCACATTCACAAATTGTTTCCCTTTTGCTATCATCGATATAAAGATTCACCAGCATGTGGCTGTCACATTAATTTTCATTGTAATACAACTTTTATTTTTAATATTTAGATGTCACACCACCAGTAATATCAAACTGTCCAAGTGACTTTTCAAGAACAGCAGCTCCAGGAGTAAATCAGGTGCTTGTCACTTGGACCGCGCCTACAGCAACAGATAATACAGGCACAGTCAGCTTGATAACATCCCCACCATCAGCATCTGGATCATTGTTTACTGTTGGAGATACATTGGTTGAATACACATTTGAAGACCCATCAGAAAATAGAGAAACATGCAGATTTACTATCACTGTCATTCCTACAGGTATGAATTATTAATTTTGTTTCAAATCCCTTTTAAACAATGTCTAGAGATATGAATGCATTGTGTAGGCTGATGGATAAGCAATTTCTCAGATACATGTAGTGTTTAAAAGACTACAGTACAGCAATAAACATGTGATGGATTGTTAATTATACCTATGAATGAAGTAAAGGTATTAGAATAAGAAGTTATTTATTTGGCAGAAATTAAGAACAAATCTGGTCAATTTGTAGAAGAACATAAAACATGTACATGAATTGTAAAATTGAAATTTTCTGAAAATTTTCCTGGACCCCTTAGATCAATTAGTGCCTAATCAGAGCTGCCCTTAGTAATGTTGTATAATGTGCAAAGATGCTATTATACAGGCAAGACATTTTTCCGTTAAAGTTTTAATTTTATTTCGTAGACCTACTAAGGCTATATATTTTACCTTGGCTTTGACACGTTATACCCACTTTTACAATTGCTCAAACTTAGCTCAAAATTCAGGCAAGGAACTGACTGGGCTAGTGGTACACCAATTTTCATCCATATTAAAACCCACAGGCTCTGTCTGATTTACAGATTTAGGAAGGGTTCTGGAACTGGTGGAATGACTTTTGTTTGTCTCTTAAATGCGGAAAAAATGAGCCTATTACAGGGTTTATATTTTAAAATAGATTAAAATACAACAAAAGAAGATTACAGGGGCCATAATTGTGTTCATTATTAGTAGTCTTTAGGAAGTTACAAGGTCCTAGCTCACTGACCAATCAGAAGGGATATAAGAGTACATACCGATGACCAAAATCCCACTTTCAAGGTAATATAATTATATAGTGTCATGCAACATGTAAGTTTGGGGGCAATTGAAATGTAAATTAGTGAATGGGGCAGAAAAAGTTACATTTTTGTATGCTTGTCTTGTCATCTAAAAACTGTTTTTATTTTCGTTAGGCCTATATTGTGACTTTGCAATGGAAATGGATGAATAATTTTGTGTCCTTTAATGTATAATATTGTTTCATGAAGCAGGGTGTTATTACCCCCTCACCGTCAAAAACAATCTGATTTGATCACCAATTTTCTTGTGTTTTTTATGCTTAAATTACAGCAAAATTAAGATAATGAACAATTAATGAGATATTGTTGTTGATTATGCAATGCAACGCTTCCTGTAAAAAAGATTATATAGTTATTCTATACTAGCCTATAATAACAGAATCTCACACCAGTGCAGTGTCAATATAACCCTGCTCGCATAACGAAAAACGAAGCAATTACATATTATCAGCGTATCACCAGGAAAAGGGCTTTTACGACTTCTGATAAGTGATTTGTGGAGTTTTACAGCTGTGGATACACACATTGAGGCAAACATTTTACAACCATCTGTTCTCCATTGGTGGTAGCTGCTTGGTTATATTCTTCCGCAATAGTCTTCAAGTCAAAAATTAAAAATAATTTGAATTTGAAAAGAACACCTCAGATAACCAGACAGAAAATCAATTATTCATACTGTTAGCAATAACAGTTACAGAAAAACATCATTCTGCTATATTCCCTAATGGACCTGAATGTGTATAAGACAACAGTTTCTCCAATATTAAACAAAGATCCAGGTGCTGGTGGGTTTGATACCAAGTTGACTGTCCCTGAATTATCAGTTGCTGTGGGCACATTGTATGAAAACATTGCTAATTGATTTGATTGATGTGCTTGTCTTGAAAAGGAATTTGGGCTGTTGATGGTGTGTTGTCCCTAAAAATGTAAGATACAAATTTAATAACATTGAATGCTAATGTGACAACCACTTGGCTTGCTCCTTGAGGAAATTCCTGTGAAAAGAAGCTTGGGAAGGTGTTAATTAATAAACCTGTGATGAACACTGTAGGAAGAAAAGAACAAAATCCATTTCCTCATTGCCCTCAAATTAGGACTTTAAAATATCACAAAGGAAGGTTATTTACAAACTGACAAGTTGTACTGTTAACTACATATAGTCCCATATTCATATTTGTATGCTTACTACATCAGTGCTAACAAGAAGAAAGAATCTCCTTGTGAAGATTAAATTGTGACCAAACTTATTGTTCCTCAATAACCTATAGCAATGGGGATACCCCCAAACAGCTACTGGTTGCTCCTGGTAATATGGTATGTGAGAATAATCCAAAGCAGTTTGCTACCAATGGCAGTGTGTACTCAGCTATACAAACTTTCTTTTGATACAATACCATATACAACTGTGCCAAGTTATTATTCATGGTTAAATATTTTGTACCCATGTCCTCTATCCCTGTGCCAAGCTACATAGATATACACCGTGAATAATTTAAGTTATGAAAACTTTAATCGGACAAATATAGCATAGCAAGGTTTAACGTCCCGAAAGCATCCAGTGCTGTTTATAATATCAAGACGGCCACGGCCTTTGATAACCAGTTATGAACTTACTGGTTTCAGACTTAACCTATTTCCATTGTTATGCAAATAAGCTACTAAGTATACACACACAACCCCCCAATCATGCTCATTTGAACAGTACCCATGCCAAAAAACATGAATTTACACCATTCATAACTACTGAAAACTATAACCAAAAACTTCAACGAAAACTTTACAAACACTTTAACCGGACAAATATTGTAATTGTTACGCAAATAGGCTAATTATGCACGCACACAACCCTTCAATGGTGCTCATTTACACAGTACCCACGTTCTCTACCCCAATGCCAAGTTACATGAATGTACACCATTCATAACTTATGAAAACTTTAAACAAAAACTCTTACCAAAAACCTGAACCAAATTTTTACAAAAACTTTAACTGGATGCTGTTGGGGGTAGTAGAATAGCTCTAATATTCATCGAATAGTCGAGCTAAAAATTGAATAAACCTTTTCAAATTTTAGTTTCATGTCTGAATAATTCTCCAATCCCTGTTTTAAGTGCAACATCCCAGCTATGAATAAATCCTTCACTGGGTTGGAAATTACGCAATTGTTGAATATCTAATTACAAGTCCCTGGGAATACAGTTTTTCACGGCATTGAATCTATTCCCATTGGCTCAATTTTAAAATGTGTCTTTTACTTCACTTCTTTGCCGGTATTTGCCTGATTAGGTTTCATGCCATTAAATACACCTCTCTACCTTCCCCATGCACATGAAATATTATTACGCCATGGTTATGCACACACCATACGGCGTGTTTATGATGGGTATTATTATCAGCTCAGGCAATAGACGATTTCATCCGCTTCAAACAAACTGAAAGAAAACAAAATATGATATCACTTTTATTCATCGTGTTTCAAAATAATAGCACTCTGTAGAGCGCATACCTCCACCCCAATTTATTCCAATCTAGAATACAATCTACCTCAGAAACCCTAGGCTCACCAAGTTGTAACCCCAAACAATCTCTTTCTCACTGTTGAACTGTATTACCATTTAAATTCTAAACACTTCAGGATCTACTTCTGATCATTGTTTTCAGTTTTATTCAGGCTAAGCATTCATTGTTTGAGCTCTATTTAGCTAAGATTCATATTCCATCATTTTCCTTTCATATAAGAAGCCAATGGTTTTGATACTCTTTTATACCACAAACCACATAATGTCATTTTCTTATAGTCCAAAAAACTGATTGTTTTGAATTTTTTTAGGGCTTGAATTCATTGTTTAGGACATTTCATTGAAAAGTTTCAAATAGATAAGTCTTCACAGATCTCACCCAAAAATATCCCCACCCTTTAATTTATACCCTTCTCCGGCTCCAATGAGTTCTAAATTTTAAAGATGTCTTTCTGAAACGGTAACAAAACTACACACCAGATTTAATCAAAGTCCAATTTTCAGTTATTGAGATATTTTGACGACAAACAAACAAACAGAAGCGAAAATATAAGCTTTATTCTTTGTTGATAGAGATAACAAATGTTTTTTTTTTTTTTAATGAGTTGTCATGAGGAACTTAAGATACACTCCCAAATATCTATGATGATAAGTTTACCAGGTCCTTGCAGGTAAATATGACCATAAAAGGAAAATGGGCAGGAACTCCACTAAAATAAGAAATGTTATGTTCACATGTGTTTAAGCTAAAAAAAAAAGATACAGAAATGCATAAAACACATTTCAAAGGTAAGGTTATGAAGTGGGATGCCCTCAAAGTATTGTTTTAAAAATAATTTTAGTATATGGCCAGATATTTTTTCCTTGCATGTCATTCAGCCTTCAAAGATAGATTAAAAAATATAAAAAAATAACAAATCAGGAAGCTGTCAAAAACCTTCAGTCTTGTTATTATGTCTTGTAAATATTGATCAAAGAGGACTGGTCAAATGACTTTGAAGCTGTAACTCTCTGACTACTGAACTTTAAACGATACAATTTTAGATTTAACAAAACATGAATTCAGTATAAATGAGCAATATTTTTGGTCATTCAAAACCGCGAAAAGCAAGAAAGCAGGTGAACTGCCTTTTTTTCTTCAGTAAAAGGGTATAATATATTCATACATGTAAATTCATTCTTAGTGCCAAACAGGTCTGCAAAAAATATATATAAATCTTTCTGACTTAAATCCAAAGAAATCATTTCTCATAGTTGTCTGGAATATTAGACCCGTAGCTATCCCAGTTGGGGGTCATAATTCCATGCAAATACAATGAAAATTTCTGTCTATTATATGGGGATTTTCTGGTGTCTAAATTAAAGAAATAAATGCCAGAAATTATTTGTTCTGACAGTCTACAGGTCTGCATTCTTTTAAACAGCTATATATTGAGAAAATCAGTGATCAATTTTGCGTGAAAGCTCTATTGTTATCGATAGTGGGCTACACGTGACAAAAACGTGGAAATTCTAGTATGTACATTTCCATCAATCACTTTGCGGAAGAATATAGCCAAGCAGCTACCAGCGATGAAGAACAGATGCTCGTAAAATGTTTGCCGCAATGAGTGTAGCCACTGCTGTAAAACTCCACAAATCACTTATCAAAAGTTTTCTAGGGACAGCTCTGATTAGGCACTAACTGATCTAAAGGGTTTAGAAAAAATTTCAGAAATTATTTGAGATAACTGCAAGATATTTTGAAGATTGTAGTAAATTGTTGTGAAAGTTTTATGCAAGGAAAAGGCTATAGTGTATTCTCAAGTAATTTGAAATCTTCTACTCCTACTGGCCCCATTTCTCATATGGGACCAGTATTCCGTCAATAAGCAAGCCCATTCTCTATGCTAGCTCTAAATACTTGAACAGGCTGTCCTTCTGACAGTTCTAGTTTAGGGTTTTTAAACTACAGGCATATCCCAGTATACTTAATATAATGTAAGTAAATCTTTAAAGTTAAGAAATGGATTAAAAGATTATTATAATTTATGGTATTGCATTAATGAAATAATAAATTTTAAACGAAAAATCATTGCACTTTCAGCGGAAACCACAACACCAGTGATATCAAACTGTCCAAATTCCTTTTCAAAACAAGCAGGGACAGGAGTATATTAATTGTCTGTCACATGGACTGTGCCCACAGCAACTGATAATTCAGGGAACTAAGCTTGTACGGTCTTCCGGTTTTGTAACTAAATTTAATTCGCGAAACCGCGGTATCGGTCATATTCATGTTCTATAAAAACCGGAACTACCGACAAAAAACAAATAAATTAAACAATTAAAAAAGATGGTAAAAAGCGGTTTTATTTCAATAAAAAGAAAGTTCATGCTTTGTGTAAGAATGCATTTTGAAGTATCTTTTGATATATTTGTGAAAATACGTGATATTTATGAAGATTAAATTAATAAAACGATTGAGAAATGAGATTGTTTGGAAATGTATAGTCATACAAATTACATGTACCTGTAATAAAGGCTCGAATCCGCTCGATACTGTTTCTTCTTTCTGGGCTAATATTTCCACGAACACAACAACTGCACCTTCATTTCTTTATATTACTGTCTATTCTAAGTCCTTAACATTTTCTCCCAAGTCCTTTTGTCTTGTAAAATACTTTGTTTAATCCATTATAAATCCCAGCAATAATAATAGTGCAAATCACAAGAACATTCAATAAATACACAACCAACCCCGCCCTACATGCGCTGTGCAAGACTACATTAACTTCAATTTACAAAACAACACATTGTGTATGGACGTGACGGACCCTGGATATAAAACTTGTGAATGAATATCATGACTCACGAGCGTGACTTCACTGCCGTAGTTGATCAAAAAAGTTAAATTTGATTCCCACTGTATGTAAATCAGCGCAAGAGTTGATTTTTCTCATGCCCCACGCCAGTACAGGGAGTTGTCATGGTCACTTGCTTGCTGATAAGCGATATGGGCCGATAATTTGTTCCTGGATGCTGTGTATCATATTTTTGAAAGTTTTTAGTTTGAATCTAGGAATAACCGTTGCTATAAATAGCATGGTAAATTACGTGATCGTTATGGAATAATACGATGCAAAACGAAGATAAATTTAATATCCCCGTGCTATCAGTATCACACACCAGGAAGCTGTTATATACTTCACAATTAGATTGCAAGAGAAAATGACCACTCATCCCCTCAAATTTGTTGTATCATTTCCGATCTCATTTTCATGTGTAAAATATTTTTACGAACAACTGTTCTGGTAAAAGTTCTTCAGATTGAAAAGAAACGAATGATTCCATGCATTTTGTTTTGAAAGTTATTTCCGTTCCCTGTAATTATGTTTACTCCTAAAAGCATAAGCGATGGAATCTTCCGTTCCAACCACGTGTGTATGTAATCAACCCGTGGCATGTGTGATTCGCTTGGATGTACAAGCTCAAATGATTTAATTGGTTCGAGGTAGACCGAGTTTATACATTTTTTTGCAGACCCGTTAGCTGATAGGCTTCTTGGTATGCAGAAATTATTATATTATCTGTGCATTCCGCTCTACATATCGTTTTACAGGTACAGAGAACAAACAGAATGTTCATATACAGATTCTGAGTGACCAAAAATATTGCTTATCATAGTTAAGTGTTTCAAATCAATGTAGAACTAAAACTCTTATCTGCAGAGTGCCGAAGAATTGATTTTCCTTGGGTGTAAGTATGTGGCCTGTGTTGTAAACACAAAATGTTTTCGTAGTTCCTTGCTGTAAGAAGGTTCGGTTTAAGTACGGAATACAATGTAATTCAGTTTAATTTTCAATCATGTATTCAAATCACGTATCGTATTATTCGTATAGAGATTGCAAGTAATACAGGTTTATTTTTATTTCATTGTGAGGAAGAAAATACGAATTTGGTGGTGAGTGGGACACTACTTTTTATTACGCATTTTCTTTTCTGTGCACTCCCGTTCGCGCAGTTTTGGCGAATACCATATAAGGCTATAGGGGGAGGGAACCTTTGGTGGCTTAAGTAGAAATTGCCACTGCGGTGCACAAACGGGGCCTATTTAAAGTAAAAGCATAGCAAGAATGATTATTGAACTTGAAAACTAACACAAGGTATGCATGATTTATCTGTTTATGAGGATTGTTTGGTTGAGCTCTAAGTTTTTTTCTTCAATTAGCAGCCACGGCCTGGCCATGCATGGTTAATGTTTGAAAGAAACGTTGAGCATTAAGTGGGTGGGATCTGAACTAAGATTTTCCCGCCGTAGGTTATATGCAAATCAGCAACAATTGTACTGCGTGATCACTGATCAAGTATACGATGGCTAGCACAACACCGTAAGGTGGTGCATTTAGAGGTGTAAGTTATCTGTTTTACAAGTGTCTGACAAATTTCTTTTCTTTTTATATGAAAGAAATTTGAAATCATAACTATGAATTAAAAATCGTGAGCAAATAAGGGCATATAGATGGCCTGTCAACACAGCCTTTTTCACAACTTTTTTTTACGTGACTGCTTTGGGACATATACCGACAAAGGTGTAAAATTGGCATAACTTCAAGAGCAAATGGGGTACATTACACGCAAACAACATTAAAGTTGATTAATACATTTTAATGATTAATGCCTAGAGTAAGCAAGGGATTGAAAGATTATTAGAATTTCTGGTATTGTATTAATGAATGAATAATTATGAACAAATAATCATTTCACTTTCAGCGGATACCACATCACCAGTGATATCAAACTGCCCAAATTCCTTTTCAAGACAAGCAGGGTCAGGAGCAAATCAATTGTCTGTCACATGGAATGTGCCCACAGCAACTGATAATTCAGGGACAGTCAACTTGTTATCAAACCCACCAGCATCTGGATCTTTGTTTAATATTGGGGCTACTGTGGTTGTATACACATTTGAAGACCCATCAGGAAATAGCGCAACATGTAGCTTTACTGTTACTGTTACTCCTGCAGGTATGAATGATTATATTTTTGGTGATCCAGGATGTACGTCTTAAAGTAAGATAAATCCTTTCATTGTTCTTCAACTTTAATTCAAGCTTTTGGTGAGCATACTAAGCATAATGCGAGCCTATGTAATGGCACTTTAGCTGGTCCAGCTATCCCCAGGTTTTCTTAAGATTTCCTCAAAAATCTTAAAGTTGATCGAGATTTCCTCAGAAAATCTTAAAGATTGTAAGGTGTAAAATTGGCATAATTTCAAGAGCAAATGGGGTACATAAAATCATTTTACACGCAAACAACATTAAAGTTGATTAATACATTTTAATGATTAATGCCTAGAGTAAGCAAGGGATTGAAAGATTATTAGAATTTCTGGTATTGTATTAATGAATAAATAATTATGAACAAATAATCATTTCACTTTCAGCGGATACCACATCACCAGTGATATCAAACTGCCCAAATTCCTTTTCAAGACAAGCAGGGTCAGGAGCAAATCAATTGTCTGTCACATGGAATGTGCCCACAGCAACTGATAATTCAGGGACAGTCAACTTGTTATCAAACCCACCAGCATCTGGATCTTTGTTTAATATTGGGGCTACTGTGGTTGTATACACATTTGAAGACCCATCAGGGAATAGCGCAACATGTAGCTTTACTGTTACTGTTACTCCTGCAGGTATGAATGATTATATTTTTGGTGATCTGGGATGTACGTCTTAAAGTAAGATAAATCCTTTCATTGTTCTTCAACTTTAATTCAAGCTTTTGGTGAGCATACGAAGCATAATGCGAGCCTATGTAATGGCACTTTAGTTGGTCCAGCTATCCCCAGGTTTTCTTAAGATTTCCTCAAAACTGTTAAAGTTGATCGAGATTTCCTCAGAAAATCTTAAAGATTTTTTAGATTTCCTCAGATAAAAGTACAATTTCTTTAGATATCTTCATGGAAGGTTCAAATTTCCTTACAAAATGTTAAAAGTTTTTCATGCAGAGACACTTAAGACAGATTGAAGGCTAGTTTCTTTAACAAAAAATTTACAAAAACATTTGATGATTCCTTCGAAGATAATTGTAAAATGATATAATTTTCCAATATTCTTCAGTTTTATTTTAATAAAAAGAAAGTTCATGCTTTGTGTAAGAATGCATTTGGAAGTATCTTTTGATATATTTGTGAAAATACGTGATATTTATGCAGATTAAACTAATAATACGATTGAGAAATGAGATTGTTTGGAAATGTATAGTCATACAAATTACATGTACCTGTAATAAAGGCTCGAATCCGCTCAATACTGTCTCTTCTTTCCGGGCTAATATTTCCACGAACACAACAACTGCACCTTCATTTCTTTATAATACTGTTTATTCTATGTCCTTAGCATTTTCTCCCGAGTCCTTTTGTCTTGTAAAATACTTTGTTTAATCCATTATAAATCCCGGCGATAATAATAGTGCAAATCACAAGAACATTCAATAAATACACAAGCATCCCCGCCCTACATGCGCTGTGCAAGACTACATTAACCTCAATTTACAAAACAACACATTGTGTATGGACGTGACGGACCCTGGATATACAACTTGTGAATGAATATCATGACTCACGAGCGTGACTTCACTGCCGTAATTGATCAAAAAAGTTAAATTTGATTCCCACTGTATGTAAATCAGCGCAAGAGTTGATTTTTCTCATGCCCCACGCCAGTACAGGGAGTTGTCATGGTCACTTGCCTGCTGATAAGCGATATGGGCCGATAATTTGTTCCTGGATGCTGTGTATCATATTTTTGAAAGTTTTTAGTTTGAATCTAGAAAAACCGTTGCTATAAATAGCATGGTAAATTACGTGATCGTTATGGAATAACACGATGCAAAACGAAGATAAATTTAATATCCCCGTGCTATCAGTATCACACACCAGGAAGCTGTTATATACTTCACAATTAGATCGCAAGAGAAAATGACCACTCATCCCCTCAAATTTGTTGTATTATTTTCGATCTCATTTTCATGTGTAAAATATTTTTACGAACAACTGTTCTGGTAAAAGTTCTTCAGATTGAAAAGAAACGAATGATTTCAGGCATTTTGTTTTGAATTTTTATTTCCGTTCCCTGTTATTATGTTTACTCCTAAAAGCATTAGCGATGGAATCTTCCGTTCCAACCACGTGTGTATGTAATCAACCCGTGGCATGCATGTGTGATTCGCTTGGATGTACAAGCTCAAATGATTTAATTGGTTTGAGGTAGAGCGAGTTTATACATTTTCTTGCAGACCCGTTAGCTGATAGGCTTGTTGGTATGCAGAAATTATTATATTATCTGTGCATTCCGCTCTACATATTGTTTCACAGGTACAGAGAACAAACAGAATGTTCATATACAGATGTGTTATGCCGTTTTATACGATTCTGAGTGACCAAAAATATTGCTTATCATAGTTAAGTGTTTCAAATCAATGTAGAACTAAAACTCTTATCTGCAGAGTGCCGAAGAATTGATTTTCCTTGGGTGTATGTATGTGGCCTGTGTTGTAAAAACAAAATGTTTTCATAGTTCCTTGCTGTAAGAAGGTCTGGTTTAAGTACGGAATACAATGTAATTCAGTTTAATTTTCAATCATGTATTCAAATCACGTATCGTATTATTCGTATAGAGATTGCAAGTAATACAGGTTTATTTTTATTTCATTGTGAGGAAGAAAATACGAATTTGGTGGTGAGTGGACACTACTTTTTATTACGCATTTTCTTTTCTGTGCACTCCCGTTCGCGCAGTTTTGGCGAATACCATATAAGGCTATAGGGGGAGGGAACCTTTGGTGGCTTAAGTAGAAATTGCCACTGCGGTGCACAAACGGGGCCTATTTAAAGTAAAAGCATAGCAAGAATGATTATTGAACTTGAAAACTAACACAAGGTATGCATGATTTATCTGTTTATGAGGATTGTTTGGTTGAGCTCTAAGTTTTTTCTTCAATTAGCAGCCACGGCCTGGCCATGCATGGTTAATATTTGAAAGAAATGTTGAGCATTAAGTGGGTGGGATCTGAACAAAGATTTTCCCGCCGTAGGTTATATGCAAATCAGCAACAATTGTACTGCGTGATCACTGATCAAGTATACGATGGCTAGCACAACACCGTAAGGTGGTGCATTTAGAGGTGTAAGTTATCTGTTTTACAAGTGTCTGACAAATTTCTTTTCTTTTTATATGAAAGAAATTTGAAATCATAACTATGAATTAAAAATCGTGAGCAAATAAGGGCATATAGATGGCCTGTCAACACGGCCTTTTCACAACTTTTATTTAGGTGACTGCTTTGGGACATAAACTGACAAAGGTGTAAAATTGGCATATTTTCAAGAGCAAATGGGGTACATAAAATCATTTTACATGCAAACAACATTAAAGTTTATTAATACATTTTAATGATTAATGCCTAGAGTAAGCAAGGGATTGAAAGATTATTAGAATTTCTGGTATTGTATTAATGAATAAATAATTATGAACAAATAATCATTTCACTTTCAGCGGATACCACATCACCAGTGATATCAAACTGCCCAAATTCCTTTTCAAGACAAGCAGGGTCAGGAGCAAATCAATTGTCTGTCACGTGGAATGTGCCCACAGCAACTGATAATTCAGGGACAGTCAACTTGTTATCAAACCCACCAGCATCTGGATCTTTGTTTAATATTGGGGCTACTGTGGTTGTATACACATTTGAAGACCCATCAGGGAATAGCGCAACATGTAGCTTTACTGTTACTGTTACTCCTGCAGGTATGAATGATTATATTTTTGGTGATCTGGGGTGTACGTCTTAAAGTAAGATAAATCCTTTATTGTTCTTCAACTTTAATTCAAGCTTTTGGTGAACATACGAAGCATAATGCGAACCTATGTAATGGCAATTTCGCTGGTCCAGCTATCCCCAGGTTTTCTTAAGATTTCCTCAGAAATGTTAAAGTTGATCGAGATTTCCTCAGATAATCCTAAAGATTCTTTAGATTTCCTCAGATAAAAGTACAATTTCTTCAGATATCTTCATGGAAGGTTCGAATTTCCTTACGAAATGTTAAAAAAAATTCATGCAGAGACCCTTAAGACAGATTGAAGGCTAGTTTCTTTAAAAAAAGTCTACAAAAACATTTGATGATTCCTTCAAAGATAACGCAAACAACATTAAAGTTTAAACTCCTTAAAGTTTCTTAATACATTTTAATGATTAATTCCAAAATATTTTCGCATCAATGATTATCAGGCATGATTATTAAACTCTGACTTTATTATTGTGGTCATTTGTATAAAGTTGAATAAATATTATGAACAAATAGTCATTTTACTTTCAATATGATAGCCAGGATGACAGGATGACTGCATATGGACATTGGAAGGGATGTCATTTCAAGACATGGATGGGGGCCATTTGGGACATAATATAATTATACCATGTGTATCACAATGGCTTGTCTACTAGCTGTGGTGTAGTGGTTATCATACCACGAGGACAGTTCAAGCCTTGTTATCAAACGCCAGTGCACCACAACTGGTTATCAGGCCTGGACATTGACTTAGTTGTCGATGTTATGTGGTTGTCCGTACGTCGTACCTTTGTTCTCGTCCGGATCGTTTTAGGCGCAACGTGATAGCATTGTTACTGTCATAACAAATACGCAGGTATGAATCATTGTAATTGCGTGTTCACTCGTCGACCAAGGGCTATTCAGGCATGATTATTAGACTTTTTCTTTTTCAACAAGCCATTTCATTGTTATTATATAAACTTTACATTCATAGCATAGTATGCTCAGCAGGGACGGAAAGCTAGGAATGAGACTTCTTATGGAGCCTGGGATGTGTGGCACATGGGGTGGGATGCCATGTGGAACATGGGGTGGGAAGCCCCCATGGGGTGGGATGCCAAAACTGTGGGAATGGGATGGGATGCCATGTTGAAAAGGGTGGAATTTTTAGATATATGGTGAAATGCCATGTGGGATAAAAGGTGTAATGCCATAGGATGGAATGTCATGTGGGGCATGGATGTCATGTGGGACATGGGGTGGAATGCCATGTGGAACATGGGGTGGGATGCCACGAGTAACACAGAGTGTGACATTTTGGGATGCCATGTGTGACATAAGAGGAGGCTATTGAACTAAGCTTGTACGGTCTTCCGATTTTGTAACTAAATTAAATTTCGCGAAACAGCGTTTGGTCAAATTCATCTTCTATAAAAACAGGAAGTACCGACAAAAAACAAATATTTAAAAAAAAACAATTAAAAAAGATAGTAAAAAGCGGTTTTATTTTAATAAAAAGAAAGTTCATGCTTTGTGTAAGAGTGCATTTTGAAGTATCTTTTGATATAATTGTGAAAATACGTGATATTTATGCAGATTTAATTAATAATACAATTGAGAAATGAGATTGTTTGGAAATGTATATTCATACAAATTACATGTACTTGTAATAAAGGCTCGAATCCGCTCGATACTGTCTCTTCTTTCTGGGCTAACATTTCCACGAACACAACATTTGCACCTTCATTTCTTTATAATACTGTCTATTCTAAGTCCTTAGCATTTTCTCCCGAATCCTTGTGTCTTGTAAAATACTTTGTTTAATCAATTATAAATCCCGGCGATAATAATAGTGCAAATCACAAGAACATTCAATAAATACACAACCAACCCCGCCCTACATGCGCTGTGCAAGACTACATTAACCTCAATTTACACAACAACACATTGTGTATGGACGTGACGGACCCTGGATATAAAACTTGTGAATGAATATCATGACTCACGATCGTGACTTCACTGCCGTAATTGATCAAAAAAGTTAAATTTGATTCCCACTGTATGTAAATCAGCGCAAGAGTTGATTTTTCTCATGCCCCACGCCAGTACAGGGAGTTGTCATGGTTACTTGCCTGCTGATAAGCGATATGGGCCGATAATTTGTTCCTGGATGCTGTGTATCATATTTTTAAAAGTTTGCAGTTTGAATTTAGGAAAACCGTTGCTATAAATAGCATGGTAAATTACGTGATCGTTATGGAATAACACGATGCAAAACGAAGATAAATTTAATATCTCCGTGCTATCAGTATCACACACCAGGAAGCTGTTATATACTTCACAATTAGATCGCAAGAGAAAATGACCACTCATCACCTCAAATTTGTTGTATTATTTCCGATCTCATTTTCATGTGTAAAATATTTTTACGAATAACTTTATTGGTAAAAAATCTTCAGATTTAAAAGAAAGGAATGATTTCATGCATTTTCTTTTGAAAATTATTTCCGTTCCCTGTAATTAAGTTTACTCATAAAAGCATTAGCGATGGAATCTTCCGTTCCAACCACGTGTGTATGTAATCAACTCGTGGCATGTGTGATTCGCTTGGATGTACAAGCTCAAATAATTTAATTGGTTCGAAGTAGAGCGAGTTTATACATTTTTGTGCAGACCCGTTAGCTGATAGGCTTGTTGGTATGCAGATTTTTTTTTTATATTATCTGAGCATTCCGCTCTACATATCGTTTCACAGGTACAGAGAACAACAGAATGTTTAAATACAGATGTGTTATGCCGTTTTATACGATTCTGAGTGACCAAAAATATTGCTTATCATAGTTAAGTGTTTCAAATCAATGTAGAACTAAAACTCTTATCTGCAGAGTGCCGAAGAATTGATTTTCCTTAGGTGTATGTATGTGGCCTGTGTAGTAAAAACAAAATGTCTTCATTGTTCCTTGCTGTAAGAAGGTCCGGTTTAAGTACGGAATACAATGTAATTCAGTTTAATTTTCAATCATGTATTCAAATCACGTATCGTATTATTCGTATAGAGATTGCAAGTAATACAGGTTTATTTCTATTTCATTGTGAGGAAGAAAATACGAATTTGGTGGTGAGTGGACACTACTTTTTATTACGCATTTTCTTTTCTGTGCACTCCCGTTCGCGCAGTTTTGGCGAATACCATATAAGGCTGTAGGGGGAGGGAACCTTTGGTGGCTTAAGTAGAAATTGCCACTGCAGTGCACAAACGAAGCCTATTTAAAGTAAAAGCATAGCAAGAATGATTATTGAACTTGAAAACTAACACAAGGTATGCATGATTTATCTGTTTATGAGGATTGTTTGGTTGAGCTATGATATTTTTTCTTCAATTAGCAGCCACGGCCTGGCCATGCATGGTTAATGTTTGAAAGAAATGTTGAGCATTAAGTGGGTGGGATCTGAACTAAGATTTTCCCGCCGTAGGTTATATGCAAATCAGCAACAATTGTACTGCGTGATCACTGATCAAGTATACGATGGCTAGCACAACACCGTAAGGTGGTGCATTTAGAGGTGTAAGTTATCTGTTTTACAAGTGTCTGACAAATTTCTTTTCTTTTTATATGAAAGAAATTTGAAATCATAACTATGAATTAAAAATCGTGAGCAAATAAGGGCATATAGATGGCCTGTCAACACGGCCTTTTTCACAACTTTTTTTTACGTGACTGCTTTGGGACATATACTGACAAAGGTGTAAAATTGGCATAATTTCAAGAGCAAATGGGGTACATAAAATCATTTTACACGCAAACAACATTAAAGTTTATTAATACATTTTAATGATTAATGCCTAGAGTAAGCAAGGGATTGAAAGATTATTAGAATTTCTGGTATTGTATTAATGAATAAATAATTATGAACAAATAATCATTTCACTTTCAGCGGATACCACATCACCAGTGATATCAAACTGCCCAAATTCCTTTTCAAGACAAGCAGGGTCAGGAGCAACTCAATTGTCTGTCACGTGGAATGTGCCCACAGCAACTGATAATTCAGGGACAGTCAACTTGTTATCAAACCCACCAGCATCTGGATCTTTTTTTAATATTGGGGCTACTGTGGTTGTATACACATTTGAAGACCCATCAGGGAATAGCGCAACATGTAGCTTTACTGTTACTCTTACTCCTGCAGGTATGAATGATTATATTTTTGGTAATCTGGGGTGTACGTCTTAAAGTAAGATAAATCCTTTCATTGTTCTTTAACTTTAATTCAAGCTTTTGGTGAGCATACGAAGCATAATGCGAACCTCTGTAATGGCAATTTGGCTGGTCCAGCTATCCCCAGGTTTTCTTAAGATTTCCTCAAAAATGTGAAAGTTGATCGAGATTTCCTCAGAAAATCTTAAAGATTCTTTAGATTTCCTCAGATAAAAGTACAATTTCTTCAGAAATCTTCATGGAAGGTTCGAATTTCCTTACAAAATGTTAAAAGTTTTTCATGCAGAGACACTTAAGACAGATTGAAGGCTAGTTTCTTTAAAAAAAAGTCTACAAAAACATTTGATGATTCCTTCGAAGATAACTGTAAAATGATACAATTTTCCAATATTCTTCAGAGATCCTCAAGCGTCTCTCTCGTAGCACTGGAGATTTGAAACTCCTTAAAATTTCTTCAAAATATTTTCGCATCAATGATTGTATCAGGCATGATTATTAGACTCTGACTTTATTATTGTGGTCATTTGCATAAAGTTGCTACAGTACATGAACTGACCAGTCTTTTTAATTCAATATGCTCAGCCAGGGAGTGTGACAGGATGTGACTGCATATGGACATTGGAAGGGATGTCATGTAGACATGGATGGGGGCCATTTGGGACATAATATAATATATACCATGTGTTATATACCAAGGGCTTGTCTACTAGCTGTGGTGTAGTGGTTATCATACCACGAGGCCCTGGGTTCAAGCCTGGGTTGGGTAGACACGCCAGTGCACCACAACTGGTTATCAAAGGCCGTGGACATTGACTTGGTTGTCGATGTTATGTCTGTCCGTACGTCGTACCTGTGTTCTCGTCCGGATCGTTTTAGGCGTTCCGTGATAGCATTGTTACTATCATAACCGAATACGCAGGCGACGACCCCGTCATTGTAATTGCGTGTTCACTCGTCGACCAAGGGCTATATCAGGCATGATTATTAGACTTTTTTCTTTTTCAACAAGCCATTTGCATATAAGTTATTATATAAACTTCCACATTCATACATAGTATGCTCACTCAGGGACGGAAAGCTAGGAATGAGACTTCTTATGGAGCCTATGGGATGTCATGTGGGACATGGGGTGGGATGCCATGTGGAACATGGGGTGGGAAGCCATGTGGGCCATGGGGTGGGATGCCATGTGGGACATGGGATGGGATGCCATGTGGAACAGGGTGGAATGCCATTAGGATATATGGTGAAATGCCATGTGGGACATAAGGTGTAATGCCATGGGATGGAATGTCATGTGGGGCATGGATGTCATGTGGGACATGGGGTGGGATGCCATGTGGAACATGGGGTGGGATGCCACGAGTAACACAGAGTGTGACATAGGTTGGGATGCCATGTGTGACATAGAGTAGGAGGCTATGTAGAACTAAGCTTGTACGGTCTTCCGGTTTTGTAACTAAATTCAGTTTCGCGAAACCGCGATTTCGGTCAAATTCATGCTCTATAAAAACCGGAAGTACCGACAAAAAACAAATAACTAAAAAAAAAAACCTTAAAAAGTATTCGAAAAAGCGGTTTTATTTTAATAAAAAGACAGTTCATGCTTTGTGTAAGAATGCATTTTGAAGTATCTTTTGAAATATTTGTGAAAATACGTAATATTTATGCAGATTAAATTAATAATACGATTGAGAAAAGAGATTGTTTGGAAATGTATAGTCATACAAATTACATGTACCTGTAATATAGGCTCGAATCCGCTTGATACTGTCTCTTCTTTCTGGGCTAATATTTCCACGAACACAACAAGTGCACCTTCATTTCTTTATAATACTGTCTATTCTAAGTCCTTAGCATTTTCTCCCGAGTCCTTTTGTCTTGTAAAATACTTTGTTTAATCCATTAAAAATCTCGGCGATCATAATAGTGCAAATCACAAGAACATTCAATAAATACACAACCAACCCCGCCCTATATGCGCTGTGCAAGACTACATTAACCTCAATTTACAAAACAACACATTGTGTATGGACGTGACGGACCCTGGATATAAAGCTTGTGAATGAATATCATGACTCACGAGCGTGACTTCACTGCCGTAATTGATCAAAAAAGGTGAATTTGATTCCCACTGTATGTAAATCAGCGCAAGAGTTGATTTTTCTCATTCCCCACGCCAGTACAGGGTGTTGTCATGGTCACTTGCCTGCTGATAAGCGATATGGGCCGATAATTTGTTACTGGATGCTGTGTATCATTATTTTGAAAGTTTTTACTTTGAATCTAGAAAAAACTGTTGCTATAAATAGCATGGTAAATTACGTGATCGTTATGGAATAACACGATGCAAAACAAAGATAAATTTAATATCCCTGTGCTATCAGTATCACACACCAGGAAGCTGTTATATACTTCACAATTAGATCGCAAGAGAAAATGACCACTCATCCCCTCAAATTTGTTGTATTATTTCCGATCTTATTTTCATGTGTAAAATATATTTTCGAACACATGTTCTGGTCAAAGTTCTTCAGATTTAAAAGAAACGGATGATTTCATGCATTTTGTTTTGAAAATTATTTCTGTTCCCTGTAATTATGTTTACTCCTAAAAGCATTAGCGATGGAATCTTCCGTTCCAACCACGTGTGTATGTAATCAACCCGTGGCATGTGTGATTCGCTTGGATGTACAAGCTCAAATGATTTAATTGGTTCGAGGTAGAGCGAGTTTATACGTTTTCATGCAGACCCGTTCGCTGATAGGCTTGTTGGTATGCAGAAATTATTATATTATCTGTGCATTCCGCTCTACATATCGTTTCACAGGTACAGAGAACAAACAGAATGTTCATATACAGATGTGTTATGCCGTTTTATACGATTCTGAGTGACCAAAAATATTGCTTATCATAGTTAAGTGTTTCAAATCAATGTAGAACTAAAACTCTTATCTGCAGAGTGCCGAAGAATTGATTTTTCTTGGGTGTATGTATGTGGCCTGTGTTTTTATAGTTCCTTGCTGTAAGAAGGTCCGGTTTAAGTATGGAATACAATGTAATTCAGTTTAATTTTCAATCATGTATTCAAATCACGAATCGTATTATTCGTATAGAGATTGCAAGTAATACAGGTTTATTTCTATTTCATTGTGAAGAAGAAAATACGAAATTGGTGGTGAGTTGGACACTACTTTTCATTACGCATTTTCTTTTCTGTGCACTCTCGTTCGCGCAGTTTTGGCGAATACCATATAAGGCTATAGGAGGAGGAAACCTTTGGTGGCTTAAGTAGGAATTGCCACTGCGGTGCACAAACGGGGCCTATTTAAAGTAAACGCATAGCAAGAATGATTATTGAACTTGAAAACTAACACAAGGTATGCATGATTTATCTGTTTATGAGGATTGTTTGGTTGAGCTATAATTTTGTTTTTAATTAGCAGCCACGGCCTGGCCATGCATGGTTAATGTTTGAAAGGAATGTTGAGTATCAAGTGCGTTAGATCTGAACTAAGATTTTCCCGCCGTAGGTTATATGCAAATCAGCAGCAATTGTACTGCGTGATCACATATCAAGTATACGATGGCTAGCACAACACCGTAAGATGATACATTTAGAGGCTTACTTCATTTGTTTTACAAGTATCTGACAAGTTTCTTTTCTTTTTATACGAAAGAAATTTGAAATCATAAATATGAATTAGAAATCGTGAGCAAATAAGGGCATATAGATGGCCTGTCAACACGGATTTTTCCCAACTTTTTTTTTACGTGACAGCCTCGGGACATATACTGACAAAGGTATCAAATCGGCAAAATTTGAGGGGCAAATGTGGTACATAAAATCACTTTACACGCAAACAACATTACAATTTATTAATACATTTCGTTGATCAATGCCTCCGTTATCATTTCCACCATTATTTACAGAAAATACTGATAAAAACATCGTTAGCAGCTATCATATAACAGTGCAGTACACCGCAGTTATAGTTACTGTAATGCACTTCATGTTCAAAGCTTGTTTACATTATGGGAAAACAGTGCAAGCTTATGTGGAACATAAGGTAGGAGGCCACGGGGACATGGGATGTGATACCATGTTTGGCATAAAGTTGGATGTCATTGGGACATTGGAAGGAACACCATGTGGAACATATGGTGGGACCCAATGTGGGACATAAGGCGGGATGCCATGTGAGACATCAGGTGGAAAGCCATTGATGCACGACATACGTTGGGATGCCATGGGAGACATATGGAGAAATGCCATGTGGGACACATGGAGGGATGCCATAGGGGACATAAGGAGGGATGTCATGTGGGACATAGCGGGAAATGTCATGTGGTACATATGGTTGGATTAATGTGGGACATACATGTAGGATGAAATCCATGTGGGATGTCATGTGGGTCATAGGGTGGGATGCCATGTGGGACATATGGTGGAATGCCATGTGGGACATGGGTTGGGATGACATGTGGGTGATGGGTTGCCATGTAAGACTTTATGATTGGTCAGGTCGTATGATATGGGTGTCAATTTGCATGGGCATGCGAACCATGACGGTATTTGCCGTTCTAGTTATCATTCATAATTACATTTTTGTAACAGTTTGGCAGATCCTCAGAAAGCTTTTATAAGCCTGAGGTAGAAGTATCCCCTTTACACAATTCACTCATTTTACTTACGTTTAAATAAAGGAAAACAGCTTGTGAAACATAGCTAGTGACATAGCCAGCATTAATATTGAGTAATATTGAGCCAGCCTTAAAGTGACGGGGTCTGAGAAGGTCCTAGACCCGCCCCCGAGTTAAAGTGTTCAAATTTAACAAACTTCTATTGACATTTTTCTAAACAAATAACATACAAAAAACAAAAGATTATCCATTATTTTTTTTTAAATAAGAAAATAGTGGGTCCGGGTTTCTCCCCCCCCCCCTTCCCCTCCCCGTGGCTACATAAACCAGTATGTTTAATTTAATGTTTGAAGTTCCTTAATTATAAGCTAGGGATTGAGAGATTATAAATATTTCTGGTTTTGCAATAATGAAATGAATAGATTTATGAATGAAAAAACAATTATTTTGGCACAATATTTTTCAACAATGTCTAGACATATCAAAGCATTATGTAGACTAATGCATACAATTTTAATAAATTAATATTCAAAATATATTTAAAAATAAGTTAATTGTTACATAATTGTTAATTACACCCATACAAGATGGTTATATACCTGGGTAAGAATTAAGATATGATCAATTTTCAAAATACATATAGGAATCATTTGTGATTAAAGACAGATATATGATAATTTAGTCAACTTTTATCAATGGAATTTATCAACTTAATAATTTCAGGATTAAGTCAGAAAGGATTTCATGTGGGATAGAGGTGAAATTGTATGTAGGGTAGGGTGGGGTGTGGTATTGATCAAGATGCGTTGGCATGTTAGAGAGGGTGGATTGGCATGTAGAAAAGGATGGGTTGGCTGTGGAATAGGGTGGGTTGGAATGTGGGACAGGGTGGGCTGATATGTGGGACAGCACGTAATGGCATTTAATGGGTGTCATCTGGAATTCAGTTGTGATGCCATGTGGGTTATGCAGGTGGTGGAATGAATGACATACAGTACCTGGTTTTCAGGTTTAATTGCATGGCGTATAGGTGTGGGATGACATTTGGGACAGGTTGGGATGGAATGTGGGAAAGTCTGAAAGATGCATTATTAGTGGTGAGGGATTTGTATCATTTCCAATGTCTAGTTTGTCATACATTAAACAATATTGTTTTGCATAATTTTGCTTTAATGTTTTTGTACATTTTTCATGCTGCTTGAATTTGCTTGACACACATATTTTCTTAAATTGGAAGTTGTATTACAATCCAGGATGTAGTTCTGTGAATGTGTGGGGAAAGGGTACAGGTTGGAAAGGGGACTTAATGGCATCTTTCATTGACATTGGCAAGTCAGGGCCTCTCCTTCCTTTGGTATTCAATTGATAGAACTAAAAAGATGTTGTACTTATCATACAGATTAATAGCTTTGACATGTTTTCTGAATTGCTAGGTGAGGTAACCTTGAGCTTTTTGTTATGTCCTAAAATATCTGGGAAAACTCAAAAGATATTTTGAAGCTTGTAGTAAAATGTTATGAAAGCAAATGAAAATGTAAGTACATCTTTCAAAGCTCAAGTAATTTAAAATCATCTGTCCCTGCCATCATATTTCTGTATATACTTTCCTCTATGAGCCCACTCTCTGTGATTGTATCTCATCTATCCCTTATCGTTGGCGATGAAGGAAGGTTTTAGTGGGGTAACCTAAGTTCCAAAGTAGGCAAATGTGGAAAAAAAGTGTAACAGGGTCAATTTTGAAGAGAAACAGGTAAGCCTTTAATCATTCATGATTTATTCGTAAGCCATAATTTTTTCCTAAAAGAGAAGTGTAAGCAATATTTGAAATATTTGAAAAATCATGACAATATTGATTTTGTTTATTTAATTCTTGCTTTGAAGCTAGGAGTATCTAAGTCAGATAACAATTCAATTAAAACTGTTTTCTTCTTTAGTGCAGCACACATTACAGGCAATTACAGTTTGATTAATTTTTGCTATTTTGAGTACTTGAAGGTCACAAAACACATCTCATTACCGAAATAAGATTACTATAAATCATTCTTTGTTCAGTTGGAGGAATTTTCCAACAAGATTACCCCACAATATCCTACGCAATATTGCAAGGCATTATTCCCATTGTTATGCATGAATGAACCATGCATGTTTTATTTGTGCGTTATTTGTCAGGGTGCTTACATGTGAAAAATGATTGTGTAATGAAAATAAACGACTTTACAATTCAGACGTATATGGTGGTAAATGAATTTGCCTGAAACAACTTTGGTATCAAAAGAAAGTTTGTATAGCTGAGTACACACTGCCATTGGTAAGAGACTGCTCTGGATCATTCTCACGGACCGTATTACAAGGAGCAATCAGTAGATGTTTGGGGGTATTCCCATTGCTATAGATTATTCAGCAATAGTGAGTTTTCGTCACAATTTAACCTTCACAAGGAGATTCTTCCTTCTTGGTAGCACTGACGTAGTAAACATACAAACATGAAGATGGAACTACTGTACATGTAGTTAACGGTACAACTTGTCAGTTTGTGAATAACCTTCCTTTGTGATATTTTAAAGTCCTGATATGATAGCAATGAGGAAAGGGGTATTGTTCTTTTCTTCTTACATTGTACATCACAATTCTATTAATTTTCACCTTCTCAAGATCCTTTTTACAGGAATTTCATCAAGGAGCAAGTCAAGTGGTTGTCACATCAGCATTCATTGTTATTCAATTTCTATCTTGCATACTTAGGACACAACACACCATCGACATTTTTTAATTTCCTAAATTTCTTTTCAAGACAAGCCATTCAATCAAATCAATTAGCAGTGTTTTATATAATGTTCCCACAGCAACTGATAAATTGGGGACAGTCAACTTGGTATCCAACCCACCAGCACCTGGATCTTTATTTAATATTGGAGATACTGTTGTTTTATACACATTCAGATCCATTAGGGAATACAGCAGAATGTCGTTTTACTGTAACTATAATTGCTAAGAGTATGAATTATTGATTTTTTTTTCTGGTTTTCTGAGCTGTTCTTTTCAAATTAAAAGTATTTTTTTATTTTTAGCTTGACTATTCAAAGAATAGTGAGAGCTATTATAATGCTCTTGGTGCTGGCATTAACATTTATTTCAAGTTTTTGGAAGAGTTTCTTTGTTTGCTTAAAGCTGTTGGATAAAGTTTTTGCAGGAGTTTGTTTGTTATAATAATGATATTCCTGACATAAATAGCAATTAAAACATTTTTCTTGGCATGAAAGAAAAATAAAACAATAGAGTCCATGCATCAAAAGAATTTGAAATTAAGTATCTTGGGTATATAAAGTAATATCAACAAGGGCTTTGGAGGAATTTCTTTGTTGTGATAATGACAATTCTTGACATGAATACCAATTAAAAATGTGTCTTGCCATAAAAGAAAAATCCATCGATCCAACTCTTGCCTTGAATTTGAAATTAATTGTCTCGGAATGAATCGAAATATAAACAAATAGTGAAATGTTGGGTAGAAGAGCCATGATAATAAGTAGATAGAGAAAGTAGGAATAAGGTGGGATTTTATGTGGGACAGGGTGAAATTACATTTAGGTCTGAATTATATAATAAAAAAAAACCATAAAAAATTGTTTTCCACTTTCAAGAATGGTGTAAGATAAATATAGGGTAGTTTGATAAGTAAATGACTAGAGAAATTATTGGGTCATGCCACAAGGATGTTGAGTAATATTTTAATCTTTCATTGACATTAGCAAATCAGGGCCTCACATTTCTTTGTGGTTCAATGCATAGAACTAAAAGAGGTATTTTGATTATAAAGAGTGATAGCTTTTATATGCTTCTGAGTTACTGGGTGAGGTTGTAACATTGAGTTTTTTTTGGCTTATCATATCTGCGACAACTCCCAAGATATTTTGAATATTGTAGTAAAATGTTGTGAAAGTCTTAAGCAAAGGAAAATGCTATAGTGTATCCTTTCAAGCTCAAGTAATTTAAAATCATCTATTCCTATTAGCCCCATTTCTCATATGGAACGGCATTTCCTTCAATAAACAATCCCATTTCTTATGCTAGTTTTGATTAGTTGAGCATGCTGTCCTTTTAACAGTTTTAGTTTAGGGTTTTAGAACTACCGGCATATTCCAATATACTTAATATAATGTAAGTAAATCTTTAGAGTAAGCAAGGGATTGAAAACTTATTCGAATTTCTGGTATTGTATTGATGAAATGAATAATTATGAACAAAACACCATTGCACTTTCAGCAGATACCACATCACCAGTGATATCAAACTGCCCAACTTCCTTTTTAAGACAAGCAGGGTCAGGAGTAAATCAATTGTCTGTCACATGGAATGAGCCCACAGCAACTGATAATTCAGGGACAGTCAACTTGGTATCAAACCCCCAGCATCTGGATCTTTGTTTAATATTGGAGCTACTGTGGTTGTATACACATTTCAAGACACATCCGGGAATAGCGCAACATGTAGCTTTACTGTTACTGTTACTCCTGCAGGTATGAATCATTGTAGATTTGGTAATCTGGGATTAACTTCTTAAAGTAAAGTAAATCCTTTCATTATTCTTCCACTTTATTTCAAGCTTTTGGTGAGCATGCGAAGCATAATGTGAAATTATGTAATGGCGATTTTGCCCGTGTCGCCATCCACAGTTTTTCCTAAGATTCCCTCAAAGTTTTTCGAAAATTTCTCAGAAAATGTTAAAGATTCTTCAGAGGTTTTCAGAAAAAAACAAGGTTAAAAATTCCTTACAATACTTAAGGTTTTTTATGCAGAGACACTTAAGACAGATTAGAGACTAGTTTTCTTAAAAATCTACAATACATTTGACATTTCCTTAGAAGATAACTGTAAAATGATACAATTTTTCAATATTCTTCAGAGATCCTCAAGCATCTTTCTCGTAACACTGGAGATTTCAAATCCTTAAAATTCTTCAAAAAAATTGCGCACCAATGATTGTGTCAGGCATGATTATTAAACTCCGCTTTTATTATGGTGGTCATTTACATAAAGTTGCTACAGTATATGAAGTGATCAGCCTTTTTAATTTATTATGCTCAGTCAGGGAGTGTAACAGGATGTGACTGCATATGGATATAGGGAGGGATGCCATGTGGACATAGATGGGGGCCCTTTGGGACATGATATAATATATACCATGTGGTATACACCATGGGCTATATCAGGCATGCTTATTATACTTTTTTCTTATTCAACAAGCCATTTGCATGTAAGTTATTATATGAACTGACACATTCATACATAGTATGTTCAATCAGGGACTGATAGCTAAGATGAAACTTCTTATGGAGCCTATGCGATGCCATGTGGGGCATGGGATGTCATGTGGGACATGGGGTGGGATGCTATGTGGGGCATGGGATTGGATGCCATGTGGGGCATGTGGTGGAATGCCACGAGTAATATAGAGTGTGATATAGTTTGGGATGCCACGTGTGACATGGGGTAGAAGGCTATGTGGAACATAGGAGAGGCGGCCATGGGGACATGGAATGTGATGCCATGTGGGACAAAATGTAGGCTGTCATTGGGACATTTGGAGGGATACCTTGCGGTACATTTGGTGGGATCCAACGTGGGACATAAGGTGGGATATAATGTGGGACATCAGTTGGGAAGCAATTGATGGGGTACAAGTTGGGATGCCATGTGGGTCATAGGGTGGGTTGCCATGTGGGACACATGGTGGAAAGCCATGTGGGACATATGTTGGAATGCCATGTGAGACATCCTGTATGGTGAAATGCCATGATGGAGATTTAATGGAATGCCATGTGGGACATGGAATGGGATGTCATTTGGCACTTGGGATGGGATGTCATTTAGGACATGGGATGCCATGTGGGACATGTAATGCCAAGTGGTACATGGGATGCCATGTGAGACATGGGATGACTAGTGGGATATGGGATGCCATGTAGGACTTAGTGTGACATGCCAATTTTATAATTTGCTGGGTCATATGGTATGGGTTCCAATTTGCATGGGCATGCGTACCATGACGGTATTTACCGTTCTAGTCTAAAATTGTTTTTATAAAGGGTTAACATTATTCCTAAACGACTACTTTTTATTTTATGGCAGTAACTGTTAAAAAATCAACAATATTTTGATCTGGTAAAGTGGTCCTGCCATGCTTTTTAACAAATTGAGATTGAACCTGTTATCGGTTTTTCATATCGCTAAAATCAATAACCCGTCAAGAAAGCCTGGAAAGTAATTCCATTTTCATGACTCAGAAATTGGTCATTCATTGCTTGCTCCAAAAAGGTTGAAAGTGATTTGTGATGACACAACAGTTTGCTATGTCATTTCAGGGACTGTTGATCGTAAACAATGCATCATACACATACTAACAAACGAACAAATAGCGTCTGATTGCGAAAGTTTTTCAGGCTGTTCAGATCTTAATTTGTCATCTTCAAGTTCAAGCTATAATAAAAGTGAATTGGAAATAAATGAAGAACAATCTCATAATAAAGGAATGTTGTTCCTTTTAAATTTAAATCGCTTACAGACAAGAAAGAAGGATCAGGCTTACAACCCTTACTCGGGCCCTTTACGGTCCTACAGTATAAAACTTGCGTAGCCGGAATGAAATTCTTACTGTTTCGCAAGTAATATTTTGTTAAACATAATCAAATTGAAATGTTTGCAACAACATCTCCTTTTTTTACGTCTAATTGTAGTTGTGGACAGCCCGCCACAAATTACATTCTTTCCAGAAGATAAAGTCGCCTTCCTTGTGGATGGGACAGAAACTCCTGTAATATGGGCGACGCCAACAGCTGTTGATGATTCTGGAATTGTCAGCATACAGAGTGCTACAGGAAACTCTGGGGATCACTTTGGCCTAGGAACTACAACTGTAACTTATGTTTTTGTTGATTCAATAGGACAGACAACATCAGATCAATTTGATATAGAGGTGATAACCCCAGGTATGTACCATCTTTCGAAAAACAGGTATGTTTCAGGAATTGTTGGCTTTGTAGACTGTATTGAAATGGTGTTACTATTTTCAAGAGACCTCAATAGATTTAGACTACTAGTTGTAACATTGGAAAGTTATTTTTTTTATTATCACCAACTAAAATAATTGCTGTAAATCTAGATAGCTTCTATCCAGGAGGTGTGTTTTTCTCTTAGGCTCCTCTTAGGTGTCGCGTCAAAAAAGCTTTACATTACCGTCACCTGACCGACAGTAGACCAGTCGCGGACAGAGCCCGACCCAAAAGTAGCACAGAGTTGCCTATTGAATCAATGTCAACACTAGAAACAAGCGTCCACGCATTCACTTCTAGTTTGCGTACACTGAATGCACTGTACAATGTGTGTGAGCTGTCTTGTGTTTATCTGAATGAATCCGGAATAACTCCGCAAAAGTTTAACAAAAGATAATCTCTTTTCTTTGCCGATCGTTGGTGAAAATATGGATTTTGTTTTGAATTTGACTTCCTGAAGTGAAGTGAACTGTACTTGAAGCTAAGCATATGTACATGTACAATTTTGCAAGTTCAATCTGATGTGTTCCCTTATAGTGTAGCTAGTGGATCTACCTTAAAAGTGTTTCACAGGCTTTGATAAATCGCATAAGATATTACAAACATACAGATCGTGATTGTTGCTGGTTTTGTACCTCTTCACTCCCCTAATAATTGGTTTTGATGCCAATCATTATTTGCATGAATTTGATTACCCCATTTTCACAGAGCATGTTAATAATTTTTCAAAAGCATTTCTTGTGTTTTCCTACCAAGAAATATTAGAAGAAAAAATTAGTTTGTGTTGTGTCTTTTCACAAACAAGACTTTATCAATACATCTTCAACATAATTTCTTCCTCTAAAAAACAATGTTTTTTCTTAGTCTAATTCATAGGCTAGAAATGCGTTAGCTATCATATCCTTACCATACAGTGAGGGGAAGGGGGATTTTTAATTTTTAAAAGGTCTTCGCATATAGGGCTACGTGTATGTCCAAGATACTGCTTTACGGCAATGGGTTCCTCAACAAGTATATAAAAATACCATGTAGAAACTGAATTTAATGTACAAATTGGGTAATGTGGGAGCAAAGTCACAAAATCACATTATCTTACCGAAATCGGGAGGAAAAAAGCATAAAATAAAGATTGTTGACAGAGAGTTATGAAAAGTTAGTGATACATCATATCTAATCATGGAGGCATATCTTACCGTACATGTATACAAGTAAAGTTAGTGTGCATGAAGTGTATGGCATTTGACCTTGTCTGTGTTGGTAAACATAACAAGTTGTACGTCGCATTTGGGGGTTTTGGTTGGGTTGGCGAAAGATCAGCCTCCATTGTACGACCGGTTCAAAAAACGTTTTTGACGCTAACTCTTCCTATGGTTTAAATTGTTCATATACTTGCCAACGATAATTGATTTAAAATCAAATGTTTGCGCTCCATTTTATTATTTCTGTTTAAAGAATACAGGTACAATTTGTGTGACTTTAGTGGAGCCGATTGTCACCTTATTGATGTACATGATGTAAGATACAGCAGATGTGTTATTAACATTGTAATATCTTAAGACATTTTTCAATATTTATACAAGTTTAAAATATAAAAAAAATGTTAGTGTGTACAGAATATGGTCACACAAAGTTCCTTTTTTATATTGATTTTTTAGAACTTTTAGAGTTTGACCATATTTCATTCTTAATAGTACTTCTCATAGCTTTGAATATTATTGGTTGTGCAGTGATCCCAAATCAAGTCCCATCCATGCTTATAACTTTCCTGCAAGTGCACATGCAAACCCAGTCTGTTATGAAAAGGTAAATTTGTCATCGTTTTTACCACAGAAACACTTTATCTCTAGTGAAAATGTTACCTCTTTTTGCCCATAAATTCGAATATATTTTGTGTTTGTCAAAAATACTGATAAAATAAGACCTTTGTTTTTGAAAAATGTTATGGTTGTCCATGTGATGTATGATCAACAATTTTCCTCAAAGGTGTATGTATATATTGGATGTTGTATAATTCTACATGGTACTCATGGTACAAACTAAAAAAGGTGCACTTTGATTGAAATGTAGCGTAGTCTATTTTTTCACAAATAATACCTATTTGTATATTTTGCAGCAAGCGCTGGTGCATTTGTTTTTAATGTACCAAGTCCTTCACAATCTGTCGCAACTGGAACACTAGCAGCTGCTGTAGCTTGGACTAATCCGATAGTATTTTCTAGTTCTACTTTAGCCATAGTAGGAAGTAGTCATCAGACTGGAGATGTATTTTCACTTGGATCAACAATTGTATCCAATGCCTATGACATCCCAGGATTTGGTGAAGTCTGCATCTTCTTTGTTGTAACTGTTTTGAAGCTGCAGGTAGGACCATTTAAGTTCTTTGAAGGTATATTTAGAGGAATTATCATGTAAAAATCATTTAAGATTTGTTTTCTTCTGAATAGTGGAAATATTTCAGTTGCTTTTCAAGAGAAGGTGCTGTCTGTACTGTCATTTCCATTAAGAAGGTTCTGTTATCATGTTTTCTGACAAATTTGTGTAGCCATTACTTTAATATATCCTCAGCATAACAACATTTGTTGAAGTAAATTGTACCTTTTTCTGTATTTTATTGTCATTTATCATATACCATGAACATTGATGACCACTGACCTTATTCTTTTGCATATTTTTTATATGCAGTTGCTTTACTTTTCCATAGATTTTTAATTTGTGATTGCATTAAGTTACTGAAAAATAATCAATATTCCAATCTCTGATGACAACACTTCTGAATACTTACGTTATTTAAACAGAGTGCTTTTATTCTTACCAAGTTGTTGAAAATCTTACTACCATGGAGATTTCATGAGAAGAAAGAGCTAAGATCACAGATGGTCAAACTTGTGTCCAGGTACTACTTTAACCCGCTATGACAAGCAAAAAGATTTTTTCAGATGAAATTGTTTTCATGAACAATGAAATGCTGCTTGTATACTTCTGGATACACTCCTTACAAGTTTTGATGTGAGAAATGATTGTGTAATGATAATAAATGACTCTACAGTTCAGACCTATATGGTGGTAATTAAATTTATCTGCAATAACTTTGGTATCGAAAGAAAGTTTGTATAGCTGAGTACACACTGCCAGTGGTAGCAAACTGCTCTGGATCATTCTCACAGACTGTATTGCAAGGAGTAATATGTTTTGAGGTATTCCCGTTGCTATAGATTATTCAGGAACAGTGAGTTTAGTCACAATTTAACCTTCCCAAGGAGATTCTTCCTTCTTGGTAGCACTGATGTAGTAAACAGACAAACATGAAGATGGAACTATATGTAGTTAACAGTACAACTTATCAGTTTGTAAATAACCTTCCTTTGTGATATTTTAAAGTCCTGATTTGAGAGCAATGAGGTAAGGGATTTTGTTCTTTTCTTCTTACGTTGTACATCACAGTTCTATTAATTTGCACCTTCTCAAGATCCTTTTTACAGGAATTTCATCAAGGAGCAAGTCAAGTGGTTGTCACTTCGGCATTCATTGTTATTCAATTTGTATCTTACATATTTAGAGGACAACACACCATCGACATATTTTAATTTCCCAAATTCTTTTTCAAGACAAGCCACTCAATTAAATCAATTAGCAATGTTTTCATAGAATGTGCCCACAACAACTAATAATTTGGGAACATTCAACTTGGTATCCAACTCACCAGTACCTGGATCTTTGTTTAATATTGGAGATACTGTTGTTTTATACACATTCAGATCCATTAGGGAATACAGCGGAATGTCGTGTTACTGTAAATATAATTGCTAACAGTATGAATTATTGATCATTTTCTGGTTTTCTGAGCTGTTCTTTTCAAATTAAAAGTATTTTTTTATTTTTAGCTTGACTATTCAAAGAATAGTGAGAGCTATTCTATTGCCTTTGGTGCTGGCATTGACATTCATTTCAAGTTTTTGGAAGAGTTTCTTTGTTTGGTTAAAGCTGTTGGATAAAGTTTTTGCAGGAGTTTGTTTGTTATCATAATGACATTCCTGACATAAATAGCAATTAAAACATTTTTGGCATGAAAGAAAAAGAAAAGAAAAGAGTCCTTGCATCAAAATAATTTGAAATTAAGTATCTTGGGTATGAAAAGAAATATCAACAAGGGATTTGGAGGAGTTTCTTTGTTATGATAATGACAATTCTTGACATGAATACCAATTAAAAATGTGTCTTGCCATGAAAACATAATCTATTAATACAACTCTTGCCTTGAAAGAATTTGAAATTAATTGTCAAATGAATAGAACTATAAAACAAATAGTGAAATGTTGTTTAGAAGAGCAATGATGATAAGTAGATAGAAAATTAGAATAAGGTGGGATTTTATGGGACAGGGTGAAATTACATTTAGGTCTGAATTATATAATGAAAAAAAAACTAAACAAAATTGTTTTCCACTTTCAAGAATGGTTTAAGATTAGTGTTGTTTGATAGGTAAATGACTAGAGAAATTATTGCGTCATGCCACAAGGATGTTTAGTAATATTTTATTCTTTCATTGACATTAGCAAATCAGGGCCTCACATTTCTTTGTGGTTCAATGCATAGAACTAAAAGAGGTATTTTAGTTATAAAGAGTGCTAGCTTTCACATGCCTCTGAGTTACTGGGTGAGGTTGTAACATTGAGCTTTTTTTTGGCTTAAAATATCTGCGACAACTCCCAAGATATTTTAAAGATTGTAGTAAAATGTTGTGAAAGTCTTAAGCAAAGGAAAAGGCTATAGTGTATCCTTTCAAGCTCAAGTATTATGAAATCATCTGACAGTTCTAGTTTAGGGTTTTAGAACTACCGGCATATCCCAATATACTTAATATAATGTAAGTAAATCTTTAGAGTAAGCAAGGGATTGAAAACTTATTCGAATTTCTGGTATTGTATTGATGAAATGAATAATTATGAACAAAAAATCATTGCACTTTCAGCAGATACTACACCACCAGTGATATCAAACTGCCCAACTTCCTTTTTAAGACTAGCATGGAAGGGTCAGGGGAGTATCAAATCAATTGTTTGTCACATGGAATGTGGTTGTATACACATTTCAAGACATACTGCAACTGATATTTCAGGGACAGTCAACTTTTTAAAGTAAGATTAATCAAACCCACCAGCACCTGGATCTTTGTTTAATATTGGAGATACTGTTGTTTTATATAGAATTCCCTTAAAAAATCTTAAAACAATTTAGAGCACTTAAAACAGATTGAGGACTAGTTTTCTTAAAAAGTCTACAAAACATTTGATATTTCCTAAGAAGATAACTGTAAAATGATATAATTTGTCTTCAGAGATCCTCAAGCGTCTCTCTTGTAGCACTGAAGATTTTAAATTCTCTAAAATATTTGGGCACCAACGATTGTATCAGGCATGATTATTAAACTCAGCCTTTATTATTGTGGTCGTTTGCAAAAAGTTGCTACAGTATATGAACTGACCAGACTTTTATTTTATTCAATATGCTCAGTTAGAGAGTGTAACAGGATGTGACAGCATATGGACATAGGGAGGGATGTCATGTGGGACATAGACGGGGGTCATTTGGAACATATATTATGTACCATGTGGTATACACCACGGGCTATATCAGGCATAATTATTAGACTCCGCCTTTTTAGTTTAACCCATTACACAGAGTGTAATGAGTGGAACTTATCCAATTGTACTTGAACTCCTATCCAATTGTACTTGAACTGCTTTAAAATGCATCTCCTCCTAGGTTTTAACAGTTTTGCTCTTAAAATTCTGGCTCAAACGAGATTTTTGTATGTTTCTTATAGCTTTTTTGTTTTTGCTAAAAGATATTCTTTGTATCTTTTATTTAAAGTTTCCGAAAGGTTTTACCAAAGTATTAGATTTCATACGTAATGGTGCTAAAAATAGCTAACTGTATAATTAATGCTGCTCGTATTTGGGTAGGTCCTCATGCATTCAGTACATGTGTGTCCTATTAGCACCACGATATTTACTACTCTGGTTGATCATATCTAAAAGCTGGTATGATATTATTAATTTGTGTAGTAGTATCTTTCAAATAAGACCAAAATTATGCGATTTGAGTGAATTACAGGATGAAAACAATTATGTATCGGAGACTTGAAGTCGTGTGAAATTGTTTAGAAGTGACTTTGTGTTATGTGCATGCAAAAAGCAATCGTCGAATCTAATATGTGGGCAGAAATAAAGACAATATCTCAAGCTTTCAAATGATACCTGAGTTTTAGGTTTTCGATGATTTTTTAACAGAAAAAAGTTGAAAACCATTTTGTTTTCATTGTTAAGCATGTTTATTAAATATCAATTGCAAAAACTCAAACTTTTTTGAAAGCGAATGGTTTTATCTTTAAAATGAAATATAATTGTTTACGATGCCCTATTTACACGGCATGGGATTCGTTTGTGAATTGACCCATATAGCTAAGTTGTAAACAACTTAAAGCTAAAGTTAGAATTCCCATATTTGGAGGGAAATTTGTATTGAATTACCATTTCTAATCGTACGTAATGTTAAGCAGAACTTACTTCTGTTAAGGTAAGCTTAATCAAATGATATATCAACTGGTTTTAGAATAATTTTAAGCCAATATCGGCCGGGATGTCAGCATGCATAATGCAGTACTGTACAATACCTTCATTACTTAACTAATATAGTGTAGTGTACACAAATGAATACACTGTCAGTGTGTGTAGTCGGGTAGTACTGCACTAGCAGTACTGTTGTACTGCACTAGCAGTATCTGTAGCAGCCATTTTCAATTGCAATCTGTAGTGTAGGCCTACTGTGATTAAGTAACTATTTATGTTAAGTTATTGTGTACGGACCATCTTGAATTAAAATTCTTGAACGTTGAAGACATCATTGTCATCCGCCTCGGCCACTTTTCTCCCACTCACTCTATTATCTGGCTCCCCTATCCCTCTCTTCCCCACTTGTAAGACCGATCTCTCCATCAACTATATCTTCTTAACCTGTCCCTTATACCAGAACTCCAGATCTCTTCTCTTCTCACTATCCTCTTTCTCAGACCTTTTCGAAAACAATTCTTCCTCAAACATTATCAACTTCCTCTGCAACAACAACCTCTTCCACCACATTTAATTCCACCCCCCCCCCCCCTCCCTCTTTCTACACCTAATCTTACTTACCTCCTTTTTTCTCTCTCTTTCTGTTTTTCTCCCTTTTCTCGCTTACAAGCCTTCCTTTTCTCACTATCCTAAATCTTACACTACAATTTCTTAACACCCCCTTGGCACGTTTGACTCTGACTGTTGCGGTGCCGTTAAAAATCAACAAATCAAACCAACCTTAAATGTTGCTTAAAGGAATGTACTTTTACTTAGCCTAGATCCAAATTATTTTTTGTAATAAAAAAACACAATCTCTGATGCTGTTTTAAGCATTGACAAAGCCCAGGGCCTGTTTTTGTGTGTTTTGTTTGGGAGGGGGTGGGGGGAGGAGTTATCATTTCTCGATTAACTGAACATGGCGGGTACGCTGTACGTACCATCATGAATTTTCTTAATCTATGCGTATGATTTGTTGAATACTATCATTGCTGAAATGTAATTAACTTTTAATTAAATAAACTTAATTTTTCAACAATAACTGTGCAGCTATTTAGAACCTATCTTTTTTAGGAGAGTTAAACATTTCTTGATCAACTGAACATATTGCCGTAGGTCTATGCTGCTCTTTTTTTTTTGTAACTAAAAACTTTCATTACAATCATTTACAACCACCTTGACCTATGGCCTGTTAATTATTTATGTTTTCATGCAAGTGCCAGTTTTTATTTATTGATCTACCAAACATTATAAGTACACTCTTATTGTGTGTGTACCATCATGAATTTTCTTGATCTATGTGTATAATTTGTTTAGTAATGATATTGATGAGAGAACTTAACTTTTGATTAGATATAAAAACACAATTATTTCATCACATTTTATTTTTTCATTTTTCATCAAAAATTATGCATTTTATGCTCATACTTTAAACATTTTGAAAAATGTTCATAATTCATTAATTCATTAACAGTTAATCAGTAGTTAAATGTTTGTATTATTTCAACATTTTAATGAAATATTACAAGTTAATTCAAATTGGTTTTAATCAATTTAAATGCATCTAGTTTTGAACAATGTCATGATAAGTAAATAAGCCAAAATGTGGGAATTCCAATTGATTTTACATGATTATTAAGGAATTTTTTAATTACTCGTTTGTTTGTCTTGTTATATAAATTATATACATATTTTAGCTAGAAACTTTAAATGTCAGCTTAATTATTCATTTGAAGCACACTAAAATAATTTCAGATTTGAACACTTTGACCCAATCAGTAATTGCCTCACTTTTTGTCAATGTAATTAATTATTTAGGTCATTAATTATACTTTCTTTTTGTTTATTATGTCTAATTTCTAATTCATACATGGCAAAACCATTTGCTAAAAACATAAGTTATTTAGTTTCAAAATTGCATTTAACTCAAATTTAGCAAATTTTACATTAAAACACATTTGTCCCACTTTTCCCAATTTAGTGTATGTTAAGTTTTTTTTACACTTTTATGCTTCAAAAGTGACCAAAAATTTGGCCAAATCTGGTTGTCATGGAAACAATCATCAACAACTCAGAGGTAACAGATTTAAACTAAAAATGAGTAGACTTCAAGAAAAAATTACATTTGAAAAGACACTTTCATACATAGTTTGGTCAATCAGGGACTGTGATAGCTAGGATGAGACTTCTATGAAGCCTATAGGGTGGGATGCCCTGTGGGACATTGGGTGGGATGCCGTTTGGAACAGGTGGAATGACATGTAGGATATATAGTGGAATGTCATGCGGGACATAGGGTGGAATGCTTTTCGATGGGATGTCACGTGGGGCATGGAATGTCATGTGGAACATTGGGTGGGATGCCATGTGGGACATGGGGTTTGGATGCCATGTGGAACATGGAGTGGGATGCCATGTGGAACATGGGGTGGGATGCCACGAGTTATACAGAGTGTGACATAGGTTGAGATGCAATGTGTGACATAGGGTAGGAGACTATGTGGAACATAAGGTAGGAGGCCATATGGATATGGAATGCTATGCCATGTGGGACATAATGTAGGATGTCATTGGAACATTGGAAGGGATACCATGTGGAATATATGGTGGGATCCAATGTGAAACATTAGGTGGGATGCCATGTGGAACATCAGATGGAAAGCCACTGATGCAGGACATAAGGTGGGATGCCATGTGGGTCATAGGGTGGGATGTCACGTTGGGAAAATTGGTGGAATGCCATATGAGACATACTGTATGGTAGAATGCCATGTGAGACATAATGTACGGTGAAATTCCATGTGGGAGAACGCATGGGATGGGTTTTTGGAAATGGGGTGGAATGCCATGTGGAACATGGTGGAATACCATGTAGGATATGGTGGAATGCCATGCGAGACATGGGGTGGAATGCCATGGCATAGGATGTCATGTGGGACATGGGATGCCATGCGGGACATGGGGTGGGATTCCACGTGTAACACAGAGTGTGACATAGGTTGGGATGCCATGTATGATATAGGGTTGGAGGCTAGGTGGAACATAGGGTAGGAGGCCATAGAGACATGGGATGTGAAGCCATGTGGGATATAAAGTAGGATGTCATTGGGAGAGACACCATGTGGAACATATTGTGGGATCCAATGTGGAACATCAGGTGGGAAACCACTGATGCAGGACATACGGTGGAATGCCATGGGGGACATAGGTTGAGATGCCATGTGGACAGAGGGAGGGATGCCATGTGGGACATAGGGAGGGATGTCATGTGGTACATCTATGATATGCTTGGATTAATAAGGGAATATATATATAGGATGGGATCCTAGTGGGACATAGGGTGGGATGCCATGTGGATCATAGGGTGGGATGCCATGTGGGACATATGGTGGAATGCCATGCGGGACAAATGGTGGAATGCCTTGTGAGACATACTGTATGGTGGAATGCCATGTGATACATACTGTATTATGAAATTACATGTGAAAGAAAGCATGGGATGGGATGTCATGTGGTACAGGATGTACGTGGGATGTCATTTGACACATGGGATGGCATCTATGTGGGGCATAGGGTGGGATGTCTTGTGGGACATGGGGTGGGATGTTATATGGGAGATATGGTGGAATGCCATGTGGGACATGGGGTGGGATGCCACGTGGGACATGGGATGCCATATGGGACTTAGTGTGAGATGCCATTTTTATAATTGGCTGGGTCATATAATATGTGTGTCAATTTGCACAGGTATGCTAACCATAACGGTATTTACCATTCTACTTATTTTTGATATTTACATTTTTGTAACAGTTTGGCAGATCCTCAGAAAGCTTTTATTAGCCTGAGGTGCAAGTATCCCCTTTACACAATTCACTAATTTTACTTACGTTTTAATAAAAAAAAAACAATTTGTGAAACATATCCAGTGGCACAACCAGCATTAAAATTGAGCAAGCCTTAAAGTGACAAGGTCCTTGATCCCCTCCCAAGACAAAGTGTTCAAATTTAGCCACCTTTTGAGGTATTTTTTAAACAAAAAAGATATAAAAAAGCAAAACCAAGGCGGAAGCCTTAATCACATAGTAAAACTCAAAGGACTGTCTCGATCTGGTCACCCGTTTTGTACGGATGGAAGTAAAAATACTTTAACTTAAAGGGTAAGCTTAATGGGAAAGTCCTGTGAGTCGGACCAAAGAATTCTCGGTCCCATGGCTATCTTGACTTACCTCAGATGACTTGAAAAGGCAAACAAAAAATATATATCTGAAGAAACTTTAACTTTTTCTGAGAAACTATGAAGAAACTTTAACACTTTCTGAGGAATTTTCAAAAATCTTTAACATTTCTGAGGAAATCTCAGGAAAATTCTGTGCACGGCTGGACGGATGTAATCGCCATTACATAGGTTCGCATTATGCTTCGCATGCAAACCAAAAAGAGCAGACCAAATTGTTCACTTTTAAGAATGGTTTAAGATGAATATAGGGTAGTTTGATAGGTTAATGACTAAAGAAACTATTGCATCATGTCACAAGGCTGTTTAGTAATCTTTTGATCTTTCATTGACATTAGCAAGTCAGTGCCTCACAATTCTTTGTGGTTCAATGCAGAGAACTAAAAGAGGTATTTTAGTTATAAAGAGTGCTAGCTTTCATATGCTTCTAAATTACTGGGTGAGGTAGTAACATGGCTTTTTTTGTCTTAAAATATCTGGGACAACTCCAAGATATTTTAAATATTGTAGTAAAATGTTGTGAAAGTCTTAAGCAAAGGAAAAGGTTATAGTGTATATTTCAAAGCTCAAGTAATTTGAAACCATCTACTCCTACTTGCCCCATTTATCATATGGGGCAGTACTTTCCCCAATATGCCCATTATTTATGCTAGCTCTAAATAGTTGAGCATGCTGTCCTTCTGACAGTTCTAGTTTAGGGTTTTAAAACTACAGGCATATCCCAGTATACTTAGTATAATGTAAGTAAATCTTTAGAGTTGGGCAAGGGATTGAAAGTTCATTACAATTTATGGTATTGTATTAATGAAATGAATAATTATGAACTAAAAATCATTGCACTTTCAGCGGATACCACACCACCAGTGATATCAAACTGCCCAAATTCCTTTTCAACACAAGCAGGGTCAGGAGTAAATCAGTTGTCTGTCACATGGAATGTGCCCACAGCAACTGATAATTCAGGGACAGTCAACTTGGTATCAAACCCACCAGCATCTGGATCTTCTTTTAATATTGGAGCTACTGTGGTTGTATACACATTTCAAGACCCATCCGGGAATAGCGCAACATGTAGCTTTACTCTTACTGTTATTCCTGCAGGTATGAATCATTATATTTTTGGTAATCTGGGGTTTACTTCATAAAGTAAGATAAATCCTCTCATTGTTCTTTAACTTTATTTCAACCTTTTTGGTAAGCATGCGAAGCATAATGGGAATATATGTAATGGCGATTTCGTCCGTCCGGCCATCCACAGATTTTCCTGAGATTTCTTTACAAATGTTAACATTTTTTTGAAAATTCCTCAGAAAATGTTACAGTTTTTTCAGAGTTCCTAACAAAAATTTAAAGTTTATTTAGATATCCTGATGAAAGGTTAGAATTTTGTTTTGAAATGTTAAAGTTTTTCAGAGACACTTAAACGGATTGAAGACTAGTTTTCTTAAAAACTCTACAAAACATTTTATATTTCCTTAGAAGATAAGTGTAAAATGATATAATTTTTCATTATTCTTCAGAGATCATCAAGCGTCTCTCTCGTAGCACTGGAGATTTTAAATCCTTATACTTCTTTAAAATATTTGCGCACCAACGATTGTATCAGGCATGATTTTTAAACTCCGCCTTTGTCATTGTGGTCATTTGTATAAAGTTGCTCCAGTATATGAACTGAACAGACATTTTTTTGTGCTCACTGCAGTCAGGGAGTGTGACAGGATGTGACTGCATATGGACATAGGGAGGGATGTCATGTCGGACGTGGATGGGGGCCACGAGGGACATATGATATGATATATACCATATGGTATACACCAAGGGATATATCAGGCATAATTATTTGACTCCACCTTTCATCTAAATCAACAAGGCATTTGCATAAAGGTTATTTTATGAACTGACACATTCATACATAGTATACTCAATCAGGGACTATGATAGCTAAGATGAGACTTCTTATGGAGCCTATGGGATGTCATGTGGGACATGGGGTGGGATGACATGTGGGATATGGGGTGGGATGCCATGTGGGACATGGGGTGGGATGCCATGTGGGACATGGGGTGGGATGCCATGTGGGACATAGGGAGGGATGCCATCTGGTACATATGGTTGGATTAATGTGGGACATACATGAAGGATGGTATCCATGTGGGACATAGAGTGGGAGGCCATGTGGGTCATAGGGTGGGACGCTATGTGGAACATATGGTGGAATGTCATGTGAGACATATGGTGGAATACCATGTGAGACATACTGTATGGGGGAATGCCATGTGGGACAAAGCATGGGGTGGGATGTCATGTGGGACATTGGGTGGGATATCATTTGGCATATGGATGGGATCTATGTGGGGCATGGGGTAGGATGTCATGTGGGATATGGGCTGGGATGGCATGTGGGACATGGGATGCCATGTAGAATTGTATCATTGGCCGGGTCATATGATATGGGTGTCAACTTGCATGGGCATCCAAACCATGACGGTATTTGCTGTTCTACTTGTTATTTATAGTTATATTTTTGTCACAGTTTGACAGATCCTCAAAAAGCTTTTATAAGCTTGAAGTACAAGTGTCACTGATTTTACTTACGTTTAAATAAAAGGGAAACAGTTTGTGAAACAGTCAGTGGCATAGCCAGCATCAATATTGAGCCAGCCTTAAAGTGACGGGGTCTGAGAAGGTCCTAGACCCGCTCCCAACACAAAGTGTTCCAATTTAACCAACTTCTGGTGAAAAAACAAAGATTATCCCAATTTTATAAAATTTCCTCTAAAAATTAGGGGTTCCGGATCCCCCTCCCACTTCTTATTTTCCATAGCTACATAAACCAGTATGTTTAAAACAATTTTTGCAGTTCTTTAATAATAAGCTAGGGATTGAGAGATTATTATCATGTCTGGTTTGGTAATAATGAAATGAATACATTTATGAATGAAAAACAATTATTTTGGCACAATATCTTTCAACAATGTCTAGACTTATCAAAGCATTATGTAAACTGATGCATACAATTTTCATAAATTTATATTCAAAAAATATTTAAAAAATAGTTTAATTGTTACATAATTCTTAATTCTACCCTAACAAGACGGATATATACCAGGGTAAGAAATAAGACATGATCACTTTTCAAGATACATATAGAAATGTCTATTCATTTGTGATTAAAGAAAAGGTATATGATAATTGAGTCAACTCTCTTTTTTGTCAAAGCAATTTATCAATGCAGTTGATCAAATGTATCAATGCAATTTATCAAATTAATAATTTCAGGGTTAAGTCAGAAAGGATTTCATGTGGGATAAGGTGAAATTGTATGTAGGGCAGGCAGGGGCAAAGTGTTGATCAGGATGCATTGGCATGTTAGAGAGGGTGAATTGGCATGTAAAAAGGGCATGTGGAACAGGGTGGGTTGGTATGTGGAACAGGGTGGGTTGATATGTGGAACAGCACGGAATGGCATGTGGTGGGTGTCATCTGGATTTCAGTTGTAATGGCATGTGGGTCATGCAAGTGGTGGAATAACATACAGTATCTGGTTTTCAGGTGTGATTGCATGGAGTATAGGTGTGGGATGACATATGGGACAGGTTGGAATGTGGGACAAGTCTGGAATATGCATTATTAGTGGAGAGGGGATTTGTATCATTTTCAATGTCTAGCTTGTCATATGTTAAGCAATATTGTTTCGCATAATTTTGTTTTAATGTTATTGTACATTTTTCATGCTGCTTGACTTTGCTTGACACACATATTTTCTTAAAATGGAAGTTGTATTACAATCCAGGATATAGTTGGGAATGTGTAGGGGGAGGGTTCAGGTTGGAAAGGGGACTTAATGACATTCTTTAATTGACATTGGCAAGTCAGGGCCTCTCCTTCTTTTGGTATTCAATTGATAGAACTAAAGGAGGTGTTGTAGTTGTAATACAGACTGCTACTGTAGCTTTGACATGTTTTCTGAGTTATTGGGTGAGGTATCCTTGAGCTTTTTTGTCTTAAAAATCTGGAAAAACTCAAAATATATTTCGAAGCTTGTAGTAACATGTTATGAAAATTAGCAATGAAAATGTAAGTGCATCTTTCAAAGCTCAGGTAATTTGAAACCATCCGCCCCTGCTACTCTATTTCTGTATATACTTCCCTCTATAAGCCCATTCTTTATATTAGCTTTGAATAGTCGACCGTACTGTCCTTCCAACAGTTCTTGTTTTTAAACTAATCTGTATCAGTTATGGATTAAAAAATTGCCTGTCAACAAGTTTTGTTGATAAAAAATAACATTTTGGAAAATTAAACTTGCAAAATTAGAAAAGGAAATAAAAAACACCATACACATGTCAATTAATAAGATATATAGTTTAGGTCATCGGTCACCGGGGGCGTAGCAGCCGGAGGTGGGGTGGGGAGGTGTCACACCTTCAACCGCGATTTTCGCATGGAAAATGGTGACTTTGTCAGGATTTTTTTACCGATCTTCCCTAATGAGATGAACAATCGGAAATGAAAGCATTGCCAAAAAAATAAAAATAGTTATGTCGGGAAAATTTGAACTTTGTCAAAAAACTTAATCATTTATAACCTTAAAAACTAAACTTCATTAACTCATGCTCATTACTAATTCTTTGTTCTCAATTTACAGAGAAAAAATAGTATTCACATGATTAAGCACACCAACTAACTCCTTGTCTGTACAAGACTACATATCTTGTTTTGAAGTTGTTGATTTGAATCACAATTGATGTTATTGTTTCAAACAGTTTTCTAATATAAGAGATCAGATAACGGCCTCTTTTTTATAACCATGGCAACTTGTGGCTGCTGCAAGTTGGTAGAGGATCTCCCAAGTTCCACTTTTCATCAACTACGTAAATTTCGTTTATTCGAATGGCATTATCATAAGAAATCCCTGGTGTAACAATTACGAGAAAACAAGTTTTGTCACAGTTAGGATGGAGAAAAAACGCAAAAAACCTGTCGGAACTAAGTTACAATGTGGACTGTGTAACCGAAAATTTGATGATGACTATCGGAAAAACCATAATGTGAAATATCACAAGGATATATTATCAAAAGGAGTGCATATACCATTTGAAACTGTCAATGCCCCACTTAATCGGTTTGTGTCAAGATATAGAAAGATCGAAATTACGGAAGTCAGTCCCGATGAAGCTCATCATTTACCTGTAGGCCTACCAAGCTGCCAAGTACCAGTGGGAACCGGACTGGGGATGCTAAAGCAGAAATCCATACTGAAGCAAGAGAGGATCCTCAGTCTGAAACTGATGTTGGGAATGAGATGTTGCTATTTTTTAATTAAAATGTTCATAGACCAATGGCTTCCATCATCAATTGTGAATTGACCGATACAAGATAAAGTTAACAAGAGTGTTTGTAGAGATAACCCATGAATATACAAAGCAGAATATTTTTGGGTCAATAGTGATGAGAAAAACATTATAAAGGAAATGTATTTTGCGGGTTTTTTTTCTACTGTACTTCAAACCAAGTGGTACCTAAATGAGCGCTGGTGTTTCAAATTTAAAACAAAACGTCCCCATGAAAAATGGAAACGTATAGGGGCCTAATACTTTAATTTACTTCTAATTATACCTTACCTTACATGCAATTAATATGCAATCTGGTCACGTGATCCGATTCTAACGCACTTCTAACCGACCTTAAAAACGTAGTTATCAGCCCAGTCCTGACCTCCATATTACCTCTACTAACCCTCACTTCTTTTCAGCGCGTTGTTATTACAACATCGTTGGAAGTGATCTTTTTTTTTTTTTATAGAAATGTAACCTTTTCTAACAATTTTCTCCCTTGCAGCTTCTACCAGGCAGGTTTTTACGTTGTTTGACTTTATTCGGTTCGCCTTTTCAAGTCTTCTGAGGTAAGACAAGGTAGCCATGGGACCGGGAATTTTTCGGTCCGACTCACAGCACTTTCCCGTTAAGCTTACACTTAGGATAGAGTGTTTTTGTCTCCATCCGTACAAAGCGGGTGGCTAGTTCGAGAGAGTCCCACTCTCGCGGTGGGTGTTTTTAGGCCCTAGAGCACCTAGTGTGCCTGTCTAGATGACCTCTTGTCCCCTGGCCTTAAGTGTTTTTTACCCTCGGCCCCGCCCCTCCACGAGGAGAGCCTTGCGTTATACTATGCATTGTATTAACATATTAGGATATCTTTAGTACAGGTTCTCGTGTGCATTAGGCCACTTTCTTCAATCGGTGTTGGCGCATGTGTATTGGGTCGACGTCACCTTAGGGTGTTCGAGGAGTCTTCTTCATACAGCTCCAAGGAACTACAGTTGTTACAAGAGATCCTATATTTTATTTAACGTTACCAGTACTTATCGTGTGTTCGTTTTTCTCGCATATAATTAAAAAAAAGTTGTTAATTTTCAAGCTTGAACTTTGAGGCATTATAGAGACCTTGAGAGGGTCTCCTTGACTTTCTTTTTGCAGGAGATCTAATCTTTTCTTTTTACCTCCACAGATGCCATGTTACTTAGTGGTTCATGTTTTCCACGCTACCCCTGCGATTTTAAAGAATTTACGTTCGGTGCAAAATATTTTGATGTAATAAATTGCTGTGGCTTACCTCACTATGTTTGACGTCTCCCGAAGACCCGTCTCACCCGCGTAAGAGTCGTAAGTACATCCCCGTAGGGAAGCCTGGGTGTAAGTGTATATATTTTATATATATTTTTACTTTTTTTTAAATGCCAAGAGGCGACATAAATCAATTAGTCTCAGAGTTTCTATTTACGTCATGGCCACCGTCTTGATAGATTACTGAGTCGAGCAGGCCTGTGTTTGTAGTTTACTTTGTTAACTTTTTCCTGATTCACCCCCTGGAGGCCTCTGACTTAATAGAATACTGAGTTTTCAGGACCACGGGTGCGGTCTATCAGACGTAACTTACCTGAGTCTATATTGATCAGCTAAGTGGCGTCCTAGACGTCACTTAGAATAAACCACTATAAAGAAGTGCCTCCTTCTTGACGCTACTGAGTTGTGTGAGGGTGCCTTCTTCTTAACGCTAATGAGTTGTGTGAGGCGCGTATTTTTAGTGGATTAGCCCGTTTGTACACTGCTATGGTCCTCGGTTCCGCAATAAGGACCGGTAGGGCCACGTAAAGGTGGCACCCAAAGAGGTTATACGTAAATCACAAATTATTTCACTCGTCTTTACAGGTCCGCACGGTTCCGGTGATCGGCTCCGTACGGCTCCACGGCCCGTGTTCACGGGTCCGTAATGGTTCCGTGCGGGTCCATTGGACAGCTCAACGACCCGTATTTACAGGTCCATTGGACGGCTTCACGGCCCGTGTTTGCGGGTCCATTGAACGGCTCCGTGACCCACGGTTTTACGGGTCAATACAGCTCCGGCGAACGGGTCCGTACGGCTCCATTGTTTTGTAATGGGATAATGTACACCGCACGATAAATCTGGAAAGAGACGCGCTACCTACAAAGTTACGTGTTCAGGTGATAAGTGACAATCTTCGCAAGAAGTGTAGCATCACGAGAGTTATTTTCTTCTTGATCCCGTAGCCACTAGCTACGCAGTTCCAAGACGGTGTGAACTGCATCAATAAGATTGTCCGCGTTGAACGTTACAGTTCAGCAATATTTTTCACCAGTGTCATGACACGAAGGACAGGTCCCTGAGTGTCGGTACGTTATGCACCTGAAATGTCCCGCGATGCACCTCATGTAAACGCTTCTTTAAATTACGCACCGTTGACATCCATCTCACATGTTACGCGTGTAGATTATGCTGCGAGTCCAATCCGTGTATTCTGTGCAGCGATTGGGATCAAGTGGCGTGGTCAGAGCATGCACTCGAGACTCCACCGCGACCGGCACTTTCAAAAGGCGGCCGAGAGAGTGGAGAAGAGACGGTCAGACAGGCCGTCTTCGTCTTTTCTCCCGCCGCCACCACCATCCAGGCTTGGGCCACAGCCCCTTTCCGCCTGGGAGGCGGGGCCGCCGCCCACTCTCAGCAAGGCACCTGACGACGTGCCCCGCAGCACTTACACGTACTCCTGTAGTGCCAAACGCTGTAGTGGAGACCCGCCCCCCTTCCCTGTTGATGTTTTCTGAGCTAGGCAAACCCCGGAGGAGGAACAGGGAACGGGATTTTGCACACAGAAGGGGACAGAGTCGACGTCACCAGTCCTTTTCCTTTTCTTTCTCTTCCTCGTCCTCCCCTGAGCCCAAGCGGAGGCGAAGGAAGCGACAAGTGAAATCCTCTCAAGGATCCCACCTTCCAGGGCACACTCAAGCAAACACTTGAGATTTTGGTATCCCAGGCACTGGAGTGGAGGCTACCACCTTCTACCTCGCCCCCCTCCCCCCTTCCCGACCGGCAGCTGAAAATGCCGCGGCATGGCATCCACCCGACCCTGAGGTCTCGGAGGAGGATGCCCTCGACATCTGTCCCTCGGGGAAGGACGTCGATGTTTTGGACGATCTGGATTCTCAAGGCACGGGACTAACCCCCGGAACGGGGGATTCCTCCCGCTGCCTTCCGTCTCCCGTCCCCAGTGCTGCATCAACGATGCAGACCACACTAGATAAGACCCCCGTATCCTACGGAATACCGGACGAGATCCTCTTCCCGCCACCTCCCGCAGTGGACCCCCTTTTACGAGGGAAGCGGGTTGCCCAGCTTATTGACTTCCTCGAACGGGAAATCAAGCTGAATATTGGAGAAGCACCTCTCGTAGAGGCTGGCCCACAGTCTCAGCGTAGACTGCTCAGCTCAGCCCCGAGGGATACTAAGCCAATGGCTAGACAATTTCCCATTGATGCCTCCCTGGTGACAAGGGTTCAGCATTGGGCCAGGACCCCCGACAGGGACTAGACTTTCTTAACCCTGTGGTCTACTAAAGGAAAGATTCCCTAGCAGCTGTTGACCGAGCCATATGGCGGGCTATTAAATACCAAGTCCTTGCCGTATGGGTGACAGAGGGCTTAGACTCGGTTTTGCGTAGACATATACCAGACGACATCCTTACAAGGAACGCGCTTTTGATAACCAGACTCTCGAATTTGCTCGATGCGACAGTCGACCAACTCGCCTGAGTCTCCGCAAAGGTAATCAGGGAGAGGCAAGAAAAAGTTATCCCTCTCCTTCGACTCTCTGATGCCACTCAGACGGACCTTCCGCACTTACCAACAGAAGGCCCGGACCTATATGCAGATCACTTCCGAGATGTTCTGTCGCGCCAAGCTGGCCGCCGGGACGATCTGCGAAAGACTCAGAAGCTGTTAGCGAAGGCGAAGTATTTCTTCTCTTCCTGCACGTCGCCGTCCTCCGGCCCCTGCACGAGGTCGGGGTACGTCTACCCAGCGACGGATCCATCATCACAGTAACGGGACCCTATACAGCTTCTTCCTTTCGCCAGGAGTCCACTTCGTGAGCCGGCAGAGTGAATGTGGCAGAGAGCGGTTAACGCTTCTTCCCCTCTGCACGCAGAGCGGGTACCCCCTCCTCCCGAGGACGGGGAAAGGGCAAAAGGCAGCGTGTTTGACCCATTGACAGGCGGTCCAGTCCGAGGGGAGGGGGGGGAATTTTCAAAGGCATGGGAGAGAGTCACCATAGACAAATGGGTGCTACGAACCATTCGGCAGGGTTACCGTCTAGAGTTCACGGCTCCCCCGCCCAAAGGGGGGTCTTTTGCCCCACCCCCACGCCTTCTCTGAACGTTTTTTCTGGCTCCAAAGAAAGTGGTGCCCGATAATCATCCTGAGACCACTGAACAGGTTCATCCGTCCATTGAAGTTCAAGATACAGACTCTTCACCCCATCCTCCCGCAGTTGACGAGGGATCTGTGGGACACCTCCGTCAAGCTTGCGGGCGCAAATTTCCATGTGCCGATGCTCGAGGAACACAAGAGTTTTTCTGTCGTTCCTATTTAAGGGAGTTACGTACACATTCAAGGCGTTACCATTCGGGCTATCGACTGCCCCCAAGATCTTCACCCGGATAACGATTTTGGACGTACACTTGGTGCGGTCAGCACATCAATCTGTTGGAAGTAGAGGCAGTACGCCGGACTCTTGTTCATTTTCTACCACAAGTACGGAACAGGACTGTACTCATACGCACCTACAGCACCACGTTAGTGGCGTATATCAACAGACAGGGAGGCACGAGATACAGGAGTCTTTGGTTCTTAGCCAAGTTCCTTTTGTCTTGGTGCATAACGAACAAGGTCACACTCCAGGCGTTCCACCTGTCAGGCAAGGAGAACACGATCGCAAAACTGTTATTCCGCCTCCAACAAGCCCGCACAAAATGAGCCCTCCTCCCGCGGATGGCAGAAGCGGTCTGGTTGACTTTCGGTTTCCCGGAAGTAGATCTGTCCGCGTCCGTGGACAACCACAGGCTACCAATTTTTTGCGCTCTGATTCCCGACCCGAGATTCTGGACCCAAAGTGGGTCAGGTGGACCCACTTTGTGGGCTACGCCTTCCCACCATTTGCACTGGTACCGTGAGTACTGGGAAAGGTGATGTACGATCAGTGTCACATGTTTCGTCTGGTAGCTCCCAACTGATCCGGCCAACTGTGGTTTCCTCAACTGCTCAATCTTGTCGCAGGTTTTCCATACAAGCTTTCGGTCACAGACGAGTTAGTCTCAATCCCGGAATCTGGCAAACTGCACCACAATCCAAGAGCACTCCATTTGATTGTGTGTCCTATATCCGCGAATCCCTTGTGTCGCATGGTCTTTCGAAGGCAGCTGCCCAATTGGAAGCCAGAGGCCTTCCACTTTGGGGATGTATACTTCCAGACTCGGAATGTTGCGAGAGTGGTGCCAGGATAGATCGGTTTCTCCGATACGAAGCCTCTTCGTGACGTAGCAGATTTTGTTTTGGTCCAGTTGAACCTGAATAAATTAATCAATACAATCAACGGGTTCAGGACATCCATAACAGCTATCGACCTGGGCTTTCTAGATGGCTCGACCGTCCTAACACGCAGCCTCTGGAAACATTAATTAAAGGAATGTTCTTACAAAAACCATTAGTTCGGAACCTCGCTCCCCCTTCGAAAATGCAGGTGGTTCCCGAAACATTAGCACAGGCTCCATTTGAGCCTTTGTCAGAATGTCCACTCAAGAAACTGACAATCAAATTAGTATTTTTACTCTCCGCGGCCTCTGCTAGACGCCGTTCACGTGCGTTGAACGTCTTAGTCGTTCACTAACAGATTTCGGCCGCAATTCTGGCACATTTAATTCGTTTGTTTTTACTAACGAAAAAATTTGGCCATTGTTCAGGCTCTATTTATTTTGTGTATTCCTACTAACGAGACTTTGCCGTTGTTTTTGGCGATTATTCTTTTATTGTTTAACTAACGGAATTTTGCCGATCTTTGGCACCTTTTATTTCGTTTATGTTTTACTAAAGTGGTTCTGGCAGCTTCTGTTTAATTTAACTTTACAAACAGTCTGATCCCTTCATGCTTACTTAAAACGCTCCGGTCCTCTGTCGAAGCTGGTGAGTTTTCGTCATGGCGTATTGGGCGTTCTTTACAGTTGATTCTGTTCACTAACGGATTATGTTCGCATGTTTTTGTGAATGATTACCCTTTGTTCTGTAGACGTCTTGCCTCGGTTATTCCAACAGAGTGCTTTCTGTTCTCTTGTCATAACTAGTAGTGGGTTACTAATTTTTTTTTAAAGCTCCTATTCAGAGGTCTTTCGTCCTTAAGAGGGGAGGAGTTTTGTCCTTTAAGCAGGATAAGACTAGTGCGAGTTTTAGTACCAGCCTGTAGAAAATTGTGCTGCGACCTGAACTCCCTTCCTTCCTATCCTCGGTTGCAATCTGATTGCATATTAATATCATGGAAGGTAAGGTATAACTAGAAGCAAACTTACCCCGTTAAGCAGAGCGGGGATATTTACGAGAGTTATACTAACCTTCCATGCATCCCGGCCCGCCTCCTCTCTTGTTCAGGCCTCGGTGGAATGTTAGGTGAGGATTAGTAGATGTATTATGGAGGTCAGCGCTGGGCTGGTAACCACGTTTTTAAGGTCGGTTAGTAGTGCATTAACGTTGGGTCATGTGACCAGATTGCATATTAATAGCATGGAAGGTAAGTATAACTCTCGTAATTATCCCCGCTACGCTGTTTGGGGATTATCCCACAATAACCTACGCAATATTGCAAGGCATTATTCCCATTGTTAAGCATGAATGAGCCATGCATGTTTTATTTGTGCGTTATTTGTCAGGATGCTTAAATGTGAAAAATTATTGTGTAATGAAAAAGAAAGCCTTCACAGTTCAGACGTATATGGTGGTAATTGAATTTGCCTGAAATAACTTTGGTATAAAAAGAAAGTTTGTATAGCTGAGTACACACTGCCATAGGTAGCAAACTGCTCTGGATCATTCTCACAGACCGTATTACAAGAAGCAATCAGTAGCTGCTTTGGGGTATTCCCATTGTTATAGATTATTCAGAAATGAGTTTGGTTACAATTTAACCATCACAAGGAGATTCTTCCTTCTTGGTAGCACTGATGTAGTAAACATACAAACATGAAGCTGGAACTATATGTAGTTAACAGTCCTTTGTGATATTTTAAAGCCCTGATTTGAGAGCAATGAGGAAAGGGATTTTGTTCTTTTCTTCTTACAGTGTGCATCACAGGTCTATTAATTACCACCTTCCCAAGCTCCTTTTCACAGGAGTTTCCTCAAGGAGCAGGTCAGGTGGTTGTCACATTAGCAGTTATTGTTATTATTTTTTTATCTTACATATTTAGGGAACAACACACCATCAACAATTTTTAATTGCCCGAATTACTATTCAAGACAAACACCTCAAATCAAATTAATTGGCAATGTTCTCATAGAATGTGCCTAAAGCAACTGATAATTCAGCGACAGTCAGCTTGGTATCAAACCCACCAGCACCTGGATTTTTGTTTATTATTGGAGATACTGTTGTTTTATACACATATTCAAATCTATCAGAAAATGCAGCAGAATGTCATTTTACTGTAACTGCTATTGCTAACAGTATGAATTATTGGTTTTCAATCTAGTTATCTGAGGTGTTCTTTTCAAATTAAAAGTATTTTTCATTTTTAGCTTGATTATTCAAAGAATAGTGAGAGCTATTCTATTGCCCTTGGTGCTGGCATTGGCATTCATTTCAAGTCTTTAAAAGAGTTTCTTTGTTTGGTTAAAGCTGTTAGATAACGTTTTTCGAGGATTTTCTTTGTTATCATAATGACATTCCTGACATAAATAGCAATTAAAACATTTGTCTTGGCATGAAAGAAAAATAAACAATAGAGTCCTTGCATCAAAAGAATTTGAAATTAAGTATCTTGGGTATAAAAAGAAATAAAAACAAGGGCTTTGGAGGAGTTTGCTTGTTGTGATAATGACAATCCTGACATAAATACCTATTAAAAATGTGTCTTGCCATGGAAGAAAATCCATCAATACAACTCTTGCCTTCAAAGAATTTGAAATTAAGTGTCTTGGTATGAATACAAATATTAAAAAAAAAGTGAAATGTTGTGGAGAAGAGCCATATGATAAGTAGATAGATGAAATAGTGAAAAAGTAAAATTGCATTTAGGTCTGATTTATAGAATAAAAAAGAGCAGACCAAATTGTTTTCCACTTTCAAGAAAGGTGTAAGATGAATATAGGGTAGTTTGATAGGTAAATGACCAGAGAAATTATTGCATCATGCCACAAGGATGTTTAGTAATCTTTTAATCTTTCATTGACATTAGCAAGTCAGGGCCTCACATTTCTTTGTAGTTCAATGCATAGACCTAAAAGAGGTATCTTAATTATAAAGAGTGCTAGCTTTTACATGCTTCTGAGTTACTGGATGAGGTTGTAACATTGAGCTTTTTTTGTCTTAAAATATTTGAGACCACTCCCAAGATATTTTGAAGACTGTAGTAAAATGTTGTGAAAGTCTTAAGCAAACGAAAAGGCTATAGTGTATCCTTCAAAGTTCAAGTAATTTGAAATCATTTACTCCTATTGGCCCCATTTCTTATATGGGGCCATGCAGTACTTCCTTTAATGGGCAATCCCATTCTCTATGCTAGCTTTGAATAGTTGAGCATGCTGTCCTTCTGACAGTTCTAGTTTAGGGTTTTAGAACTACAGGCATAACCCAGTAAACTTAATAAAATGTAAGTAAATCTTTAAAGTAAGCAAAGAATTGAAAGATTATTAGAATTTAGGTTTTATTGTATTATTGAAATGAATAATTATGAACAAAAAATCATTGCACTTTCAGCGGATACCACATCACCAGTGATATCAAACTGCCCAACTTCCTTTTTAAGGCAAGCAGAGTCAGGAGTAAATCAATTGTCTGTCACATGGAATGTGCCCACAGCAACTGATAATTCAGGGACAGTCAATTTGGTATCAAACCCACCAGCATCTGGATCTTTGTTTAATATTGGAGATATTGTGGTTGTATACACATTTGAAGACCCATCAGGGAATAGCGCAACATGTAGCTTTACTGTTACTGTTACTCCTGCAGGTATGAATGATTATATTTTTGGTAATCTGGGGTGTACTTTTTAAAGTAAGATAAATCCTTTCATTCTTCTTCAGCTTTATTTCAACCTTTTTGTTGAGCATGCAAGGCCTAATGTGAACCTATGTAATGGTGATTTCGTCCGTCCGGCTATTAACAGTTTTTCCTGAAATTTCCTAAGAAATGTTTACATTTTTAAAAATTCTTCAGAAAACAGTAAAGTTTCTTCAGAGCTCCTCAGAAACAGTTTCTTCAGTTATCCTTTATGGAAGGTTGGAAATTCCTTACAAAATGTTAAAGTTTTTCAGAGAAACTTAAGACGGATTGAATACAAGTTTCTTTAAAACGTCTACAACACATTTGATATTTCCTTAGAAGATAAGTGTAAAATGACATCATTTTCCGTTACTCTTCAGAGATCATCAAGCGTCTCTCTTGTAGGACTGAAAATTTAAAATCCTTAAAAATCTTCGAAATGTTTGGGCACCAACGACTGTATCAGGCATGATTATTAAACTCCGCCTTTGTTATTGTGGTCATTTGCATAAAGTTGCTACAGTATATAAACTAACCAGACTTTTATTTAGTATTCTCAGTCAGGAAATGTGACAGGATGTGACTGCATACGGACATAGGTAGGGATGCCATGTGGGAAATTGATGGGGTCATACGGGACATATGATATAATATATACCATGTCGTACATAAACCAAGGGCTATGTCAGGCATAATTATTTGAATCCGCCTATTTTTGTCTTATTCAACAACTCATATGCATATAGGTTAGTATATGAACATGCTCAATCAGGGACTGTGATAGCTAGGATGAGACCTCTTATGGAGCCTATGGGACGTCATGTGGGACATGGGGTGGGATGCCATGTGGGACATGAAGTGGGATGCCATGTGGAACAGGGTGGAATGCCATGTAGAATGTATGGTGGAATGCCATGCAGGACATATGGTGGAATGTTATAGGATGGAATGTCATGTGGGACATGGCGTCCCACCCCATTTCAACAATTCATTTGCATATAAGCTATTATATGAACAAACACTTGTATTCATAGTATGCTCAATCAGGGACTGTGATAGCTAGGATGAGACTTCTTATGGAGCCTCTGGGATGCCATGTGGGACATGGGGTGGGATGCCATGTGGGACTTGGGGGTAAAATGTTATGCGGGACAGAAAGGGCATAGATGCCATGTGTGACATAGGCTAGGAGGCTATGTGGGACATAGGGTAGGGGGACATGGGATGTGATGCCATATGGGACATAAATTAGGACGTCATTGGGATATTGGGACTGATAACATGTGGAACATATGGTGATATGCCATGTGGGACATCAGGTGGGAAGCCACTGATGTGGGACACAGGGAGGGATGCCATGTGGGATATAATAGGGAGGGATTTCATGTGGGACATAGGGAGGGATGTCATGTGCTACATATGGTTGGATTAATGCGGGACATTTATGTAGTATGGGATCCATGTGGGACATAGGGTGGGATGCCATGTGGGTCATAGTGTGGAATGCCATGTGGGACATGGTGGAATGCCATGTGAGACATACTGTATGGTGGCATTCCATGTAGGAGATATGGTGGAATGCCATTTGGGACAAGGCATGGGATGTGATGTCATGTGGGTCATACGATGGGATGCCATGTGGGACATAGGATGGAATGCCACGTGGGACAAGGGATGGTATGTCATGTGGGACATGGGGTGAGATGCAATGTGGGGGATGGATGTCATGTGGGACATGGGATGTCATGTGGCACATGGGATGTCCTGTGGGATATGGGATGCCATGTGGGACATGGATGCCATATGGGACATGTGATGCCATGTGGAAAATGGGATGCCATGAGGGACATGGAATGCCATGTAGAACACGAGATGCCATGTGGGACACGGGATGCCATGTGGGACACGGAATGCTATGTAGGACACGAGATGCCACGTGGGACATGGAGTGGGATGCCATGTGGTAGATATGGTGGAATGCCATGTGGGACACTGGATGTCATGTGGGACATGGGATGCCATGTGGAACTTAGTGTGAAATGCCATTTTTATAATCATTCGGGCGATATGATATGGGTGTTCAATTTGCATTGGCATGCGAACAATGACGGTATCTACCATTCTAGTCTAAAATTGTATTCATGATGGATTAACGCTGCTCCAAAACGACTGCATTTATCTATAAGTTTAATCCATGGCAGTAACTGTAAAACAATTCACAATATTTGAATCTGTTAAGAAATGAATAGCATTAGGCTGAGTATTCTTTGAAAGAGTTTGTGTTAGAATAGACAGAGATTCCTTTTGGACAAATTTCATGCTCTTCCTTCTATTTTGGCAGCGCCAACAGTTGATGAGGACTGGAAATGTAACCATGCAAATACCTCAACAAATGCTGGTGATTATTAATGAGTGTGGCAAAGGAATGAGAAAGAAAAACTGCACATTTGCTCATTCACTAAGAAATTCCTATAATGTGAAAAAAGACGTTCCTCTTAAATGGGTGTAAAGACATTCCTATTAAATGGATGTAAGATTGTTTTCTTTATTTAATAGAAATTAATTATAAATTCATACAATCTTCATTTTAGTTGTAGATAGCCCGCCGCAAATAGCATTCTTCCCAGAAGACAAAGTCGCCTTCCTTGTGGATGGGACAGAAACTCCTGTAACATGGGTGACACCAACAGCTGTTGATGATTCTGGAATTGTCAGCATACAGAGCGCTACAGCGAACTCTGGGGATCAGTTTGGCCTAGGAACTACAACTGTAACTTATGTTTTTATTGATTCAATAGGACAGACAACATCAGATCAATTTGATATAGTGGTGGTAACTCCAGGTATGTACCATCTTTTAAAAAACAGGTATGTTTCAGGCATTGTTGGTTTTGTAGACTGTATTGCTATGTTGTTACTGTTTTCCAGAGAACTCAATAGAATTTGATTTAGACTACTAGTTATAGCATTGAGAAGTTGTTTTTACTATTACCAACTAAAAAGGATTGCTGTAAAACTAGATAGCTTCTATCCAAAAGGTGTGTTTTTCTCTTAGGCTCTTCGTAGGGGTCATGTCAAGAAGGCTTTAAACGACCGTCACCCGACCAACGGTAGACCAGTCGCGGACGGAGCCCGACCCAAAAATAGCACAGAGTTTCCTAATGAATCAATATCAAGACAAGAAACAAGCGTCCACACATTTACTCCTAGTTTGCATGCACTGTACAATGTGTGTGAGTTGTCTGTGTTTATTTGAATGAATGGGGATTAACTCCGCGAAAGTTCAAAAAAAAAATCTCTTTTGTTAGCCCATCGTTGGTGAAAATATCGATTTTGTTTTGAAATTGACTTCCTGAAATGACATGTTACTGTAATTGAAGCTACATATATGTACATATAACATTTTTCAATTTTTCATTTTTTTCAAATTGTTTAATCTGATGAGTTCTCTTAGTGTATTAGGCCTACATTAAAAGGCTTTGATAAATTGCATAAAATATTACAAACATACAGATCGTGGTCATTGCTGGTTTTGTACCTCTTCACTCTCCTAATAGTCCTGTTGGTTTTAATGCCAATCATTATCTACATGGATTTGATTACCCCTTTTTTTCACAGAGCATCTTAATAATTTTTCAAAAAGATTTGTTGTTGTTTCCCTAACAAGGGTAATCAGAAGAGAAAAAATAGTTTACATTGTGTCTTTTCTTTCCATAAAGTTTATTTCAGTACAGCCAGAAAAATACAAGAAAAAACAAGACTTTATCAATTCATCTTCAACATAATTTCTTCCCCGCAAAAACAACGGTTGTTCTTAATTTAATTCATAGGCCTAAGGAAAGAAACACAAGGGGTGGGAAATAAATATCCCATTTTCACCATAAAGTTTACATCAAAATGCGTTAGCCAGCATATCCTTACCATACAGTCGGGGCGGAAGAAGAAGGGAAGGGGGGGGGGGGATTTTCATTTTTAAAAGGTCTTCGCATGTAGGTCTACGTGTATGTCCAAGATACTGCTTTACGACAATGGGTTCCTCAACAAGTGTATTAATACCATGTAGAAACTGAATTTTAATGTACAAATTAGTAATGTGGGAGCAAATTCACAAAATCACATTTTCTTAATGATATCGGTAGGAAAAACCATAGATTAAAGATTGTTGACAGAGAGCTATACATAAATCCAATGGCCATGCTGCCCGTTGTTGAAAAGGAAAACATTGATTGTATTTGCTTCTTTGAAAACAAAAATCAATAAAAACTTACCGCGAACGAAGTCCTTTTCAACGTCTTTGTCATGATGAAAAGTTATTGATAGAGCATATCTAATCACGAAGGCATATCTTGCCATAAGTGTACAGTATACAAGTAAAGTTAGTGTGCATGAAGTGTATGGCATTTGATCTTGTCTGTGTTGGTAAACATAAGAACTTGTATGTCGCGTTTGGGGTTTTTGGTTGGATTGGCGACAGGTCAGCCTCCGCTGACCTGTTTGACGCTGCAGCCTTTTTGACGCTGCAGCCCTTACTATGGTTTAAGTTGTTCATATACTTGCCAACGATCTTGATTTATAATCAAATGTTTGACCTCCATTTTATAACTTCTGCTTAAAGAATACAGGTACAATTTTTGTGACTTTAGTGGAACCGATTGTCACATTATTGATGTACATAATGTAAGATACAGCAGATGTGTTATCATTAACATTGTAATATCATAAGACATTTTTATATTTATATCAGTTTAAAATATTAAAAAAAGTTCCTGTTTTGTATTGATTTTCCTTCACTTATGTTAAACATGTGGGTTAGATTTTGTCGTTTGAGGCTAAGTTTGACCATCTTTCATTCTCAATGGTACTTCTTATAGCTTTGAACTTATTGGTTGTGCAGTGATCAAAAATCAAGTCCCATCCATGCTTATAAATTTCCTGCAAGTGTACATGCAAACCCAATTTGTTATAAAAAGGTAAATTTGTTATCTTTGATTGTTATCGTTTTTACCACAGAAACACTTATCTCTGTTGCCTCTTTTTGTCCACAAATCCGAATATATTTTGTTTTTGTCAAAAATACTGATAAAATAAGACCTTTGTTGTTTGAAAAATGTTAGGGTTGTCCATGTGATGTATGACCAACAATTTTCCCCAAAGGTGTATATATTGGATGTTGTATAATTCTACATGGTGCTCATGGTACAAACTAAAGAAGGTGCACTTTGATTGAAATGTAGCATATTCTACTTTTTCATAAATGATACCTGTTTCTTTATTTTGCAGCAAGCTTTGGTGCATTTGTTTTTAATGTACCAAGTCCCTCACAATCTGTCGCACCTGGAACACTAGCAGCTGCTGTAGCTTGGGCTAATCCGATAGTATTCTCTGGCTCTATTTTAGCCATAGTAGGAAGTAGTCATCAGACTGGAGATGCATTTCCACTTGGTTCAACAATTGTATCCAATGCCTATGACATCCCAGGATTTGGTGAAGTCTGCATCTTCTTTGTTGTAACTGTTTTTGAAGCTGCAGGTAGGACCATTTAATTTCTTTGAAGATATCAGAAAGTAGTAGAGGAATGTTCATGTGAAAAGTTTTCTTCTGAATAGTCGAACTGTTACTGATTCTGTACTGTAATTTCCTTTAAGTCTTTTCTGGTATTAGATGTGTAAAGACATTTTTTTTTGGAGGAAGGGGGCGGGGGGGGGGGGGTCTCTTACTTCAATCCTCAACGTAATGAAAGTTTTGAAGTAATTTGTACCTTTTTCAGCTTTTTTATTGTAATCTATTATATAGCATAAATATTGTGTCACAAGTGACATGGAACAACCCTTCCAAAGAGGACATTACAAGACAAAAGTCAATCACAAATCACACAATAGCAAACTTGTTAATTTCTTTGACTTGTTAATCAATCACAACCATTATATGATAAATCTGAGTAAATAATATACTATTTACAAAAACATTATGCATGTTTGGCTGGCTGGATGGGGCACACTCACTTCCGATAAACTGTTACCTCAGTTCTGCATGTACTTCACACTAGATAAAATGTTGCCGCCTACAAGGTAGTCGCTGTAGGCAGAGTCACAAATTGTCTGTCTTAAGAATTAGCTGAAAGTTACAGATAATTATCCAGCATCTTTGTACGAAAATAGGATTGCATAACCATAAGTAACCATAAGTACCTATCAATGACATCAAGATTCCAGTCTTATGGGCCTGGTAGCCTATCGGACAATCTCGAGAAACCAGCAAAAGGGGATTTTGGATGACCAAAAAGGAAGCCCCGTGGATCAATAAAGGAACAACTCCATCCCTAATATATGTTGTAAATATGTGGTTGCAACTTCTTAATGATATATCTAAATGTCCTGTAAACTTATTGAGTTTAAATTAAAATACATCACTTTTATAACCATGCCCCTATAACCTTCTACTACACCACGTGATTGGACTATTTGCTTTTTAAATTTCAATCGTTTAAAAATGTACTCATTTCAATTTTCACCTTTTAAACCCGATTACAATATATTACTCTAAGATACAGTAATAAGGAGGTTGCTTATCCCTAATCTGGTTTTATTTTACCAAACGCCGCTTTGTAATGTGAAGAAGTAGAAGAGCACTTTCGACCTCAGGCGTCGATACAAAATAATGGTTCACAACCATTTATTGTCCTCAATGACAAATACATAAAATAGTTTTATAAGTTAACTTATATCCCATTCTGAATAAGGGGGAAAACTGGCACTTCACACACATTTTCGACATGCACTAGGTTTGCAAAATTGATGGCAATGTAACTTTACAATTACACTACCACACCTTGAACTTAATTTATAGCAACATGTACTCTTACATATTATGCAACGCTTTTCTACAGTCTGGTCTACAGCATTCCAATAATGTGGAGAATAAATCTAAATATAAACTAGATAGGAGGGACACCAATAATTTGAACCTCTTTATGTGACACATTGGTCAACTGCAATCCTACTCTTTTGTCAGTCTTTTGTATGTATTTGTTGCTACCTGTCGTTAGCTCTATAAATTGTGACTGCTCTTAATTTAGGTAATGTATTGTCACTGAAAAGCAATCACCAATTTTCAAACCTCTCAGGAAAATAATTGAGATCCGAGGTTACTTAAACAGAGAGTTGCCTTGTTGTGTTCTTTTCACAGAATTGGGCAAGATTGAGATAAATTATTATATAATTGTTGCATTCATAAGTTCACAACATATATACCAGAAATGATAGTTCAGAGAAATTAATATAACATAGTTAGAAGCCAAAAAAGGATACTAAAAAATGGTCACCAGAGTTAAAAAGTTTGACCTAATTGGAATATACATATATTGGAGGGTAGAGATTATACACATATTTTGGTAAATCAATTTATTCTGGAAAAAAACTATGGTATCAAAAGAAAGTATGATTGTTTTATGTGTAGCTGATAACACTTTACATTGTGCCAGTGGTACTAAGCTGTTGAAATCATTATCACATACCACAGAACAAGGAGCCAATCAGGCCTTTTTGTTGCTAGGTGCAGAATTTCTTCTCTTGGTACTATACTGATATACTATACATATTATGAAGATCCATTAGTACACGTTACAAATGTATATTTATAATAACCATCTTTCTTGATTTTTGGTTCGCATGCGAAGCTTAGAATTTCCTTACAAAATGTTAAAGTTTGTCAGAAACACTTCAAACAAGATTTAAGACTAGTTTCCAAAAAAAAGTCTACAAAACATTTCATGTTACCTTAGAAGATAACTGTAAAATGATATAATTTTCCAATAATTTTCAGAAATCCTCAAGCGTCTCTCGTAGCACTGGAGATTTAAAATCCTTAAAATTTGGAGCGTTGGAGAGACCTTGAAGTCGATGAGGCGTACATTGTTAGTGGGTAACTCCTTTGTACACCGCTGTGGACCACGGTTCCGTATAGGGACCGGTAGGGCCACAAAAAGGCGGCACCCAAAGAGGTAATAAAAGAGTTATAAGTAATTTTACAGCTCGCTCTTGAGCCATTATATTACTTTTACGGATCCGCACGGCTCCGGTGATTGGCTCCACGGCCCGTGTTCATAGCTCCGTTACGGGTCCATCAGACGGCTCCGTGGCCTACGGCTTTACGGGTTTATACGTCTCTGGTGAATGGGTCCGTACGGCTCCAGAGTTTTGTAACGGGATAACGTACACCATACGATAAACCCGGCAAAAGACCTGCTAGCTAGTTGATAAGTGACAATATTTTCAAGAAGTATGGCACTACGAGAGCTATTTTCTTCTTATTTCTGTAACCATTAGCTACGCAGTTCCACGGCCGTGTGAACTGCCTCCGTAAGATTGTCTACGTTAAACGTTACAGTTCCGTAATATATTTCACCAGTACCATGGACACGGAGAACAGGTCCCCGAGTGTCAGTGCTTTACGCACCCAAGATGTCCCGCGATGCGTCGCGTGTAAGCACTTCTTTAAGTTACGCTCCAGTGACTTCTATCTCACGCGTGTTACGCTTGCAAATTATGCTGCGAGTCCAACCCGTGTACCCTGTGCAGCAGCTGGGATCAAGCGGAGTGAGCGGAGCATAGACTTCACCGCGACCGGCAATTTCAAAAAGCAGTTGAGAGATTGGAGAAAGACAGTCAGACAAGCTGTATTCGTCTTCCCCCTGCCGCCACCCAAGCCTAAGCCGCAGCTCCCTCCTGCCCGGGGGGCAAGACCACCACCCACTCTCAGCAAAGCACCCAAAAATGTGCCCCCCACATCTGAGTAGGCGTATGCTTACGCGTACACGTTTTGTGCCAAACGCTGTGGCGTAGCCCGGCTCTACCGCCCCTTCCCTTTGGTACTGTCTCCTGAGCGAAGCAGGCCTCGAAGGAGAGACAGCGATCGGGATAGTACACACAGGGGAGGACGGAGTAGACGTTACCAGTCCTCCTCGTTGTCGTCCTCGTCCTCCCCTGCGCTCAGACGGAGGTGAAGAAAGCGACACAGGGGAAATTCCCTCGAAATTCCAACCTTCAAGGAGACACTAAAGCAGACACTTGAGACTTTGGTATCACAGGCGCTGGAGCGGAGGATACCATTTCCTGCACCTCGCCCCGGCAGCTGCCACTGCCACGGCATGGCATTCATCCTACACTTGAGGTCTCGGAGGAGGATGCCCTCGACATCTGTCCCTCTTAGGAGGATGTCGTTTTTTGGACGATCTGGACCCTTCAGTGGAGACCCTGGACACCCCCAAAGCACGGAACAAACCCCCAGAATGGGGGATTCCTCCCACTGGCCCGGTTCAAGTCATCCCCAGTGCCGCATCAATGATGCAGACCGCGCTAGATAGGACCCCCGTATCTTACCGGGTACCGGACAAGGTCCTCTTCCCGCCACCTCCCCAGTGGACACCTTTTTACAAGAGGAGCGGGTTTCCCAGCTTCTTGGTTTCCTAGAACAAAAAAATAAGCTGGATGTTGTAGAAGCACCTCTCGTAGAGGCTGGCCCACAGTATCAGCGTAGACTGCTTAGCTCAGCTTAGAGGGCAAGTAAGCCAACGGCTAGACAATACCCCATCAATGCCTTCCTGGTGACCAGGGTTTAGCATTAGGCCAGAACCCCTCCCTTACAGGGACTGGATGGCCTACAACAAAGAGGTTGACAAGGCTACGCATGTCCAGCCAGTTGTATATCAGGCGCTTATAGGCACCCTTTTGATCCCGGAAGGAGTGCATGTGGCAACTCCAAGAAATGTCTTGATCCTGCAGTCCAGCGGACGAAAGATTCCCTAACAGCTGTTGATCGGGCCATACGGCGGGGTTTTAAATACCAAGCCCTCGCCGTATGGATGACAGTGTGGTTAAACTCGGTTTTGCATAGACATCTGCCAGCCGACGTCCTTGCAACGGCCGCATCTTTTAACCAGACTCTAGGATTTGATATAATCTCCGCCAAAGTAGTCACGGAGAGGCGCGAGAATCTTCTCCCTCTCCTTGGACTCTCTGAAGCCACTCGGACAGATTTTCGGCACTTATCAACAGAAGGCACGGCCGTATGTGCAGGTCACTTCCGAGATGTCCTGTTGCGCCAAACCGGCCGACAGGACGATCTTCGGAAGACTAAGAAGCTGTTAATTTTCACTCGTCTGCCGTAGTTTCTGCATGTAAAGTACACTACATGGTATAATTATGGAATTTGCACAGTATCAGTACCAGATGGTAAACGTTGTGTCATTAAGAATTTTTGGCCCTTAGACCTAGACCCCTCAAACCCGACACCCTCAATTTTCACAAATTCAGGAGGTAATCCACACCATTCAAGCTGAGAGACTCTTCACAATTCATTGACTAGCATCCAGCTATTGTTACACCATACACAACACAGGGTTAATCTATGTAACTGACAGCATCTTCATAGTCTATTCACAGTTCACTAGTTAGCAATCAGCTACTGTTACTTTGTACACAATAAGTCATTCATCTTAAGCTCAAGCCATATAACTGATGTTCAGTGATGCGAATCAGATAAGTCTTTGGCTGTCTTGCTGAAAATTCACAACTAGGTTCAACTAGGGAGAGAGAGAGAGTTGAACACACAATTACAATGACGGGGTCGTCGCCTGCGTATTCGGTTATGATAGTACAAATGCTATCACGAAACGCTTAATACGACCCGGACGAGAACACAGGTACGACGTACGGACAGACATAACATCGACAACCAAGTCAATGTCCACGGCCTTGATAACCAGTTGTGGTGCACTGGCGTGTCTACCCACCCCAGGATTGAACCCGGGGCCTCGTGGTCTGTAGACAGGTATGATAACCGCTACACCACAGTAGGTAGATATCAACTAGGGGTTTTCAACTAGATTAATATGGAAATTGGAACAACTAGGTTGAAGTGGGTTGAACTAGATTATCTATTTTGCCCTATTTGAACCCAGTTCAAACCCAGTTCAACCTTGCTGAAGTGGAATTTACAGCAGGGGGAGAGAGAGAGAGAGAGACAGTTAGGGAGAGAGAGACAGTGAGTGAGAGAGAGACAGTGAGTGAGAGAAAGACAGTAAGTGAGAGAGAGAGAGACAGTGAGTGAGTGAGAGAGAGACCCTGCAAAATATTCCAGTTTACCTGGGTTGAACTGTTTTTTTTAATTAGGTTAATATGGAAATTTTAACCATTAGGTTGAAGTGGGTTGAACTAGGTTAAACTAGATTATCTACTTCGCTCTATTTGAACCCAGCTCAACCTTCTTGAAAACTTCAAATGGGTTTAACTGGAATTTACAGCAGGGTGAGCTTAGATATAAATATTCATTATATGCGTGGGAGGACCCATGAATGATTAGTGGGCCATTCCTCGTAAGAATGGTTATTTCATTATGGTTGTTGTAATGGAGATGTCAATGGTAAACCATTATGAGATCAAAAGGTAAATGTTGATATGCGGAATGATCCACATTCATGCAAGGTCACATTTCATTAGCTTAGTGACAAGCTTTTAATTGAGTGTTCCATATAATTTTATTATATGCGTGATTACGTGGGGATGAGATCAGCATAGCTGTGGAAGTAATGCATTCTTGTTCTCACTGTTGTTATCAGCGTTCTTGCCATTTCAGCATGAGAATGTGTAGCTAGAATATGAAGTAGTATGAAAAGGTTTTAAACATACAGTTGAATGAATAAAGCCAACAATTAATGGTGTTATGACTAGTATCCCTCATCAGTACTTTGTTAGTCTTCATTGAGTCTTCTCACTTATAATATTTCTGCTTTATACTTGCAAATATTTATTGTTGCTTGACACACATTTACTATTATGGAAGTTAGATATAGAGGCCAGGTGTGGACTGTGTTGGGGAGGGGGCAAGGGTAACATTTTTGATAAAATACAATTAAAACTAAGAGACAATTCTTGCATCTTTTAAGCAAAAGTGGTTTCAGATGTGGTGGTAAGTAATATTCTTCAGTTAAAATGCCATAGGAAATCATTGCATCATGCCACAATTATGATGCTTTGTAACATTGTAATATTAAATTTACATAGGAAAGTCAGGACCCTCCTTTTGTGGTTAAATGGCTATATCTGAAAAAGGTTTTCATTCATAAAGAGTAGCTTCATATATTTCCTGGGTAGAGTTTCTGGGTGGAGAAGTCATCTTTTTTTTCTTGGCAAGGTAAGTGCGTCATGGAAAGTTCAGATAATTTGTAACCAAAGTTTCTTTTAGTAACCCAATTAACCTGTCTGAGCTAGGTAATTAACAGCTTTTTCAACCAATCACTACATGAATATGCCTATCAACAAAATCTGCGTAACTACGTGGGTCAAACATCCTACACGTTACTGATACAGCACAACTAAATAGTGACACGCGCCCATGTAGTCAATGAAATTTACTGTATAACAAATTTCTGCACACACAGACTGAGTGACGGCAAAATGATAAAAACAAATTCGCTTACGGGCCCGCTGCGGACTGTGTAAATCTGATTGCTGTTACACAGAACACTAAACAAACTGAATTTTCGTTATCCCGTTTGCTAAAAAGTCTAAAGATCTGGAGAAGTACCATGTATGGATCAAGCTTCGCGAACATCCAAATGTCAATGTCCGATTGCGGATTTGAGGTTTGTTTTCCCCCCACATAGTTATCATGTTGCTATGATGGGGCTATTTCGTAACTCAGAGACCTTAATTACTGTATACTTCCCTTGACAAGTCTATTTTCTATACAAGCTTTGAATAGTTCAGCATGATGTCCTGACAGTTCTAGTTATAACTGTAAAATGACAGCTTCCCATAGAAATATGACCATATGTTACTACTATATGAATTTGTTTCATGTTCTTCTTGATCAACTAGTGAACAGCTATTCCATTACTAAACCATTTATTATACTTTTATCTTAACTTTTTAGTGGACAACACACCACCAACAATATTAAACTGCCCAAATTCCTTTTCAAGACAAGCACCTTTTGGAGCTACAACACTTGCTGTTAGCTGGATTGAGCCCACAGCAACTGATAATTCAGAAATAGTGAATTTGGTATCAAACCCACAATCAACCGGATCTTTGTTTAACATTGGAGAGACTACAGTTGTCTACATATATTCAGATGAAGCAGGGAATTCAGCAACATGTAGCTTTACCATTACAGTAATCTCTATAGGTATGTGCATTTTGGTGTGCTTTGGGTTGAAGGTTAGTTTGTAATTACACATTCATTTTGAAGGATCTTGTCGAAAGATCTGCACAGTTTTAATTCCCTGATCCCGCCTATATGCCCCTATCCAACCAAGTTGGTAAATTCCGATTTATGGGTGTATCCCATAATTTCAGAAAGAACATGATCATCCATATTTTATTCATATGTTTTATACTCTTCATTTTAGCAGCTATTTAAGAGTTATATAATGTATAATAAAGTTGTAATTGAAAAAAAAAATATCCAAAAGGTGACCAATCATTTGTAGGGGCTACAATTGAATTTACCTTGAATAAAAAAGTACCAAAAATGATTTTGATTAGGATTCTGTTTACTCTTCACATACTTTCAGCGGATACCATACCACCAGTGATATCCAACTGCCCAGCATCCTTCACACAACAAGCAGCTGTAGGGGCAAATCAATTGGCTGTTTCATGGATTAAACCCACAGCAACTGATAATTCAATAACAGTGAATTTAGTATCAAACCCACAATCACCTGGATCTTTGTTTAATATTGGAGATACTGTGGTTGTTTACATATATTCAGATCCATCCGAGAATACAGCACAATGTAGTTTTACTGTCACTGTTATTGCTAACGGTATGAATTACTGTTTTTCTTTTTGGTTATCTAAGGTTCTCTTTTCAAATAAAAATAAATGTTTTTTAGAGTTTATCATTTTTTGGGAGTTTTGGGTTCCAATGCGATAGCATGGTTTTGATACAATAGCACCAGGAACCTATGCAGTCATGATTGCGTGGTATGTGTGTACTGTGTGTATGTATGTGTGTGTGACGGCCAGCTTATAAACGCGATATCTCAAGAACGATACATTGAATTCATGTCATATGTGGTACACAGATAAGCCATGGTCCGTAGATGTGCCTTATTGTTTTTGATTGTGGTGTCGAGCATATCAATGAGTGAGCAGGGCTTAATGTAAAAATCTTGAAATGTTAATTGTTTAACAACCACATGACTTTTTGTTTTATATTTGGAAGAATTTTGATGTTAGCTGGTGTGTACATCTTCATGATGTAAAAACGTTGAATTTCATTAATACGCATAGTGGGTGGGGCTTAATATTATTTAGCTGAAACAAGCTTGTAAACACATACCTCAAAGTGATAAATGAGCAACTGTATGTCCTTTTTGCGTCATATTGGGCATGGTAATGTTGCCGAATATTGTGTGCATGCTTATGTTATCAAAAGATATCATTAA
>JAIGNY010000016.1:92500-149012 GCA_020152595.1 Chiridota heheva
AGTTTCCACATTAATGTTGTCTCATCTATAAATGTACTGGTCAAATTTGTCGCAAGCAAATACTATAGCTAAGCACTCCTTCTTAATCTGTGCATATCTTTGCTCAATTTGTGCGAGGGTTCTGGACGTAAATGCAACCATTTAAAACAGTTTTGCACCTAGTCCATTTTGACTTGCATCACATTGGATAGTTACTTCATCACTCAGCTTATAGTATATTTGTACCGGTTGCTTGGTGACTAGTTGCTTGAGTTTGTTCAGTGCCTTACCATGGGTCGTTGTCCAGGACAATGCTGCATCCTTATGTGTCAGATTTCTGACTTGGCTGCACACTTCGGCAAGTTAGGGCCTACACTTAGGATATAATGTTTTTGCCTTCATCAGTACAAAACGGGTGGCTAGTTCGGGAGAGTCTCACTCTCGCGGCGAGCATTTTTAGGCCCTAGAGTACCCAGTGTACCTGTCTAGTGGACCTCTTGCCCCTAGATTTAAGTGTTTTTCACCCTCGGCCCCGCCCTTCCACGAGGATAGCCTAGCGCTATACTATGCATTGTATTAACATGTTAGGATATCGTCAGTATAGGTTCGAGTATGCGATAGGCCAATTTCTCCTATCGATGTTGGCGCATACGCATTGCGTTGACGTCACCACAGGGTCTTCGAGGAGTTGACTTCATACAGCTCCAGAAGCTGCAGTTATTACAAGAGAGCCTACACTTTATTTAAGATACCAGTACATGTCGTGCTTTCGTTTTTCTTGCATATAATTAAAACAGAGTTTACCATTTTCAAGCTTGAATTTTGGGGCGCTGGAGTTACCTTGAAGGGATGTTCCTGGTGTCTTACTTTCAGGAGATCTAATCTGTTCTTTTTATCTCCACAAACACCAGGTTACTAAGTGGTTTGTGTTTTGCACGCTACCCCTGCGATTTTAAAAGAATTTACTTTTGGTGCATTTTCTAGGGTTTTTAACAAAGCCTTTTTTGATGTCCCTATTTGTTGTGACTTGCCTCACTATGTTTGACGTCTCCCGCAGACCCGTCTTGCCCGCGTAAGGGTCGTAAGTACATCCCCCGTAGGGGAGCTTTGGTGTAAGTATGTATATATATATATTTTTCTATATATATATATATTTTTCTTATTCTTTATCACGCCAAGAGGCAATATAAATCATTATAATCTCAGAGTTTATGTTTACACCATAACCACCGACTCGACGCTACTGAGCCTTGGAGATCTGTGTTAGTAGTTTACTTTGTTAACTTTGAACTGATTCACCCCCTGGAGGCCTCTGACTCGACTCTACTGAGTTGGCAAGGCGACGGGTGCGGTCTATCGAACGTAAGAGTCTATTTTGATCAGCTAAGTGGCGTCCTAGACGTCACTTAGAATAAACCACTAGCGCCCCCTTCTCAACCCTACTGAGTCGGTGAGGCATATATTGTTAGTGAGTAACTCCTTTGTACACAGCTGTGGACCACGGTTTGTGTAGGGACAGGTAGGGCCACAAATAGGCGGCGCCCAAAAAGGTAATAAGTGAGTTATAAGTAATTTTACGGCTCGCTGTTGAGCCATTACATTACTTTCACGTCTCCGGTGATCGGCTCCACGGCCAGTGTTCACGAGTCTGTGACGGCTTCGTACGGGTACATTGGACGGCTCCGTGGCCTATGGCTTCACAGCTTCGGTGAAGGGGTCCGTACGGCTCCAGATTTTTGTAAGGGGATAACGTACACCGTACAATAAACCCAGACATAGACCCGCTAGCTACGTGGTTAGGTGATAAGTGACAATTTTCACAAGAAGTATAGCATCATGAAAGCTATTTTCTTTTTGCTTATGTAGCCATTAGCTACGTAGTTCCACGGTCGTGTGAACTGCTTCAGTAAGATATTCCGCGTTGAACGTTACAGTTCCGCAATATTTTTCACCAGTATCCATATAGACGTAGGACAGGTCCCTGAGCGCCAGTGCTTTACGCACCCAGGATGTCCTACGGTGCGTCGTGTGTAAACGCTTTAGGTTACGCTCCGGTGGCATCCATCTCACATGTTCCGCGTGCAGATTATGCTGCACGTGTTATTGTAGTCCCACCCGTGTACTCTGTGCAGCGACTGGGATCAAGCGGGGTGGTCGCAGCATAGACTCCATTGCGACCAGCACTTTCAAAAACCGGCCGAGAGGGCGAAGAAGCAACAATCAGACCCAAGCCTAAGCCTCAGCCCCCTCCCGTCCGTGCGGCGAGGCCACCGGCCACTCTCAGCAGGGCATCCGACGACGGGCCCCAGCAGCTGGGTTGGCGGAGCTTGGCTCTCACGACACCCGGTACTGTCTCCTGAGTGAGGCAGGCCACGGAAGAGGGACAGGGAACGAGATAGTACACACAGAAGAGGACGGAGTCGATGTTACCAGTCCTGCTCTGCCTCCTCTTCCTCCCCTGAGCACAGCTGGAGGCAAATGAAGCAACACAGGGGAAATCCCCTCTAGGATCCCACGTTCAAGGACACACTTAAGCAGACAGTTGAGACTTTGGTGTTCTAGGCGCGGGAGAGGAGGCTACCACCTCCTGCACCTCGCCTCCCGGCAGCTGCCACTGTCGCGTAATGGCATACACCCGACCCGGAGGTGTCGGAGGAGGATGTCCTCCTCATCTATCCCGCTGGAGGGGTTGTCGATTTTTTGAACAATCTGGACCTTATGGACAACCCCAAGGCATGAAACCAGCCCCAGAACTAAGGATTTCACCCGCCGCCCTGGAGCAAGTCATCCCCATTGCCGCAACAACGATACAGACCACACTAGATAGGACTCCTGTATCATATCGGGTACCGGACGAGGTCCTCTTCCTGCCACCTCCAACAGTGGACAAACTTTGACAAGGAGAGCGGGTTTTCCAGCTCCTTGATTTCATAGAACGGGAAATTAGGCTGAATGTTGTAGAAGAACCTCTCGTAGAGGCTGGCCTACAGTCTCCGCGTAGACTGCTCAGCTCAGCCCCGAGGGAAACTAAGCCAATCGCTAGACAATTCCCCATCGATGTCTCCCCTGGTGACCAGGGTTCAGCATTGGGCCAAGATCCCGGACAGGGACTGGAAGGCCTACAACAAAGAGGTTGACACGGCCACGCGTGTCCAACCAGCTGCCTGTCAGGCGCTCGTAGACAACCCCTTGATCCCGGAAGGGGAGTGGCAACTCCTCCGCCAGTCCGCGAGCGGCACCGCAGCGGTGTCCAGCTCCGCGGGCAGGACCAAGAAACTTCTTGATCCTGTGGTCCAGCGGAGAGAAGATTCCCTAACAGCTGTTAACCGGGCCATACGGTGGGATTTTAAATACCAAGCCCTTGCCGTATGGATGACAGAGGGGTTAGACTCGGTTCTGCGTAGATATCTGCCAGGCAACGTCCTTACAACGACCACATCTTTCTTAACCGGACTCTTCGGAAGACTAAGTAGCTGTTAGCGAGGACGAAGACTTTTTCTTCTCCTTCCACACGCTACCATCCTTCTGCCTCTGTATGGGGCCGGGATATGCCCACCCGACTTTGTCGCCGTAACGCAGTAACGGGCCTATACAGCTTCTTCCTCTCGCCAGGAGTCCACTTTGTGAACCGGCGGAGTAAATGTGAAAGAGAGCGGTCAACGCTCCTTCCCTTCTGTATGCAGAGCGGTTTCCTTTTCCTCCCGATGGTGGGGGAAGGGCAAGGGGCAGCGCTTATAATCCACCCCTGATGCCCCTGTTGACGGGCGGTCCAGTCGGGGGCGTGTGGGGAAATTTCCAGAGGCGTGGGAGAAAGTCACCACAGACAAATGGGTGATACAAACCATTCAGCAGGGTTACCGTCTAGAGTTTATGACTCTCCCACCCCTAGGGGTCTTTCTTCCAACCCCCACACCTCATTTGGGCGACCACGCAGAGTTGTTGAGGACAAATTGGAGAGCTGCTGGTGAAGAATGCAATCACCCCTATCTCGAATCCTCTCAAGAACCTCGTAATGTCCACGTTTTTCCTGGCCCACAAGAATGGGAACAAGTGGCGCCCAATCATCAATATGAGACCACTCAACAGATTAATTCGTCGGTTGAAGTTCAAGATGGAGACTCTTTACTCTATCCTCCCTCAGTTGACGAGGGACCTGTGGGCCACCTCCGTCGACCTCGCGGACGCATACCTCCATGTGCCTATGCTTGACGAACACAGGCGTTTTCTGTCGTTCTAATTCGATGGAGTTACGTACACATTCCAGGCGTTACCCTTCGAGCTATCGACTGTCCCCAGGTTCTTCACCCGGATTACGAGAGTTCTAGCAGCCTTTCTGCAAAAGCAAGGCATCATAATCTTTATGTGCCCAGACGACTGGCTGATCGTCGCAGTAGACGCAGCCACCGTCGCAGAAGACACGAACGTAGTCATAAGAGTGGCTCATGACTCAGGATGGGTGATCAACCTCGCCAAGTCCAATCTTGCTCGTTCTCAGACTCCCACCTTTCTGAGAGCAGTCCTGGATTTTACACAAGGTCGTATATTACCGACTGAGGAGCGGATCTTAGCCGTGAGGGCGGGAGCCGACGTCCTCCTCTTACAACCGTTGTCGCCAGCAAGAGCATGGCTAGTATTTCTTGGGTATCTATCCAGCCTAGTAGATGTAGTCCCCATGTGCAGGTTTTACATGCGGGATCTACAATTTCATCCACTGGATCATTTCGTCCCATCCAGGAGGGACCTTAGTGTCCTCGTCCCCCGTACACAGGCAGTGGCCCCCAACATTCGGTGGTGAGGCATCCACTCTCACCTGTCACAGGGATAGATTTTTCCAACCGTCAGACCCTCAGTGTCTGTGGTGACCGATTCGTCTTTGACAGGGTGGGGAGCGATTTTAGCATGGTCCCAAGTCGCAGAATTTTGGACAGACACTTTGTGCGGTCAGCACATCAGTTTGTTGGAACTAGAGTATAGGCAGTACGCCGGGCTCGTGTTCATTTTCTACCACGGGTACGGAACAAGACTGTTCTCATACGCATCGACAACACCTCGGTAGTGGCGTTTATCAACAGACAGGTAGGCACGAGATCCAGGAGATTTGGATCCTAGCCAAGTCCCTTTTGTCTTGGTGCATGACGAACAAGGTCACACTCCAGGTGGTCCACCTGCCAGGCAAGGATAATATGATCGCGGATCTTGCCTCCAAGGAGCCCCCACAGAATCAGCCCTACTTCCGCGGGTGGCCGAGGCGATCTGGTTGACCTTCGGTCTCCCGGACGTAAATCTGTTCGCGTCCGTGGACAACCACAAGCTACCAATTCTATGTGCTCTGACATCCGACCCGAGAGTCTGGAGAGTCGACGCGTTCACGATCAGGTGGACCCACTTCGTGGACTACCCCTTCCCACCATTCGTACTGGTACCGAGAGTACTAGGCAAGGTGCTGTACGATCAGTGTCTCATGTTTCTTCTGGTAGCTCTCAACTGGCACAGCCAACTGTGGTTCCCTCGGCTGCTCAATCTTATCGCAGCTTTCCCATACAAGCTTCCGGTCACGGACAAGTTAGTCTCAATCCCGGGCTCTAGCAAACTGCGCCACAATCCAAGAGCACTTCATTTGAATGTGTGGCCTCTATCTGCGAATCCTTTGTGTCGCAAGGTCTTTCGGAGGCAGCTGCCTAGATGGCAGCCTGAAGCCGGAGACCTTCCACTTTAAGGATGTATGCTTCCAGACTCGGAATGTTCCGAGACTAGTGCCAGGATACATCGGTTTCTCCGCATACGGCGTCTTTTGGTGACGTAGCTGATTTGTTGTTGGTCCAGTTTAAGCTGAATAAATCCATTAATACAGTCAAGGGGTTCAGGACAGCCATAGCAGCTATCTAGTGTGGCTTTCCAGATGGTTCGCAATCTTTTCGAAACGACGTAAACGCCTTATTCGTGTCCTTACAAAATCCGAAACGTGCCGTCTCGCGTGATACGATTTCACGTTGGATTGTTCAGGCAATCACATACAATAAATCCGCGTTATTCACAGAACAATCGGCTCAGGCACATCAGGTGCGAGGCATAGCTACATCAATTGAGCTTTTTGGTGGAGTTTCCCTCAAGGAGATTCTTCGTGCTACGGTATGGAAAACACCAGCCATGTTTGTCTCCGCATATGCGGATGATATACGAGACTACCAAGGCAGGGTTGCAAGGGTCGTTCTTTCGAGAAGAGGACCACCCCTTTCTTAAGGTGAATGTTCTTGCTTTCAATTATTCATGTTCTCTCATTCACTTAAGATTCTTCCGTTAATTTTCGTAACGTCTTAGTGGCTCACTAACGGATTTCAGCCGCTGTTCTGGCACCTTTAATTGATTTCTTTTTACTAACGATTTTTTTTGCCGTTGTTCAGGCTCTATTTATTTCGTTTATTCTTACTAACGAAGCTTTGCTGTTGTTTTGGAGATTGTTTTTTCGTTGTTTTACTAACGGATTTTTGCCAATCTTTGGCACCTTTTATTTCGTTTATCTTTTACTAACACGGTTCTGCCGCGGTTGTGGAAGCTTCTGTTTAGTTTAACTTTACAGAGAATTTGATCCATTCATGCTTAACTAAACCACCCCGGTCCCCTATCGAACATTGTAAGTTTTAGTCATGACATATTGGGCGTTGTTTACAGTTTGACCTTGTTCACTAACAGATTTTGTTCGCATGCTTTTGCCGCTGACTAACTTATGTTCTGTCGACGTCTTGCTTCGGTTATTCTTAACAGGGTGCTTCCTGTGCTCTTGTTATAACTAGCAGTGGGTTACTATTTTTAATAGTTCCTATTCAGGGGTCTTTCGTCCTTAAGAGGAGAAGGAGTTTCGTCCTTTAAACAGGATAAGACTAGTGCTAGTTTTAGGACCAGCCTTTAGAAAATTGTGCTGCGACCTGAACTTTCTTCCTTCCTATTCTTGGTTGCAATCTGATTGCATATTTATAGCATGGAAGGTGAGGTATAACTAGGAGTAAATTTACCCCGCTAAGCGTAGCGGGGAATATTACGAGACTTATACTTACCTTTCGTGCATCTTGGTCAGCCTCCCCTCTCGTTCAGGCCTCGGTGAAATCTTAAGTGAGGGTTAGTAGAAGTATTATGGAGGTCAGCGCTGGGCTGGTGACCACGTTTTTAAGGTCGGTTAGAAGTGCGTTAGAATTAGATCATTAGGTCATGTGACCAGATTGCATATTTATAGCATGGAAGGTAAGTATAACTTTCTTAAATATCCCCGCTATACTTAGCGGGGTAAATCTGTGCTGTCAGATGTTACTGTATTTACTATATCAACTTTAAGCTCTAATAGCCTAACAATTCACAAGCTTCTGCTGACATTAGAGGACTTTGTGATGCTTCTATGACCTGAAATATTAAGTTTTTGTTTCCTTTTGTGTTTGCATTGTGTGTTCCTTTCCCCTATGGGAGTGAGGCTTGAACCGTCATACAGTTTGAGTATTGCTTTGCTTGCTCTTAGCTTAGGGTTGCCATTTTGCGTAATACAGCATAAATCTTTCAGGTTTATGAGGTTGCAGGTGGAAGCGCTGTCCATTTTAGCATTTCATGGCTTTTATCTTGTCATTGCTTTCGCATTTCATCTCTGTGTGGTGAACTATTGCTTTCCTTTTAATTTGATGGAGCTTATGTGCTGAATGCTTTTGGAGATACAACATTTGCTGTTAGCTAGATTGAACCCAAAGCATCTGATAATTCAGGAATAGTGAATTTGGTATTAAACTTACAATCACCCGGATTTTTGTTTAACATTGGAGAGACTACAGTTGTCTACATATATTCAGATGGAGCAGGGAACTTAGCAGCATGTAACTTTACCATTACAGTAATCTCTATAGGTATGTGTATTTTGGTGTGCTTTGGATTAAAGGTTAGTTTGTAATTACACATCCATTTTGAAGGATCTTGTCGAAAGATCTGCACAGTTTCAATTTCCTGTTCCCGCCTATATGCCCCTATCCAACCAAGTTGGTAAATTCCAATTTATGGGTATATCCCATAATTTTAGAAAGAACATGATCATCCATGCTTTATTCATTTTTTATACTTTTTATTTAAGCAGCTATTTAGAAGTTATATAATGTATTAAAAAGTTGTAATTAAAAAAAGAAAAATAATTATTCAAAATATGACCAATCATTTGTAAGCTTCAAATTAAATTTTCTTGAATGAAAAAGTACCAAGCATGATTTTGATTAGGATTCTGTTTACTCTTCACATACTTTCAGCAGATACTATACCACCAGTGATATCCAACTGCCCAGCATCCTTCACACAACAAGCAGCTGTAGGGGCAAATCAATTGGCTGTTTCATGGATTGAACCCACAGCAACTGATAATTCAAAAACAGTAAATTTAGTATCAAACACACAATCACCTGAATCTTTGTTTATTATTGGAGATACTGTGGTTGTTTACATATATTCAGATCCATTCGGGAATACAGCACAATGTAGTTTTACTGTCACTGTTATTGCTAAAGGTATGAATTACTGTTTTTCTTTTTGGTTATCTAAGGTTTTCTTTTTAAATGAAAAATAAATGTTTTTTAGGGTTTCTAATTTTTGGGAGTTTTTTTCGGTTCCAATACAATAGCATGTTTCCGATACGATCGCACCAGGAACCTTATGCAGTCATGATGGCATGAGTGTACTGTATGTATGCATGTGGGTGACGTCCAGCTCGTAAACGCGATATTTTAAGAACGATACATTGGATTTATGTCATATGTGGTACACAGATAGCCCATGGTCCGTAGATGTGTCCTTTTGTTTTTGATTGTGATGTCATGTATATCAATGAGTAGGCAGGGCTTAAAGTACAAAATCTTGGAATGTTCATATTTTAAGAATCACATGTCCCTTTTGTTTTATAGTTTATATAATTCTTATGTTAGCTGGTGTGTACATGTTCATGATGTAAAAACGATAAAATTCATTAATATACATAGTGGGCGGGTTTAATATAATTTTCTGAAAAAAGCTTGTAAGCACGGTATCTCAAAAAGGTAAACTGGATTAATGTCATATTTGGTACACGCACAGGTAGCCCATTGTCTGTAGATGTGCCTTATTGTTTTTGGTAATGATGTCATGCATATTAATGGGTAAGTGGAGCTTAATGTCAAATTCAAAAAAAAATATTAATTTTTAAACAACCACATGACTTTTGTTCAATATTTGGAAGAATTTTGATGTTAGCTGCATGGTGTGTACATGTTAATGATGTAAAAACGTTGAATTTCATGAATATGCATGGTGGGCGGGGCTTAATATGATTTAGCTGAAAAAAGCTTGTAAACACGATATCTCAAAAAGTATGAACTTGATTCACGTCGTTTGTGGTACACAGATGGCTCATGGTCTGCAGATGTGCCTAATATTTATGGTGGTTGTTTCATGCATATTAATAAGTAGGCGGTGCTTAAAGTGAAAATTTTGAATAAGTGATAAATGAGCAACTATGTCCGTTTTGCGTCATATTGGGCATGATAATATTGTCGGTTATTGTGTGCATGCTTGTTTTATCAACAGATGTCATTAATATGCATGGTTAGCTTGGCTTAGTGTAAAAGTGCAAAATGATGTAACACCATGCTGTACCTCACGAACAGTATATCAGATTTATACCACACAGTATGTCGTACACAGACGGGTCATGGGCTGTACATATGTTCTAATGTTGTTGTAATGATGTTATGAATATTAATGAATAGGCATGGCTTCTGAAAATTCTTGAAATAGGATAAATAAGCAACTGTTTTTGCACCATACTTGCTACATGATAATGTTTTTAGTTATTGTGCAAATGCTAATGTTGTCAACATATTGGTTGATCTGTATGGTGGTTGTGGCTTATGAAAACATATCTTGGAACAAATATTTCATGATGTGCAATGACATGGCAGTTGATACAAATTTTGCAAATTAATCAGCTTATTAGAAAATGTAGCATTGGAACCACAAACCTTTTGGTTCTGGTTCACCTTGTGAAAAACTCAGCAAAATTAAAAAGTTACTTATATTAGTCAGTATGTAATATCAAATTGTGTAGTACCAGGTGAAAACTCTTGTCTATCTACTGTAGTGGAACGGTTATCATACATGTCTATAGACCACGAGGCCCTGGGTTAAAGCCTGGGTTAAGTAGACACGCCAGTGCACCACAAGTAGTTATCAAAGGCCGTGGACATTGACTTGGTTATTGATGTTATGTCAGTCTGTACGTCGTACTTGTGTTTTCGTCCGAGTCGTATTAAGCATTTTGTTATAGCATTGTAACTATCATAGCCGAATACGCAGGCGACGACCCCGTCATTGTAATTGTGTGTTTACTCGTTGTCTTTGTCGTGAAAACTAAGTGTTATTTAAACAAATGTATAGAATAATAGTAAAAACCTTGCATCAACTTATTCAACTACAATTGTCACAAAAGTACTGGAATGAAAAAGTACCAAGCATGATTTTGATTAGGATTCTGTTTACTCTGCACATACTTTCAGCGGATACCATACCACCAGTGATATCCAACTGCCCAGCATCCTTCACACAACAAGAGGCTGTAGGGGCAAATCAATTGGCTGTTTCATGGATTGAACCCACCGCAACTGATAATTCAAAAACAGTGAATTTAGTATCAAACCCACAATCACCTGGATCTTTGTTTATTATTGGAGATACTGTGGTTGTTTACATATATTCAGATCCATCCGGGAATACAGCACAATGTAGTTTTACTGTCACTGTTATTGCTAACGGTATGAATTACTGTTTTTCTTTTTGGTTATCTAAGGTTCTCTTTTCAAATGATTTTTCTTTTTTTTTAGGGTTTATACTTTTGGGGAGTTTTTTTTGGTTTCAATACGATAGCATGGTTCCGATACGATCGCACCAGGAACCTATGCAGTCATGATGGCGTGTGTGTACTGTATGCATGCACGTATGTGCGACGGCCAGCTCGTAAACGCGATATCTCAAGAACGATATATTGGATTTATGTCATATGTGGTACACAGGTAGCCCATGATTCGTAGCTGTGTCCTATTGTGTTTGATTGTGATGTCATGCATATCAATGATTAGATAGTGCTTAATGTAAAAATCGTGAAATGTTCATATTTTAACAACCACATGACTGGTGTGTACATGTTCATAATGTAAAAACGTTGAGTTTAATTAATATGCATAGTGGGTGGAGCTTATATGATTTAGCTGAAAACAGCTTGTAAAAGCAATATCTCAAAAACTATGAACTTGATTCACGTCGTGTGTGGTACACATGGAGCTTACTGAATTTTTTTTGGAATAGGATAAATGAGCAACAGTTTTTGCATCATACTTGCTATGATGATGTTTTTAATTATTGTGCAAATGCTAATGTTGTCAACAATTTTATTGATCTGCATGGTGGTTGTGGCTTATGAATAATTATCTTGAACCAAATATTTCATGATGTGCAATGACATGACAGTTGATACAAATTTTGCAAATAAATCAGCTTATCAAAAACTATAGCGTTGGAACCACAAAGCCTTTAGGTTCTGGTTCACCTTGTGAACTACTCAGCAAAATTAAAAAGTTTAAGAGAAGTTAGTCATATTAGTCAGTATGTAATATCAAATTGTGTAGTACCAGGTGAAACCTCTTGTTTATCTACTGTGGTGTAGCGGTTATCATACATGTCTACAGACCACGAGGCCCTGGGTTCAAGCCTGGGTTGGGTAAACACGCCAGTGCACCACAACTGGTTATCGAAGGCCGTGGACATTGACTTGGTTATTGATTTTGTGTCTGTCTGTACGTCGTACTTGTGTTCTCGTCTGGATCGTATTAAGCATTTTGTTATAGTATCGTTACTATCATAACCGAATACGCAGGCGACAACCCCGTCATTGTAATTGTGTGTTCACTTGTAGTCTTCGTCGTGAAAACTCTTAAGTAATATTTAAACGAGTGTATAGAAAATAGTAAAAACTTTGTATTAACTTATTCAACTACAAGTGTCACAAAAGTATTGGAAAACTTCATCTCAAACAAACAAACAAAACAACTATAGTTTTTATTTTTCATTCCTATTTTCGTTTTTCAAGTGAAACAGGAATTTGTGTGGTACAACCACATCATTAGCAAGTTGCTTGATATAATGTGCAAATAATAGTGATTTTTAAAACATTTTATTTTGTTTGATTGTTTGTAATAATTTTCATGCATGAAAATACATATTAATGTGTGAAAGAAGAGGATGTTTTCAAGGTGTGGGTGGTGTTACTGAATATATTTTTTGTTGATGTGATTTTAATGTATACTATTGTCTTTTTGGAAAAACTAATAACTAAATTGAAAGAAAACAAAATAATTTCTCCATTCAGTTGACAATGTGCCACCTACTATTACCAACTGCCCAGATAACATTTTCAGACAAATCAATATTGAACTGACTGGAGCTACAATTTCATGGGACGAAGTTGTAGGGGTAGATGCCTCATCACCACCTGTAACACGTGCATCTAGAACTGCAGCTCCTGCATCATTCTTTCCTGTTGGTGACACCCCTGTAAGCATAATACTACAAGATACAGCTGGTAACAGAGCAACCTGTCAATTTATTATCCATATTAGAACTGGTAAGTTCACATGATGCACAAAGAAAAAGTTTGTATTTATAGGCATTAATTTTACAGTAGATTTAAAATTAGTTTAAGGATACAGGAAATGGGAAAGTTTAAGAGAAAAAGTCAATAGATGAAGATATCCACTGAGAAAAAAAAAGGTGTTATTTTGAGGAATTCATTTTTGGAAAGCTCTTGTTTTTTCTCAAACATGAACACTCTTCTGTAAAAACTGCCTATCGCTTCTCTTGTTCGTGACCGCTGGCAAACCTCCCGGGACTCTTAAATTGATAAGAAACACCACTTTATCCAGCCCACCCTTCCGATGAAACCCACCATCCACATCCTCTCTTGTTCATATTACCTGTCTTAGAATAAGTCACACCCACCGCACTCACTCTCACTCACCCCCTTATTGGCTCTCCGACCCCTCTGTAACAATTGCCACTGTACCCTCACAGTACATCACGTTCGTCTTGCTTGCCCCCTGTACAACTTTCCCAGAGCTTCCCTTGCTTCCCACAACTCAATTGCCGAGTTCTCCAGAAAAATCCTCTGGATAAAGTTATCCCCTTCCTTTATCATGCTTTTTTCAATCTACAACCATATTTAGTCCTCTTCTCCCACCCACCTCTCTCTATATACTTTGTTTTATTTCACCAATGCACCTTCTCTCTCGATCCCAGCTTTCTGACGTTTAGGTCTTGTATTTCTCTCAATCTCCCCGTTTTTTCCTTCCTACCTCTAGAATGATCTAACCGCTCAGGCACAATTTGACTTTCGTTGTTTTGGTGCTGTTAAGCCCTCGTCAAACAAACTTCTGTAAAACTGCTCTCAGAAGATGATTTGTGTTAGCAATTGAAAATGTATTCATGATCGAATCTGAATTGATCCATGCAATAAGACATTTGATTGGTTAGTTGTTGCGCTAAATTCCAAAATAACAGATTTAGAATATGTGTATACATATATTTCATGTCTTACTTCATTTAATATCCCATAAAAGCAATTCAAAATAAGCATTCCTTTGATACCAGCTAAACTCAACCAAAAATCAGAGACGATTTCATGCTGTAATGCAGTTGTAGTATTTGCAATGCAGAATATAGAGTGTTCAATTTGTATCTATAAAATTCAATGTTTAAGTTTTTTGTTTATCATCAGTAGAATGAAGCATTAAGACTATGACCTGAACACTTCGTTCTTCTTTCCGCATAGTGACAAATGTAGGAAAACATACTTTTGAGAAAATGGTCAAATACCTTTTTTTTAAACCTTCTTGAGGCGTGAAAAAGATATATCACTTCTATTTTACATTTGATTAGTCCGAAAGACTTTCAAAAGTATGTGTAATTGATTCACAAAGGTGATAAATGATAACTGACACTCGTTACTGCGTAAAAAGAGGGACAACTTGATCTGACAAACAATCTGCAGCCAGAGTCGTGGTAAGCAAGATAAGAAAACCATGATCACATCAACTAAAATTATTCAGATTTTATTACAGCTCAAAGACCCACACTTGACCAACTATGACAATCACTTCTGGACAAAGTGATTTATTATGCCTACCGCTCACTCTCTTTTTCTTACACAACACTTCTATCTAGAGACACCCCCAAATGGCTGAAGGCCCCTACACTATCTTAATAGCTGACATCCCCCATTTTTTAAGGTTTTCCCTATTTTACCAGTCTGTTTACTCTTCTGGAGATTTTTTTTCTTTTCATTTTCGAAATTTTCATTTTCCCCTTCACTATTTCTATAGCTGAACATCCCTAGCTTTCCAGGCTATGTACTCTTTTGAAGATTGTTTTCCTTTTCAACACCAATTCAGTTCCTGAAACACCTACTCAACAAGGCCACCACTACCCTACTCACCATTCTCAACCACATTTGGTCTTTACACTCCTGTCCTCCTATCTGGAGGAAAGCTGTTGTTACCCCCGTCCACAAAATGGGAAAGGACAGTACCGACCCCTCTAGCTACCGCCACATCGCCTTCACCTGCTGTTTTTGTAATATTATGGAAAGGATCATTAACCAGAGATTAAACTGGTTTCTTGATACCAACATAATCCTCTCTCCTCACCAAAGCAGCTTCCGGAAACTTCACAATACCCTGGACTAGTTAATTACGCTCAACACCGCTATCCAGGAATCCTTTGCGAAAAAGGAAAACCTCATTATCATCTTTTTCGACCTCGAGAAAGCCTTCGACACTACTTGGAAATACGGCATTTCCGGAAAACTGTACACCATCTGCCGCAAAGGCCACCTCCCCATCTTTATTCAAAACTGTTACCCTGAACACTTAGCAAACTAAATTTTCTTTATCTCGTTTGCTAAAAATTCTAAAGATCTGGAGAAGTGCCATATATGGATCAAAGCTTGCGGCAAGCCTCGCGAACATCTAAATGTCAATGCACGATTGCGGATTTGAGGTTTGTTTTCCCCCACATAGTTATCATGTTGCTATGATGGGGCTATTTTGTAACTCAGAGACGTTAAATACTGTATACTTCCCTTGACAAGCCCATTTTCTATACAAGCTTTGATTAGTTCAGCTTGATGTCCTGACAGTTCTAGTTATATCTGTTAAATGACAGCTTCCAAGGAAATATGACCACATGCTGCTACTATATAAATTTGTTTCATGTTCTTCTTGATCAGCTAGTGTACAGCTATTCCATTACTAACTATTTATTATACTTTTATCTTAAATTTGTAGTGGACAACACACCCCCAACAATATTAAACTGCCTAAATTCCTTTTCAAGACAAGCACATTTTGAAGCTACAACACTTGCTGTTAGCTGGATTGAACCCACAGCAACTGATAATTCAGGAATAGTGAATTTGGTATCAAACCCACAATCAACCGGATCTTTGTTTAACATTGGAGAGACTACAGTTGTCTACATATATTCAGATGGAGCAGGGAATTCAGCAATATGTAACTTTACCATTACAGTAATCTCTATAGGTATGTGTATTTTGGTGTGCTTTGGATTGAAGGTTAGTTTGTAATTACACATTCATTTTGAAGGATCTTGTCGAAAGATCTGCACAGTTTTAATTTCCTGTTCCCGCCTATATGCCCCTATCCAACCAAATTGGTAAATTCCGATTTATGGGAATATCCCATAACTTTATAAAGAACATGATCATCCATACTTTATTCATTTTTTATACTCTTTATTTAAGCAGCTATTCAAGAGTTATATAATGTATAAGAAACTTGTAATGAAAAAAAAACAAAAAATGATAAGTTAAAAGATGACCAATAATTTGTGGGGTTAAAATTGAATTTACCTTGAATGAAAAAGTACTAAGCATGATTTTGATTTTGATTCTGCTTACTCTTCACATACTTTCAGCGGATACCATACCACCAGTGATATCCAACTGCCCAGCATCCTTCACACAACAAGCAGCTGTAGGGGCAAATCAATTGGCTGTTTCATGGATTGAACCCACAGCAACTGATAATTCAAAAACAGTGAATTTAGTATCAAACCCACAATCACCTGGATCTTTGTTTATTATTGGAGATGCTGTGGTTGTTTACATATATTCAGATCCATCAGGAAATACAGCACAATGTACTTTTACTGTCACTGTTATTGCCAACGGTATGAATTACTTTTTTCTTTTGGTTATATAAGGTTCTCTTTTCAAATGAAAAATAAATGTTTTTTAGAGTTTATAATTTTTTGGGAGGTTTTTTGGTTCCATTACGATAGCATGTTTCCGATACGATCGCACCAGGGACCTATGCAGCCATGATGACATATGTGTACTGTATGTATGCATGTGTGTGTGACGGCCAGCTTGTAAACGCGATATCTCAAGAAGGATACATTGGATTCATGTCATATGTGGTACACAGATAGCTCATGGTCCGTAAATGTGCCCTATATTTTTGTATTGTGATGTCATGCATATCAATGAGTAGGCAGGGCTTAATGTACAAATCTTGAAATTTTTATATTTTAACAACCACATGTCTGTTTTGTTTTATATTTGATATAATTCTTATATTAGCAATAATGTATATATTCATGATGTAAAAACGTCGAATTGTATTAATATGCATAGAGGGCGGGGCTTAATATGATTTTGCTAAAAAGAGCTTGTAAGCACGGCATCTCAAGAAAGGTAAACTGGATTCATGTCATATTTGGTACACAGGTAGCCCATTATCTGTAGATATGCCCTATTGTTTTTAGTGGTGACGTCATGCACATCAATGAGTAGGTGGGACTTAATGTAAAATTCTTGAAATATTAATTTTTTAACAACCACATGACTTTTGTTTCATATTTGGAAGAATTTTGATGTTAGCTGGTGTGTACAAGTTCATGATGTAAAAACGTTGAATTTCATTATTATGCATAGTGGGCGGGGCTCAATATGATTTAGCTGAAAAAAGCTTGTAAACATGATATCTCAAAAAGTATGAACTTGATTCACGTCATGTGTGGTACACAGATAGCGCATGGTCTGCAGATGTGCCTAGTGTTGTTGGTGGCTGTTTCATGCATATTGATAAGTGGAAAGGGCTTAAAGTGACAATTTTGAATAACTGATAAATGAGCAAGTGTATGTCCGTTTTGTGTCTTATTGGGCATGATAATTTTGTCGGTTATTGTTGGCATGCTTATGTTATCAACAGATGTCATTAATATGCACGGTTGGCTTGGCTTAGTGTAAAAGTGCTAAATGATGTAAACACCATACTGTACCTCATGAACGGTATATCAGATTTATACCATACAGTATGTCCTACACAGACGGGTCATGGGCTGTACATATGTTATATTGCTGTTGTAGTGATGTTATGGATATTCATGAGTAGGCGGGACTTACTGGAAAATTCTTGAAATAGGATAAATGAACAACTGTTCTTGCATCATACTTGCTATAATAATGTTTTTAGTTATTGTGCAAATGCTGATGTTGTCAACATTTTGATTGATCTGCATTGTGGTGTGGCTTATGAATACATATCTTGGAACAAATATTTCATGATGTGCAATGACATGACAATTAATACAAATTTTGCAAACAAATCAGCTTATCGAAAACTATAGCATTGGAACCACAAAGCCTTTAGGTTCTGGTTCACCTTGTGAACTACTTAGAAAAATTAAAAAGTTTAAGAGAAGTTAGTCATATTAGTCAGTATGTAATATCAAATTGTGTAGTACCAGGTGAAACCTCTTGTCTATCTACTGAGGTGTAGCGGTTATCATCATACATGTCTACAGACCACGAGGCCCTGGGTTAAAGCCTGGGTTAAGTAAACACGCTAGTGCACCACAACTGGTTATCAAAGGCCGTGGACATCGACTTGGTTATTGATGTTATGTCTGTCTGTACGTCGTACTTGTGTTCTCGTCTGGGTCGTATTAAGCACTTTGTTATAGCATTGTTACTATTATAACCGAATACGCAGGCGATAACCCCGTCATTGTAATTGTGTGTTTACTCGTTGTCGTCGTCGTGAAAACTCTTAAGTGCTATTTAAACAAGTGTATAGAATAAAAGTAAAAACTTCGTATCAACTTATTCAACTACAAGTGTCACAAAAGTACTGGAAAACTTCATCTCAAACAAACAAAACAAGTGTAGTTTTCATTTGTATTCCTATTTCGTTTTTCAAGTAAAACAGGAATTTGTGTGATACAACCACATCATTTAGCAAGTTGCTTGATAGAATGTGCAAATAATAGTGATTTTTTAAACTTTTCATTTTGTTTGATTGTTTGTGATAATATTCATGCATGAAAATACATATTAATGTGTGAAAGAAGAGGATGTTTTCAAGGTGTGGGTGGTGTGTTACTCAATATATTTTTGTTGATGTGATTTTTAATGTTTATTTTTGTCTATTTGGAAAAAATGATAACTAAATTGAAAGACAAAATAATTTCTCCATTCAGTTGACAACGTACAACCTACTATTACCAACTGCCCAGATAACATTTTCAGACAAATCAATATTGAACTGACTGGAGCTATAATTTCATGGGACAAAGTAGTAGGGGTAGATGCCTCATCATCACCTGTAACACTTGCATCTAGAACTGCAGCTCCTGGGTCATTCTTTCCTGTTGGTGAAACCCCTGTAAGTGTCATACTACAAGATACAGCTGGTAACAGAGCAACCTGTCAATTTATTATCCAGATTAGAACTGGTAAGTTCACATGATGCACAAAGAAAAAGTTTGTATTTACAGGTATTAATTTTTCACTAGGTTCAAAATTAGTTCAAGGATACAGGAAATGGCGAAGTTTAAGAGAAAAAGTCAATAGATGAAGATATTCACTGAGAAAAAAAAGGTGGTATTTTGAGGATTTAATTTTTGGGAAGCTGTTGTGTTTTTTCTCAAATATGAACACTCTTCTGTAAAAACTGCCTATCGCTTCCCTTGTTCGTGACCGCTGGCAAACCTCCTGGGACTTCCGAATTGATAAGAAACTCCACTTTTCCAGCCCACCATTCTGATCAAACCCACCATCCACAACCTCTCTCGTTCATATTACCTGTCTTAGAATAGGTCACACCCACCTCACTCACTCCCATCCACTTTTTTGATCCCCAACCTCTTTTTTGGTTCCCCCCAATCTCTCTGCAACAATTGACATTGCACCCTCACAGTTCATCACGTTCTCCTTGCTTTCCCCCTGAACAACCTTCCCAGAGCTTCCCTTGCTCCCCATAGCTTAACAGCCTAGCTCTTTCAGAAAAACCCTCTGAATAAATATATTTAATTCCTTCATCATGCTTCCTTTAGCAACCATATTTAGTCGTCCTCTCCCACCCTCCTCTTTCTGTACTTTTTGTCTTCACCCATGCACCTCCTCTCTCGATCCCAGCGTTCTTTTAGTTCTTGTGTTTCTCTTAATCTCCCCTTGTTTTCTTTCCTTCCTATCTCTGGAATGATCTAACCTCTCAGGCACAAATTAACCATTACTGTCGTGGTGCTAATAAGCCCTCATCAAACAAACAAACAATCACATAAACATATGCTAGGTTATTGCTCAAGGAGTACATAATCACTAGTAGTCCTACCCTCGTATGTTTTGTGTTTGTGGGCGAGGGGCTTAAAACCAAAATACTTAATTATGGGTGGGGACAAAATATTTCAACTTTTGTGTACTTTAATATTAAGATTCTAAGATATCTGTTAACAACTTCAAGATTTTGTAAGATACGCATTAGTTATAGTGTATTAGGTTGATGGCATCCAAATTCCGTTAGAATAATATCTGTAGTTATCTTCTATTTTATAAGAGATTGAAGAAGGAAATCATGAAATTGTTAGTTAAATTGATAGTTATTTAGCTCTTTAGATCACATACATGTACAGTACTGGCATCCATTGTTTCCCTAAAATCTTAAATGACTTAACGTAGTGTCTCCTTTTGTATGTGTGCTAACCATGTGACATACACAATCTCTTAATGTTAGGCATGAAGTCTTTCAAATCTTGTATATTTTTAGTTTTTCAAAAAAAAATGTTTAAGATGTACGATTGAAAAGTGATGTAATCTGTTGTAAGTATTTACCTAATATTCTACCAGATAGAAGGTACAGTATAGGACTTGCATTTCCACACTGTAACATGCCATTAATTCTAGCATCGACATGATTAGACGTAAGTACAGTATGGGGTCTACAGTATGGGGTCTACAGTATGGGGTCTACAGTATGGGGTCTGTCCAGTATTTTAAAGCAAGAATGAGCATATCAACAAGCCAAGATTGTAATATTTTAATATAGCTGACACCACACCACCAGTGATATCCAACAGCCATAATTCCTTTTTCAAGACTAGCCCCATTATTAGCCACAAGATTAGCTGTTTTCTGGACTGAGCCCATGGCATCAGATAATTCGGAAATTGTAAACTTGGTATCAAACCCAAGTTGACCTGGAGCTCTCTTTGTTATTGGAGACACGTTAATTACCTACACATATGCAACAGTACTTTACACTAGATTTACGTTAATTATTTTTAAAAGCACGGTTACGTTACGTGCATTGAGAGCAACGTGAATTTCTTATCTCTTCTCTAAAACTTTTCATTTCGTTTACATTTTACTTCCGCTTTTTCACCATAAAATTTTGTTCCATTCTTCTTTTTGGGGGGATTCTCCTCTGTAAATGGGCATCTACTTTCGGTAAGTTCGTTCTTTTGTTTTTTCCCTCCCGTTTTGTCCAGACCTTCACGCCCTTATCGATACTATACAGTGGTCCTCCTATGGTAGTTCCGCAATTTGTGTTCTTGTTGCCTCGAGTCTTTCGGCCCTTGTTTTTCTTCCATTATGACGAAACGCTTGTGCTTTCATCCCTCTCCTCCCCGTGAATCACCTGCTACCTCCAGGGACTATTCTTCACCCCCAATCCCCAAAATCCTAATCATACATGCCACCAATAAACAAGAAAGCTTTAAAAGAATTTCCCCTTTTCTCACACACAAAGCGCTCTACGGCCTTGTCGGTACCCTCTCTAAGTTCTCTACCCTCAGATCCGGCGATCTCCTGGTGCACTGCGCCAAAAACACTTAAACCACCACCCTTCTCTCTACCAAAAACGTAGCAGACACTGGTAATGGTATTGACATTACAGTCACCCCCACCGTTCCCTGAACTCTAGCAAAGGTGTCATAAGAACTAGAGACCTAGCTTACTTGACCGATGATGACCTCGTAGAGGAACTAACTAGCCAACACGTCACTGAAGCCCGTCGTCTCGTACTCATGAGAGACGGAGCCGAAACATCCACCAATACCAACTTCCTTACTTTCGCCACACCAACTCTCCCCTCCCACATCATTGCCGGCTACCTGAGATTCCCAGTTGCCCCTTACATTCCCAACCCGCTCCGGTGTCATAATTGCCAGAGGTATGGTCATCGGAAAAACTCCTGCCGCAGCCAAGCGCGCTGTGGTAACTGCGGAGCCCCAAATCATCACAACACCTCCTGCACCAACACCCCACTCTGCACAAATTGTGACGGTAATCACCCAGCCAACCATCCCTCCTTCTCAAAAGACTGCCCCACTTGGCTTCAGGAAAAGCATATAACTAAATTAAAAAACCCTAATACCAACATCACTTACCCAGAGGCCAGAAAACAATTCCTCGCTTCCCTCCACACCAAGCCTTCGTACTCAAGCGCAGTCTCCTATAACACCAATATCGCCCTAACCCAACTAATACTGACTCGCATGCCCAAACAGACCTCACCTGGCTCTTCTTACCCAGTCCCAAGCTCATCACCATCGCCAACAACCCAACCACACCCAATACCCAAACCACCTCCACCACCACTTCTTTCCTCAACCTCCCTTCCTTCTCTAAAAACCAACACCTCTAATACCAACACACATCAAACTAAAGCCAACCAGGCTAACAACCAACAAACCAACAAACAACCAATCAACAAACAACCAATCAACAAACAACCAATCAACAACCAACTAATCAACAAACATCCAATCAACAAACAACCAATCAACAAAAAGCCCTCCACCCAAACCCACATGTATGACACTGAAGAGAATGTGGATTGTTCGATTACCAAACACACCAATCATACTTCTCGTTTAACTTTTAAAAAAAAAAATCGCTCCCAAAGAAAAAGAGACAGATCCAAAGAAAAAAACAAGCCAACTTAAGACCCAACAGATCTTCCTCCAAATAACCCTCTGCCTCCTTATGGCGTACACCACAAACAATTACAATGACACCCACAACATTATACAATAAAACATCACAAGTCTTAAGGCTAATTCGGAAGAAATCAATCTACTAGCCACCACCTTTAATCCGGTAATTTTCTGCTTACAAGAAACTTTCTTAAAAACCACTGACCATTACTCCTTCAATAACTTCAATTGCTACCATAAACTTCAAGTGGACGCTAACAGGGCCTGTGGGGGCGTCTTTATTCTCGTTAGACATGATATCGCACACAGCTTAGTTCATGTGAACACCGACCTTCAGGCCATCTGTATATCTATCTCCCTTCACAAAACCATCACTCTTTGCAATATCTTCCCCCAACGCCAACGTTCAACCAACCAGCCTTTAAAACCTCATCTCTCAGCTTCCCACCCCCTTCATCCTTCTTGGTGACTTCAACGCCCACAACCTCCTGTGGAACTCCAATACCATCACCCCCAGAAGCAAGCTCGTTGAAAACACCCTTCAACAGCACAGCTTCTCCTTGCTCAAAACTAACTCTCCGACCTTCCTTCACCCTGCAACAGGCTTCCTCGCCTGTATTGACCTGTTTATCTGTTCCCATAACCTCCTCCTTGATTTTAACTGGAAGGTCACTGCTGATCTCTGTGATAATGACCATTACCTCTTCTTATTCACTCCAACCTTCAAACCCCCACCGACCACACCCCTAATTGGAACCACGAGAAGGCCAACTGGCTTCTTTTTGAAACCCTCTGCGACTTACACCTCTCCCCCCCCCCCAGTCTCCTCAAGGGTGATGATCCCATGTCAGTTTTCAGTGACATCCTTATCAACATTGCCACCTGCTCCATTCACAAAGCCTCCAAACCCCCTAATCATCCCCCGAACCCCTGGCTCACTGATGACTGCAAAACCGCCATCAAGAACAGGAAAAGGACACTCAGGAACTTCAAAACTAACCCAACCACCCACAACCTCAACCTCTTTCGCATCAGCCAAGCCAAAGCCAGGCGCACCATTTACGACAGTAGAACCAATACTTGAAACAACTTCATCTCTTCTCTCACCACCAACACCCCCACTAACAAGATTTGGAGAATAGTTAACAGCTTCCACTGCAGAGTAAGCAAGTCTCCTATCTCCCATCTTGCCTGGAATTGTAACCTTCTCACCACAAAAAAGGACATCGTTAACCACCTTGCTGCCTCTTTCAGCAACAGCTTGTCCTCGGCCATCTACCCCAATGCTTTTAAACCCCAAAAAGCTCACGATAAAACCCGAAGTATCACCTTTCCCTCCGACAACACTAAGAGCTATAACACCCCTCTCACCCTTTTTGATTAAAATCAACCATCCATGACGCTGGATGCATCTCCAAGGGCCCAGATAAGATTCCCTACCACTTCCACCTTCCCAACAAGGCCACCACTACCCTACTCACCAGCCTCAACCACATCTGGTCCTTACACTCTTTTCCCCATATTTGGAGGACAGCTATTGTGACTCCAGTCCCCAAAATGGGAAAGGACAGTACCGATCCTTCCAGCTACCGCCCATCGACCTCACCTGCTGTCTCTATAAGATTATGGAAAAGATCATTAACCAGAAACTAAACTGGTTCCTTAATATCAATAGAATCCTCTCCCCTCACCAAAGCAGCTTCCGGAAAAGTCGCAATACCTTGGACCAGTTAATTACACTCGACACCGCTATCCGGGAATTCTTTGCAAAAAAGAAACACCGCATTGCCATCTTTTTCGACCTCGAGAAAGCTTTTGACACTACTTGGAAATACGGCATTATGCGCAAACTTCACACTATCGGCCTCAGAGGCCACCTCTCCGGAGACCTTTATTCAAAACTTCCCCTCACCCAGGCAGTTCCAAGTTCGTATTGGTCACACCCGCTCCAACCTGTATCCCCAATAAGAGGGCGTCCCCCAAGGCAGCATCCTCTCTCCCACTCTCTTCAACCTGAACAACCTTGGGCCCAACATCAAACATGCCATCTACGTAGACAACTTCACCATCTTCTACTCCTCCCATAGCTTTCCTCTTTTTAAAAATAGGCTTCAACTCAACCTCAATCGGCTGCAAGCCTGGTGCAACAACAACGGTTTTAAATTCTTCAAAAAAAAGACAGTCTGCATGCACTTCTGTCATTTCAACAACCTCCACCCCAACCCGAGCCTCATGCCTAATAGCAATCGCATCCCTAAAGTTGACCACACTAAGTTCCTGGGTTTACTCTAGACCACAAGCTCTCCTACAAACAACACATCACCAACCTGAAACAGAATTGCAACAGCTCCCTTAACCTTCTCCGCCTCCTCTCCAATACCACTTGGGGTGCGAACCGGCATGCTCTCCTCAAAATCTTCAGGCTCACCATTCGTGTTAAGCTTGACTACGGCAATATTGTGTACTCTGTCGCTCACAACTCTTACCTCAATCACATCAACACCATCTAAAATGAAGCCCTCAGGCTTTGTCTGGGTACCTACAGGACTTCCCCAATTACCAGCCTTCAAGCCTTGAAGCCAACAAACCCCCTTCCTGCTAAGGTGTAGAAAGCTTAGCCTCTCCTATGCTTTTAGAGCCCTCACCAACACCCAGAACCCTGTTTACAACCTCATTAGATTCCCCAATTTCTCCACCCTCTCTGAGCGGAATAAAACCCTATCCCCTCCCTTCAGCTTACCCCCAAATCAGACCTTCTTCCATCTCGGCATCAATCTCACCACTGTCAGCACTTTCTCCTGGCCCACTTTTTTCCCCTGTGTTACCCCTCCCTACTATCCACCTGAACCTCTCCACTCATCACAAAACCTACACCCACCCTAACCTCTTCATCAACCTCCACAACTAAATCAAAGACCAACTCTCAAACTATACCTCCACCTATACCAATGGCTCCAAGGAAGGCGACAAGACAGCTACTGCTGCCGTCATCCAAAACATCACCCTCAGTTGCAGGCTTCTCGACTACTCATCCTTTTTTTCGGCCGAGGCCAAAGCCATCCTCCTCGCCTTCATCTGTATTTAATACTCTCCGCTTAGCCACTTTGCCATCTTCTTTGACTCCAAAGCTGTCCTTACTTCATTACTCAATTTCAAATGGGATAACCCAACATGTCACCTCATCCTCCGTAAACTCCCCCTTCCCCATCTGTAGGAAACATATTCTTTTCATCTGGATACCCAGCCATGTTGGCATCCCTGGCAATGACAGGGTTGATGCAGCCGCTAAGCTTGCCCTCACCCTTCCCCTACCCCTTTTCCCAAACCCTTTCTGACATCAAACCGCTTATCGCTTTTCTTGTTCGTAAACACTGGCAAACCTTATAGGACTGATAACAAACTCCATATCATCCAGCCCACCATTCCGATCAAACCGACCATTCACAACCTATCCCGTGCCGACAACGTGACATTATCCGCCTTGGAATAAGTCACACTCACTTCACTCACTCCCACTTTCTTATTGGTCCCCCCCCCCTCCCCACCCCTTTGCAACAATTGCCACTGCACCTCACAGTCCATCAAATTCTCCTTGCTTTCCCCTGGAACAACCTTTCCAGAGCTTCCCTTGCTGCCCACATCTCAATAGCCGAGCTCTTCCAAAAAAAGCCTCCAGATAAAAAATATCTCCTTCCTCCATCATATTTCCCTCTACAAACCCCATCCCCTATCTCTCTCTACATTATTTGTTCACCCATACACCTCCTCTCTTGATCCCAGCTTTCTGGATTTTATTTCTCGTGTTTTCTCAATCTTCCCCCTCCCCCCCCCATTTCCCCCTCCCACCCCTGTTTACTCTCCTTCCTATCTCTGGAATGATTTAACCTCTCAGGCACAATTTGACCTTTGCTGTTGTGGTGCCATTAAACTCTCATCAAACAAACAAACAAACATATGCAGATGGAGCAGGAAATACAGCAACATGCTCTTTTACAATCACAGCTAATCCTACAGGTACATATCTCTCCGTTTTGACAAAGAAAGCTTTATTTAAAATGTTGACTATGTGATCAGCTTTGTAAGGCTGTATCTCAGAAATAATTTTGGAGAATAAGTAACTCAATCTTTTGTACTTAAAAGAAACATAAACTCTGGCTTGTTCTTCATTTAGTACAATATAATTAAAGGCCATAACACAACAAACGCGACGAGGCAAGCAATTTTTTCGGTAATCATACAGGAAATAAATATTATAAGATGCTTTGACTTTTTGCTTACACACGATAAAGTTTACAATTGAGGCTTTTTGCTGATACTGGAAAATTTGTTAGAAATGCTTTTTCGTTCAAACTGAAGAAATACACTTTAGTGGTTCGAGATTTTCTGTCGCGATGCGAATTTGTCTTTAATGGGCGTAGAAAGGCCCTTTCAATCAGTTTTCAGCTATCATCTGAATAGCCATGCAATGACGATCCTTATCTGAAAAAAGAGGTCAAAATATTTTTTTCCTTTATTTAAATCAATTTGTTTAAAAATTGTGTGTAACGGCCTTAATACTTAAAGTCATTTAGAAAAATTTCACATCATATGAAGCAATTTATCATATATTTTGTGATTTATTAAAACATTAATTCTGTCAATATGAACTTTAATAGTAGCGGCCATTTTGCTCATCCAATACAAATTAGAATGTTAATGTATTTCTTTAAAATCTGTTTCAAATTTTCTAATTTCTAAGAAACAATTTTCCTTCGCATGGGTCTATGAGTTTGTATTTGTATATGATGTTAGTGATTTAAACTCTTAGAACCTCATGGAAAAGAATTTTGAAAAGAAAATTTCAGAAACATTCTAAAGAAATACATTATTGTGTATTTGCACATAGGGCAAACTATGTCATCATTGACATGATTTAAACAAAAAATAAGACAAAATGGCAGTGTCCATGCTACAACTTTAATCCTGGACGACTTGAGAATTGAATACGATTTTTGAAGGGGTATTTGGTAGTTGGTTTGTTTGTTTAATTCTCTATCATGTATCAAGCACTTAAACTTTTCACATTTAGTGTGTAGTCAATTGCTCCTTCTGCAGCATTGTAAAAAGGGATTTAGCATCACATCTCTGACAAAAATTTGAATTTAAATATATGTCTGACAGATAAAGAAACATCATAAAATGGAGCTTTTTGCTTCAATAAAACTGAAAGAAGTCAGCTTGTATTACAAGAAATTTTAACAAAGATTAAAGAAAATTAAATCAATCTGCATTGAGTTTCATGGGAGAGACTTTGTATATGGCTAACATATTTGATTTGTAAAGCAAAATATCACTATGTTTAAAGGTATATCAACTAAAAGTTCAGGGGAAATCTGTTTAGTGATAAGTAAGTTACCAGCAAGAAGGAAAGAGAAAGTTGTGGTATAATGAAGAGGGAGCAAGTTAATGCTTCAGAGCAAGATTGAGAAATGAATGGGAGTGGGGAGGGGTAATGCTTGTTAGTAATGTGTTAGTAATGTGCGTGCAAGGCATGTTATCAGTGGCAACACTTTTGTATCATGCCATTTCTCATTTGTAAATTGATCATTTTCTTCATCATTAGTTGACAACACCCCACCTACCATTATTAATTGTCCAAACACCATATCTCGTCAAATTGAGCTGGGATCAAGTAGACAGGATGTTACATGGGTAGAGATTATTGCATCCGATGCATCAGGAACTGTTACACTTGTACAGAGCTCGCATGAGAGTGGTTCATTCTTCACTGTTGGAGACACCACAGTGTCATACTTATTCCAGGATATAGCTGGGAACATTGCAAATTGCTCATTTTTGGTCCGGATTTTGACAGGTAAAAATTTACTATTTTTGAGATTGATTAAGTTCCATCTAATATGTACATGTATACATAAATATATCCGTACATACATAAATAGATTTTCCGATATTTAAATACAAGAAGGAACCTTCTGATCAGTAAAGAAATATCTTATTATGATACATCAATGATGTATACCTTACAAGAGAATATGCCACTAAATACTACTATTGCCACAATAAGAGATGCTGTCTCTGATTTCAAAACTTTCCCCTTTTTGCCATCCACAGGGCCACACTCACCCTCTCCAAAACTATTTCATAGTGCTTCCATATAAAAGCTCCCCTTCGAAACTGCTCTGCTTCATTTGCCATAGCAAACACAGCCAAATAATGTGACTCTACTCCAGGAGACCTCCTTTACTTCTATGTCTGGCCCCACAAGTTGTTATACTGCTCTTCACCTCTTCATTTAAACTATTTTTAAATGTACCTATAAAGGGATTTCATCACGTGACTCTAACCCCACTGGAAGCCATTTTGCAGGAAAGGGTTTTTTGTTTCACGTATCTTGACACAGCTCGGTCACATCATATGTACAACAACATACTACATGCCAACCTATCAGTACCAGTTTAGCGAATTTTACTAATTGCAATTTTTTGGTCACTTCCGATTTTACTTCATATTTTCTTTAAGTTGTATATATTCACCAAGTATACGAAGTGTAGTTTTAACATTAAAGCCAGCTAAATGTTTGTTATACTCAGACAAAGCTTGCAAACCTGATATAAATTGCTTGCTGCAAATCCTAGAGTGAACTGTAGGTTGAAAGCTGTCGCGTCGTACAGCAGAATCCCACTTTGAACGTCAACCAGGATCAAATGGAAATCGAGAAAACTTATTTTTCTTTTCTTTTTCCCGGCACACGTATAGTAGTGCAACCAACGGCACAGCAAGATTCCGGCATAATTATCTTACAAAAATAATATGATATAACTACATGTAAACGTATGTAAATCTATGTACAGCAGACGACAGTGTTTCTTCCCTACAAAATGGCGATGTAAAGAAAGTCATGTGACCTCATAACATCAGCTGAAATACCCTTATTGTTTCTAGATTATAGCTTGAAATATTGTAACCTCTATGGCAGAACATAACTTTTGTTGTTGATGTGCCGACAAACCTCATTTTCCAACCTGTCTCTGATTGAGCTTTTTCCAAACAGTATCTTAATCTGTAAAAGACAGATAAATAAGCTGAAAAAGATGGTCAAGAAATCAATAACGGTTGAATTTGACTAAAAAAGTAATAGAATTGTATACGAACATTGGGTATGTCTCCAATTTATGTCATAGATATTGCATATATTAATAAATTTCATAACTTGATTTAGCTAAACCTTGCAACCAAATGAAATTTTCTTTAAAAACCTGATAATTCAGATTTTTTTCTTTCATATTTGAGCACTAACACACACTTTTTCAGCTTGTTCAAAGATTCAAAAAGAGATGTGTAAACTTAAAAACAACTGGATGATTTGAGACAGGTTACGTTTGTGGTAAAAGTAACTGCTTATCCACAGAAGAGAAGAGTAAACCCAACCAACCATGACCAGAAAAGGTATCATGATTAACTCTCTGGATTTGATAATTGACAGTTTTTTCAACCAATCACCACATGAATGTGCCTAGCAACAAAATCTGCATAAGTAAGTGGGGAAAACATCCTACTTTGCGATACTGGTACAGTACAGCTAGCTAGCGGCGCACACTCATGTAGTCTATGCAATTTACTGTACAAAACAAATTTCTGCACACACAGACTAAATGACGGCAAAATGGTGGACAAAAATTGTGCTTACAGGCCGCTGTGGATTTTGTAAATCTGATTGCTGTTACCCAGAACAGTTAGCAAACTGAATTTTGTTTATCCCATTTGCTAAAAACTCTAAAGGTCTGGAGAAGTGCAATAAATAAATCAAAAGCTTGTGGCAGGCCTCGCGGACATATAAATGTTAATGTATTGGTGTACATGATTGCGGATTTGAGATTTGTTTGCCCTAACCTAGTTACCGTGTTGCTATGGTGGGTGTGGCTTATTTTGTAACTCAGAGATGTTAATTAAGATTTTGTACTGAGACGTGGAGTGTAGTTGTTGCATCTGCTGACCTGTCTTTGTTTCTTTCTTGTCTTAATTCTCTCATACAAGATAGATGTGCCTGACCAATGAATTAATAAATGGTTTAAATGTACAACAGATTACATATATTATGGTTTTCTGTTTTACACAGTGGATACCACACCACCCACAATTCAGAATTGTCCACAACCAATCACAGGAGAGACTACATCTGGATTTGTAATTGTATCTTGGACTGAACCAACAGCCATTGATGCATCTACTACAGATTTAATACGAACTAGGTCCCACGCACCCAGAACACAGTTTGCTGCCGGATTCACTACAGTGACGTACACATTCACAGACTTGTCAGGAAACAGTGCTACTTGTTCTTTCACTCTTAACATTATTGGTGAGTATGGCATGCCTCAAATCCAGTCTTAAATTCTTTGTTTTTGAATTTGATATTTACTTTTGAGTGCAAAAGTTGACTTAAAATTGTTGCATGATCCAGTGTTCAATTGAATTTTCGCTCAACTATTCGAAGAATACTACCCCTGGTGTCGGCGTTGGTATCCAGTAAAGTTTTGGCTAAAATTTTGGTTAGTTTTTATAACTTAAGTTATGAATGGCGTACATCCATGTGACTTGGCATAGAGGTAGATGACATGGGTATTAATCAATGAGCATGATTGGAGGGTTGTGTGTGCATACTTATTAGCTTATTTACATAACAATGAAAATTGTCAGGTTGAAGTTTTGTTTAAATATTTAGATTACAGTTTTCATAACTTATGAATGGTGTACATTCATGTGACTTGGCATATGGGTAGAGGACATGGTACTGTTCAAATGGGCATTATTGCGGGCTTTTGTATGCATACTAATTAGCTTATTTGTATAACAATGAAAATATTTGTCAGGTTATAGTTTTGGTTAAAGTTTTTGGTTAAAAGTTTTCATAATTTAAGTTATAAATGGTGTACATGTCTCTTGGCATAGAGGTACTGTTCAAGTGAGCATGATTAGGGGTTGTGTGTGCATAATAATTAACTCTTTTGCATAATGAAAATATTTGTATCTATGATATCTCGTAAATTAAAGTGTATGTGAGGATTTCGTTTGCACAAATGATCATATACGTGAAGAGCATTTTCTACACTTAATGTTGAGGTGAAGTTTGCATATTAATCAGGTTATTTGCATAACAATAGACTTTCGTACAAAATGTTTAACATTCATGAGCGCATACCTTAAGTTATGAATGATGTACATTCATGCAACTTGGCACGGGTAGAGGACATGGGTACTGTTCATTTAAGCATGATTGGAGGTTGTGTGTGCATACTAATTAGTTTATTTGCATAACAGTGAAAATATTTGTATCTATGATATCTCTTAAATTAAAGTGGGAGTGGGGATTAAGTTTACACAAATGATCATATATGTGAAGACCATTGTCTGCACTTAATGGTGGATTGTTATGTGCATATTAATTAGGTTATTTGCATAACAAAGACTTGCATAACATATTTAAACTTAGATAATAACTTGATACTTGTTGCAGGGGTAGAGGACATGGGTACTCTTCAAATGAGCATGATTTGGGGTTGTGTGTGCCTAGTAATTAGCCTATTTGCATAACAATGAAAATAATTTTATCTATGATATCTCTGAAATCTCTTGCATTAAAGTGGGTATGATTATTTTGCCTATATGTGAAGAGCATTGTTTACTCTTGAAGGTATTAATTTGCTGCAATATGTTTGACCTGAGATCAAAAATATATGGCTCATGATTTCTAGTTTTATTATGATATAAACATTCCTTATATGAATAACAATCTTAATGTTTGTCTTGCCATGAATAAAAAAGCAAATAAAAGTTTCCTCGCTTCTAAAGAATGTTAAATTAGAAGTTTGGGAAATATAAACAATAAGCAGAATGTGGGGTAGAAGATGACATGATGATAAAGTAGCTGAAGGAATTAGATGAGGTCATGAGGGACAGGGTGGAATTGTATGTAGGGAAGGGTGTGGTGGAATGTTGGTCAGGATGTGTTGACATGATAGACAGGGTGGATTGGCATGTAGAGCAGGGTGGGTTGGCATGTGGGACAGGGTGGGTCAACATGTGGGACAGGGTAGAATGGCATGTGGTGGGATTGTCATCTGGATTTCAGTTGTGATGGCATGTGTGTCATGCAAGTGGTGCAATATTACACAGTATCTGGTTTTCAGTTGTAATTGCATGGAGTATAGGTGTGGGATGACATTTGGGACAGGTTGGGATGGAATATGGGACAGTGTTGAATATGCATTATTAGCAGTGAGGAGATTTGTATCGTTTTTAATGTCTAATTTGTCATACGTTAAACAATATTGTTTCGCATAATTTTGCTTTAATGTTATTGTACATTTTTCATGCTGCTTGACTTTGCTTGAAACACATATTTTCTTAAATTGGAAGTTGTATTACAACCTAGGATGTAGTTCTGGGAATGTGTAGGGGCTGGGGGAGGGTACAGGTTGGAAAGGTGGTTTGAATGGCATTCTTTCATTAAGATTGGCAAGTCAGGGCCTCTCCTTTTTTAGTTATTCAATTGATAGAACTAAAAAGGGTGTAGTTATAAAGACTGCTAGGTTTTGCATGTGTTCTCTAAGTTACTGGGTGAGGTAACCTTGAGCTTTTTTGTCTTGAACTAATTGGAAAAACTCAAAAGATATTTTGAAGCTTGTAGTGCAAATGAAAATGTAAGTGCATATTTCAAAGCTCAAGTAATTTTAAATCCTCTGCCCTGCTACCTATTTCTGTATATACTTCCTTCTATAAGCCCATTCTCTATGCTAGCTTTGAATAGTCGAGCATACTCTCCTTCCGATAGTTCTAGTTATTTTTTAGATGCCAGCTACATCACACCAATCTAAACTTCTTCTTTCCCTTCCTATCTGCATCCTGCATTCCACACCATCGAAATCAAGGTGCCGTTAAAGCTTGTCAAACAAACAAACTCAATGTAAGATGTGCTCTGGTACAGCTACACCCCAGATTTTCGACATCTGTAAAATGTATATTTCTTGCGCATAGTTCGATATTGGAAAAGGTTGTGAATTTATTTTTACCTTTCATATGTAGGATTTGAAGAAAGGGGTGGAATTACCACAATTTTGTGGAAGTAGGAAGTTTGGAGCACAGAATACAGGTACAATTGTACACACAATGTAGTCCCTGAGTAGGGTAGATTTAAAGAAGTACAATTTTACACTATGAATAGGATGTAACATACACAGCTTGATAAACTAGAAAGTTACATTAAACAGATTGGTGAAGTAGAAAGTTACATAAGCAGATTGGTGAACTAGAAAGTTACATAAACAGATTGGTGAACTAGAAAGTTACATAGTCTACATACTTCCATATTTCTAATATACTAATTTCTTTTCACTGAGAGTGTGAGGTATGAAATAATGTAATGAAAAGAAATTGATGTTGTCTTTATAAACTATTCAACAGCTGTTGATGACCAGCCTCCTATTGTGACGTGTCAGGAGAACATCGTTGTCACAGTTCTTCGTGGAAATGATGGTATATCTGTATTCTTTGAGGAACCAACTGCAACAGACAATTCTGGCATTGCTACGCTTACGGACAGCTCAATCTACTTTCCAAATTACTACTTCCCTGTTGGTGTTTCAAATATGTTTTACACATTTTCTGATCAAAAAGGAAACTCTGCCACCTGCAGCTTTACAATTACTGTCGTTGCAGGTAAGCTTAGACTTGAGAATTTAATATTTGAAGCCCTTTTTTCATCACAATTTGTTCGTTTTTATTTTCATTTGTACAAAATGACAACACAACTTTAAAATACATTAGGCATATCATATTGTCCCTTCGATATATCAAGATGAAGTATAATTATACAAAAACTTGCATTGGGACAAACAACAATGAAAATAATGCTATCTTGTTTTGTCCTAAGGAGAAAAAAATGTATTTAAAATAGATTAAAGATTAAATTGTTTTTAGGGGTATATTTTTGTTTTGGAAGCTGCAGTAGTAACTTCTACTGGGAAAAACAATATAATTTATTTCTTATTAAAGGAGTTTTCAGATATTGCCTGTCCCATTTTTTTTTATATTTACAAAGTTTTTTCTCTTCCCCTTTTTTTATGTTTGTTTTTTGAGTCTGAGTCCTTACAGCATTATTTTCCACTGTTAGATGTGGATTGACGGACAGGGAAGAAAACATTTGATATTTTTTCAGAAACAGGGCTCTTGTGCAGAGTAACACTACAAAAAATCTTACTTGAATATGACTTTTCATATTTGTACCACATATCTTATCAAAAGAAAAGTTGTATGGCCCCTTCATTAAGCGTAAAGGCCTTTAAGCTCCGTGCTGAAAATATGTATACAACTTCACTGCATCAATTAGGTCATGCATGCCCACTCCAGACAAATCTCTCAACTCTAAATGTCAATAAACAGCCAACTACTGTTGCTCAGTTAGCTTTTTGCTCCACTATCCTGAAGTATAATGGCAAGCAAATACACTGCACTTGTGTGATTAAGCTGGTTAACATTAGATCCTTTCATTGAATCAGGGAAGTGGAAAGTTCAGACAGGGCTGATATTTCAAAAATGGTTGTGGTTTTTGACATGCAGGAAGATTAAGCTTTCTGAAATCCGCCATACTAAGTCGGATATTTTGATCAATTGTTGTAGCGGTATTTACACAGCATGTAAAATGGTTCTATATTATTGTCATATATATAGTTTAACTTCTCCAGGTTTGTGTTGTTTTAGAGTAGGACTTGGACTAAAATCACTTTAGAAGTAGCTGTATTTTTTGAAAGTATTGTGGCAAGGGCTTTAGAAACAATAAACTCATCACACATACATTAAATTAATAGGTATTCCATTTGTAGCATCACAACTTTGTGTAATATTATGTGTGAATAAGCTTGAAAACTTAAAACAGCTAATTTTGTAGACTTGCTATCAAATTATCTTTTCAAGTTTCATAATGAAATAAGGGGAAATACTGACATGCTACGACATAATGTATAATAATAATGATAATAATAATAATAATAAAAGGAACTTGTAAACTTAAAGAGGAAAAGAAAACAAGAAAAATGAATTCAGATCAAACAAATGATATGTTAATAGTGTTTTGAAATGTTTGCGGAGTTACTTGGCAAGTATTTAGTGACTGATTGTTCCATAAAGATAAATCAGCATGAACTATTGTCATGTGACCATATATTTTTAAGAACCAGAAATATAGATATGCTATCATATCATCTTTTGTTTTATGTTTTTAACTTTAATTTTCATCTTTTCAATTTAAATATAAATATTAACCTGAAAAAAACAATTTAATGATTGCTTGTTTTAAATCAACATGAATCAGTAAACAAAATGAATCATAATTGGTGAAGTCATAACTGAACTGAAACTTTTCCTCTTGTTTTCCTTGAGATTCTCCATGTGATATAAATCCATGTCAGAATGCTGGAGTGTGCTTGGCTCTTTCTCTGAATGACTACGTATGTAGCTGCAGTGGATGTTTCACAGGATTCAATTGCCAGATTGGTGAGTCAGTATTTCTTCTTCTCTTCTCTTCAATACTGAAGACCATGGTGCTGGGTTGGATAGTAAAAATGACATAGTTGCTTTGACATAGTTGCTTAAAATTCAGGGCAGATGGAGCTAATACAGTGTTAATTGAAGGAAAGTATTTGACCATTAATACAAATAATTATACAAATCCATGATCTATGCATGAAGATATTCCCACATATTCTGCTCAATAGGGACGTGTCTGTTTGATCCTAGATGTGAAATTTATGATGCATTACTATTTTATATACATACATAAAATCAGTTTTATACCACGCCATTTGATAAGAACCATGACGAACTACACAAGATGTTGAAATAAACTGAAGTTGAAAGGTAAAATTAATTATAATAACAGGGGAAATAAATGGGATTTCAATGTTTCCTTGAACACTGGTAAAGAACTCGCTGTACACATATTGGTGGTATAATTTTCAGTGTGATTCTTTTGTAATCTTACTATCATACTTACTTGATCTAGAAGCTCTTTAAACCTTTGGCAAATTCATATCACTTGTATTCTTAAAAGAGCTGATGATAAGAATACCATTCAAACATTGCACATTCTTATTCAAAGAGTTTTCACACACACATATATATATATATATATATATATATATATATATATATATATATATATATGTATATATATATATATATATATATATATATATATGTATGTATGTATGTATATATATATATATATATATATATATATATATATATATATATATATATATATATATATATATATATATATATATATATATATATATATATATATATATATATATATATATATATATATATATATATATATATATATATATATACATACATACATGTATGCATACATACATACATACATACATACGTACATACATACATACATACATACATACATACATACATACATACATACATACATACATACATACACACACACATACCTACCTACCTACCTACCTACCTACCTACATACATACATATACATATATATATATATATATATATATATATATATATATATATATATATATATATATTTATATATATAAATATACATATATATATACATATATATATATATATATATATATATATATATATATATATATATATATATATATATATATATATATATATATATATATATATATATAATATATATATATATATATATATATATATATATAATATATATATATATATATATATATATATATATATATATATATATATATATATAAATATAAATATATATATATATATATATATATATATAATATATATATATATATATATATATATATATATATATATATATATATATATATATATATATATATATATATATATATATATATATATATATATATATATATATATATATATATATATATATATATATATATATATATATATATATATATATATATATATATATATATGATCTGCATTTGATCAAAAATTCACTAGAGTAAAAAATTGTTTGCTAATTACATTTTTCGATTATGATGCGATAGCATCAGGAACCTATGCGGTGATGGCGTATGTGTGTGTGTATATGTATGTGTGTTTGTGATTTCCAGCTCATTGACACTATCTCTCAAGAACGATACACCGGATTCATGTTCATATGTGGTGTACAGATAGCCCATTGTCTGCAGATGTGCCTTATTGTTTTTGGTGGTGATGTCATGCATATTAATGAGTAGGTGAGCTTAATGTTAAAATCTTTAATTGTTTATATTTTAACAACCACATATCTGTTTTGTTTCATATTTGGTGTAATTATGTTGTTAATTAGTGTGTACATCTTCATAGTACCGAAATGTTGAATTTCATTAATATACATAGTGGGTGGGACTTAACATGATTTTGTTGAAGAGAGCATGTAAACACATTATTTCAAGAATGATATATGGGATTCAGATTTTACGTGGCACACAGATTTCCCACGGACTGCATATGTGACTTACTGTTTTAGTGGCAATGCCATGCATATCAATGAGTAGACAAGGCATGAAATTAAAATTTTAAAACAGCATGACTGTTTTGTTTCATATTTGAAATATTTATTTTGTTAGCAAGTGTATACATGTTAATGGGATAAAAATGGTTTAATTTAATTAATGGTGAAATTATATTCTTTTGAGAACTGTTAGTTATTTGATTGTCATTGTTATTTTCCCATTGTGCAATAACATTTATTATACAAAGTTATATTTTAAAAATACATTCGAAACCTCAAAACCTTTGGTTTTTTTAAAGCACAAAAATATTTTTTACATTATTTTTAAGAAATTTTAAATTTTAGATACAAATGATTATTGGTAGTTGTTTTGCTCAATATCTTTAAAAGTATATCATTTTGTAACTGTTTGTACTGTTTAACTATATAATTATTTCACCTACAAAACAATGTTAAACTAGAATTTTAGCACTCTGTAGAGTGCATACCTCTGCCTGCTTAATAATTCTAACATGCCTATTGCCTAGAATTTGGCTAAGTTCATTCCCATCCCCAATACAATCTATCTCAGAAATCCTAGACACACTAAGTTTCATCCACAAATCTCTTCCTCACTTTTAATCAGCATTTGCAATATATACATGACGAAAAGTTTCTTTAGGCCTGCCCGCACCTGACACCTGAGTTAATCCTGGAAACTGAGGTATGATAATTACCAACACGGCTTCCTGTTCAATGTATTGTGTTTTCACCTAAAACAGTGATTGTTTATCTTCCATTCCAATGCAAACCACAGCCAAGTAGCCCAAGGCTATTTGTGTGTATAAGATTACACAAAGCCATAGCTGAACAATCAAGGCACTTTTGTGATTGAAATCACTCATCCGTGTTAGGTGTCTTAGGTTTGTTTTCAAACTGGTAATAAAAATAGCTGTGTATCATAATGGTTGAGGTAATAATGTGCATTTTTGTGATTGATTGACGGACCATTTCTCCTGAGGAAAGATATTGCTTCATGTACACTTCAGGGTTATCTACCTTCATTGTTTTCTATTTTATTCAGGCTAAGCATTTTTGTTTTGAGTTTTTTTAGGGAAGATTAACATTCCATCCTTTTCTATTCATGCCAAAAGGCAATTGTTTTGATTTTCTTTGATACCCAACCACTTGATTGGGTTTTTTTAGAGTCCAGAAAATGGATTGTTTGAAAATATTATCAGGCAATAAATTCATTGTTCAGCATTTTATTGAAAGTTTGAACCACAAGTCTTGACAGATCTCATCCCAAAAGACCCTCACCCCTTCATTTGTGCCCTTCCCTTGTTCCAGTATGTCTCAAATTTTAATCACTTTTTGAAACATCAAAAGCAAGACAAAAAATTAATCCAAATCCAATCATCAGTTCTTGAGATATCTTGATGGCAAACAAACAGACAAACAATTGCAGGCGAAAACATTTCCTCATCAAACAATCTAATCATCAGTTCTTGAATTATCTTGATGGCAAACAATCGCAGGCGAAAATAACCTCCGTCCAACTTTGTTGGCAGAAGTAGCAAATGACGATGATCTTGCCTTACTTTGATATTTTTAAGTCTCTTCAAACATATCACCTCTGAAAATGTATATGCTGCTTTTGATCTATGTTTTCAAAAGGTTTGCTTGGAATTGTGCACCTGTTTCATCTAACGCAGTGATTCTTAATAGGCGGCCCGCGAGCCAAATCTGGCCCGCCAGACATGGGAAGACTCGCGGATGTCAAAGGAAGGCGGATCAAAGAACCGCCGACATCTGTCGTAAACATTTTCGCGCGTGTTCTCAGCATGTTTGTTTCAGGGATTGTTTTGCCGGGTTTTGTTTGTCATGTGATGCTGGTTTTGCCTCGCGATTGACCTGCGGCCTGAGGCTGTTGTCAAATGGTTGCCCTTAGCAAAAAATCAATTAAGAAACCTAATCTAACAGGTCATTTTGATGCTGCTTTTTTTGATATTTTTTAAGAATACTTTGATTTGTATCTGATAGGTATCAATCCTTGCACCAATAATACTTGCGGTAATGGTGCAACTTGTGTCCATATTCTGGATCATGTGACCAATATTACTGCGAGTGTACTTCCTGTTTTACTGGTCGATTTTGTGAGATCTGTAAGTATCATTTAAAAACATCTTTTTGTTTCATGGTGGTATTTCTATGCTACCTGTACTCTTTTGCAGATTTAAATATGTACTTTGTGTGCAAATTTGTAGGATGACTGAAAAAACTGAGAAATGTACCTGTTCAAACAAAATCTCTTTCTTGGGGGATGCAAAATCAAAATAACAATGATTGTGATGATTAGGGACGTATGCATCATCTTGCTTCTAACCCCTTTCTAACACCTCACGAATGGAGTGTCTATGACATGGTGACATTTTGTGACAAAATTTTACTGTCCAAAAATCTGTGACATAAACAGATGTATTAAAATTTGTCTGGCATTTTGTGACATGTTTTACCCCATCACACACACCCATTGGTAATGTGATGTTGCATTTTAGTAGTGAATTCCATTTTTAATGAAACAGACATAAGCAAATGATCCTTTGTATGAGTATCCGTCAACTGGTCATGATGTGTGAACATTTGATGTAACATTATTTATGCCAAAAATTGACAAATTTGAGACATGTATGTGACAAATTTGAAATTTTTGACAGGCCATCAATCATCAATCCATTCTCTGGGGTCTCAGTAAACACTTTTTTTAACAATTTTCCATGAAACGTACCAGAATAAGTTTTGTCACATTCTTTTTTTTCCATGTGTTTATTATCGCTTTTGCTTATTTGTTATATGATTATCTATGAATTTTAAAACCAAACAAAGGGGCATTTTATTGTTATTAAATTTGACATTAATATTGATATTAAATTGACATTAATATTGTTATTAAATTGTACTTATATAGCACTCAGTCTAAAAGTTAGCTGAAATTACTTTACAAAATTATACAACTTTTATGACTTTACAAGTTATAAGAAAAGTTGCAATTAAACTTAAATACAAGATAATATAAGATCAAATTGATTAGATAAACATAAAACATGCATTGGAATGAAATATAAAAAGTTTTATGATATCTATATCTTTAAAATTTTACTTCATCAGCTTTGGATGCCTGTGAGACAAGTACCTGCCAGAATGGTGCAGTGTGTGTTTCTAGTGGAACAGGGATGTGGTTCGTACCAATGTAGATGTAGTGGGTGCTTCACAGGACCGTTGTGTCAAAATAGTGAGTTAAATGTATTATCTTGTTATATGCCCTTGCCAACGGAATTTGGTGAAGGGGATATAGCATCTTTACCATTCGTCCGTCTGTCAACATCTGGCCTCATACATTGTTCAGCTACTAGGGAACAAAAGATTGCTGCCATAAGAAAGGAATTTTAACTATTTGAAAAAATATATTTAAAAAGTAGAACAAATGTATTCCAGACTTGAAAAGCAGCAATTAAATGATTTGTTCTCGAATAAAAAAAAGTTGAATAATAGATCCCGAATGAATTGAATTTTTAACGAAGTGTCTTGTGATTGCAAATAATTAGCAAAAACAATAAGTCTTCCTTGAATACAGTGGACACATAATAGACTTATGATAATTTGCAAATTAATCTGTACTGAATTTTTATTCTGATTTGGTAGAAAGATCAGCTCTATCGGGTTTATAAGGGGAACAAAGTTGAGCATGTTTCTATTCAAATTGTCAAATTTAAGTTAAGGCTGGGGGGGGGGGGCAGCTGTAGTGCAATGGGGAGAGTGGAGGTTATAGTGAAGATTGGAATGGTGAGTTGGTTAAGAGATATTTGGTAGATGGTTGGATGGCAAAAGGTTGGTTTGGGGTGGTTGATGAATGGATGATGGTAGGTGAATGGGATGTTAGGTGAATGGGGTATGGTAGGTGAATGGGGGATGGTAGATGAATGGGGATGGTAGGTGAATGGGGATGGTTGGTGAATGGGGATGGTAGGTGAATGGGGCAAGGTGAATGAGGATTGTAGGTGAATAGGGGATGGTAGGTTAATGGGGATGGTAGGTGAATGGGGATGTTGAATGGGGAGGGTAGGTGAATGGGGATGGTGAGGAATGGGGCTGGTAGGTGAATGGGGGATGTTTAGGTGAAAGGGATGGTAGGTGAATGGGGGATGGTAGGTGAATGTGGCATATTCAGTTGATAGAAGTGAGGAATGGGAGTGAGAGGAAAGAATAATTGGTGGAAGATGGTAGAATGATTGGTGGATGTAGGAATTAGGTTGAAGGTGGGATGGCATGGGGGACATGGTGTCATGTGGGACAGGGTACCATGGAATGTGGGACAGGATGTCATGGCATATAGGACATGGTGGGATAAGGTTTGGGACAGGGTGGCATGGCATGTGAAACAAGGTAGTGTCATGGAATTTATGACAAGCTGGGATGGCATCTGGGAAAGGTGGGATGGCATGGGGAATAGAGTGTAATGACATGTGAGACAGGATGACAGGTCATCTGGATTTCAGGTGGGATGATAAATGGGACAGGGTGGATAGCATGTGGGATTGGATGGAATGGCCTGCAGGACAGGGTGGGGTGGCACGTGGTACATGGAAGGATGGCATATTGGACAGAGTTAGATGGTACAGGGAGGGATGGGATGTGGGACAAGGTGGTGTGGTATATGGGACATGGAGGGATGGCATGTGGCACAAGGTGGTGTGGTATATGGGACATGGAGGGATGGCATGTGGGACAGGGTGGCATGGTATATGGGACAAGGTGGCATAGGACAGGGTGGCAATTGAGGCATATATATGATTGCAGATGTCATCTTGATTGCAGGTGTGGTGACATACAGGTCATGTTGTGGAATGGTATCTAAATTTCATGTATGATTTCTTGTAGGGAGGGAAGTAGCATGGTATGATATGTGGAACAGGGTGGGATGGCAGGTGTGACAGAGGCTGGAAAGCATGTTGTTATCAGCGAGGTGATGTGTATTGTTTGCAATGTCTGGTTGATATTATTATGTTATTTATTCGACATAGCAAGCGCCTATGCTCTAATAATTGCTCACTCAACATTTTTTTACTGCTAACATGATTTCATTAATTTGAAGACTTCAAAACTCAAGTTTTGTCACATTTTTGCTTATTTTTGTCAGACACTCACAATTTTTGTGGTGGTTGATTGTGGGGCTAGTATAAGCCCAGATCACTAATATGTACAACATACTTCAAATAACACACTGTACGTAACCCCAGGGCATAGGTGTTTATCGGAAAGAAACTTGTTATGCTTATTACGTCAAATACAGTATATATTATCAGATTTAGAGAGGACTATCTTGTAATTTTCACTGTATTGGTAAGTAATTCCAGATCATTATTTCAACGTTCTCTGATCAGACATGACTGTGGTGTTACAAGATACTAAATATGTGTGTTTTGCACAAATATTCCTTTGCATGGAGAGGATGTATTGAAAGTTGTAAAGAGACTAAAGATTCCATCGCAATTGGTTAGAAAAAAACAATTTCGGGTTTGTGTTAAGCCTTTTGTACAATTCATATTTTTATTTCAGACATAAGTTATGTATTTTTTATTTGTTTTTATTTCTCTCATCACTGTTTCATTGCTATTATCTCATAAAGGTGGTCTGCTTGTCATAGCATTTGCTTTATCAACCTTCCTCCACTTACACTCATGTCTACAAATTTTTTGCATTTGTATCTACTGTATTATACAATGAAGAAAAGTGGAAAAAATAAACAGTCAATTCACCACTTTTTTAATGTTATGCATTATCATTCAAGACATGCAAAAAGGTATTTTGATCTATATCTCATTTTGAAGAATAAACTTTATAGAATTATATCAGGATTTATGGGTTATCAGAAAACCAGCCCCATAAATTTTATCAATGTTGACATGTTCAAAAAATGGTGGAAGTTTGATCAGCTATGAAAGTAAAAATAATTAAGCTTTTTACAAGTTTTATGATTAATAGATTCAAACATTTAATGCTCTCTCTGAAATGCAATTTTAGTTAGGACATGTCCTTAAAGAATCATGTTTTTTTAAAGCTTTAACTATCTTCCACATGATTTTGTAAATTTTCCTTTCTTTCAGCATTCAATCCATGTGTATTTTCCCCATGTCAAAATGGAGGAGTATGCTCTAACATTGGAGACTCTTGTGCAAGCTATGCTTGTCAATGTACCGGTTGCTTCACGGGATACAGATGTGAACTTGGTAAGTGTTTTTGATCTGGTTTAAGTTTCACCAGGATTTGCCAGGACAGCCACATCCACCCATTTCTGGGCTTCTGCCGCCTAGGGTAAGAAAGCCTTTAGACCCATAATTATACCCTGTTGGCGCTGTAAGAGTCATATTTTATGTGGAACATGGGTTCCCACCCTATTTCAACAAGTCATTTGCATATAAGTTATTATATGAACTGACACTTTCATACATAGTATGCTCAATCAGGGACTGATAGCTAGGATGAGACTTCTTATGGAGCCTATGGGATGTCATGTGGGACATGAGGTGGGATACCATGTGGGACATAGGTTGAGATGCCATGTGTGACATGGGGTAGGATGCCATGTGTGACATAAGGTAGGATGCCATGTGTGACATAGGGTAGGAGGCTATGTGGGACGTAGGGTAGGAGGCCATGGGGACATGGGACATGATGTCATGTGGTACATGGGATGTGATGCCATGTGAGACATGAAGTAGGATATCATTAGGACATTGGAAGGGATACCATGTGGAACATATGGTGGGATGCTATGTGGAACATCAGGTGGGAAGCCACTGATTTAAGACACAGGGAGGGATGCCATGTGGGACATAGGGAGCGATGTCATGTGGTACATATAATAATAGTAATTCTTATATAGCGCTTTATACTGTCCTAGACTGTCTCAAAGCGCTTTACAATTATTACCCCATATGGTTGGGTTCATGTGGGACATACATATAGGATGAGATCTATGTGGGTCATAGCATGGGATGCCATGTGGGACATAAGGTGGAATGCCATGTGGGACACATGGTGGAATGCCATGTGAGACACTATGGTGGAATGCCATGTGGGACATATGGTGGAATGCCATGTGAGACACTGTATGGTGGAATGCCATGTGGGAGATATGGTGGAATGCCATGTGGGACAAGGCATAGGATGTCATGTGGGACATGAGGTGGGATATGGGATGTGGGACATAGGGTGGAATGCCATGTGGGACGTAGGATGGGATGCCCTGTGGGACATATGATGGAATGCCATGTGGGACATGGGATGTCATGTGGGACATGGGGTAGGATGCCATGTGGAAGATATGGTGGATTGCCATGTGGGACATGGGATGGGATGTCATGTGAGACATGGGGTGGGATGCCATGTGGGACATGGGGTGGGATGCCATGTGGGACATGGGGTTAGATGCCATGTGGTAAATGGGATGTCATGTGGGACTTAGTGTGAGATGCCATTTTTATAATTGGCTGGGTCATATGATATGGGTATTAATTTGCATGGGCATGCGAACCATGACGGTATTTACAGTTTTAGTTGTAAATTTTACATTTTTGTCCTCTGGTGGTAGTGCTTACTTCAAGCTTAACAAATTTGCAAGAGTCCACATTATTCAAACCTTGAAACAGCTTGAATACTTGTATCACATCACCTCTCAATCTTCTCTCTTTAAAGTTGAATTAATTAACCTGAGGCGCTCGGTGTAACTTAAAGAACGTAAGCCCGAAATCAGCTTTGTTGCTCTCCTTTAAACACCTCCCAATAAATTAATTTTCCTTTTCAAACATGGATCCAGTATTGAACACAACGAGGTATGTAAAACAAATGTGAGAATGATACTTAAGTTAATGATTTAATCCATAAAAAAACTTCTAATACCAAAGTAAATTAATTGATTGCATCAAGGGGAAGGAGTGGGGCAGGAAAGAAGAATGGGGGCACTCGTATGCATGTAGCTAAATCTCTTCAACCAACTTATTAAATCCTACAATCTCATTCAATCTAAATTAATCAAGTGCAGTGGCGGCGCTATATGGGGGTCATTTTTCCCCAGGAGATTGCTTTGCCCCAAGAAACATTTGTAAAATGACATATTTTGTCAGAGTTATAGGCTTTTGCCCCCTTCCCTTCCCGTCATGACCAAAAACTATAATTTGTTAAAGATGTATCTTATTTCACTTGTATGTATATCTTTTGGAATTTTTGGATTGAATTGAAGTACTTGAAATGACATGAAGTTTCACATGGAATGTATGCTTCAAAGTGTTAACCTGAAACAGAAAAAGTTATTCCCATTATTTTGATTAACTGTATTTAAATTAAGAGATTGAACAATTGTCAAAATTTTGAAAAGTTTTCCACTTCCTACAATACAATTTTTGTGCACCTTTAAACATTAAGTGACCCCTCTGAGTTAGTTATTTGACAGCTTTTTCAACCAGTCACTGCAAGAATTTGCCTAGCAACAAAATCTGCATAGCTAAGTGGAGCAAAAATCCTATGCGGTACTGATACAGTGCAGCTAGCGGCGTACGCTCATGCAGTCAATGCAATATACAGCACAAAAAAAATTTCTGCACACACAGATTGACCACAAATTGCGTCTACACAAATTGCGCCTACGGGTGCGGGTTTTGTAAATCTGATTGCTGTTACCCAGAACAGTTAGCGAACTGAATTTTGTTTATCCAATTTGCTCAAACTGTAAAGGTCTGGAGAAGTGCCATAAATGAATCAAAGCTTGCGACAGGCCTCATGAACATCTAAATAAAAACTAATTGATAATAATAAATTTAAATGCATTGGTCATGCATGAATACGGATTTGAGGTTTGTTTGCCCCACCAAGTAACTGTGATGCTATCGTGGGGGTAGTCTATTTCCTAACTCAGAGAGGTCAATTAGCTGTAACTTCATAAATGAACTACTCATCTCTTGAAAATTTAAAGACTGCTTTACTGCTCAAAATGTAATGCTCTTTCTACTTGACAATTAACATGTTTTGAGTGTCCATTGATCTTTACTTTTTAAACCTTGTGTTGTTTTCTCTTCCTTTGAATAGCAATACCAAATCCATGTGACCTCAACCCATGCAGAAATAATGGTTTTTGCTCTCGACTCACCAACACATGTTATGGATACCAGTGTTCATGCCAAACTGGATTTTCTGGACCTCTCTGTGACACTGGTTAGCAATAATTGCATTTATAATTTTTATTTTTGTTTTTTGTAGTAATACTATTACCCCTTAACTCTTCCATGCGACGATAATATCGCCGTTTTCAAACTACCTTTTTCTAAAAATAAAATCTGGACCTTACCAAAATCCTATAGAATGCAAATGTTTTCATTGCAAAGATCTCGGAAAGATCGTTCATAATATTGTATCTTTTTGGGAGAGGGGGGGGTCTATACTCACTTTTTTTCGGTAAATTTTGTCCAAACATTAAGAAATTTCACTTTTTGTTTAAAATGTCCCAAAAAAAGCATAATTTAGAAAAAATTACAAAAATTGCTTAGACGCATTTACTTCTTAAAGGGACTCACTATATGAGTTACGTTTTCCGCCTTTCCGACCGATAGCACCCACTTGGCCCGGCCAACTGCAGTTCCCTCAGCTGCTCAAGACTTTGCAGGCTTCCTGTACGAGCCTCTGGTCAGGGATGACGTTTGCCTCTTAACCAGGCTCCAGAAAACTACACCACAGTCCCATAGCACTTTGTTTGACTGTGTGGCCTTTTTCTGTTGATCCTTGGCGTAGCAAGGCTTTTTCTGAGGATTTGTTCACCCTCCCCCCCCCCCTTCCTTTGCCATCATCCCCTTCCCGTCCTTTCCCTGTTCTGGGGTGTCCTCTCTCAGACTCGGTTCAGTCACTGGCTTTAGGATAGCTTGCAGCCATCCACCGAGGTTTTCCAGTAGGGTCAATGGTCATTGATTCGCGACCATGCACTGGGAAAATACATGGAAATCTTATTCTACTGTGTCATGAGACATTTTTCTTTGATGGATTGGCCAGAAGCAATCTCTTGAAGTAGTCGACACTGTTCATAATATGGCCGGGGTATGCCCTCGGGTTCGAGGCATAGCCCCTTTCACAAGATTTCTCATGGCGTTGTTCAGAAGAACGCATATCGCGTTTTTACTAGCCGGTTCCGTAGATACCACTATGATGTTCATAGCTTGTCCAAACACTCTTCCAATTGACATGTTTTTCGAATTTCTAACTCAGGTTCATGCAACGCTTGCCTCACTTACTGTTAAGGAATAGTGCCTTGTTCGGTTTGACTGTAACTAAAAGTGGTTTACTTTTTTTGAGAACTTCCCACTCACAGGGCTTTCGTTCTAAAGAGGATAAGGAGTCTAGTCCCTTTAGTAGGATAAATCTAGTACGAGTTTTGTGTTCCAGCCTTTAGAAAATTAAGCTTCGACCTGAAATCCCTTCCTTCCGATCCTCGTTTGCAATCTGATTGCATATTTATAGCATAAAAGGTAAGGTAGAACTAGAAGTAAATTTACCCTGCTAATCGTAGCGGGGATATTTACGAGAGTTATACTTACCTTCCATGCATCCTGGCCTGCCTCCCCTCTCGTTCAGGCCTCAGTGGAATGTTAAGTGAGGGTTAGTAAGGTATTATGGAGGTCAGGACTGGGTTGGTCACTACGTTTTTAAGGTCGGTAAGAAGTGCGTTAGAATCAGGTCATGTGACCAGATTGCATATTTATAGCATGGAAGGTAATTATAGCTCTCGTAAATGTCCCAGCTGCGCTAAACGGGGTAAATTTACTTGTAAGGATTATAAACAAGTAAATGGGTCACTAAAATCTGATGTGATTAGAGAGAGAGAGAGAGTTGAACACACAATTACAATGACGGGGTCGTCGCCTGCGTATTCGGTTATGATAGTACAAATGCCATCACGAAACGCTTAATACGACCCGGACGAGAACACAGGTACAACGTACGGACAGACATAACATCGACAACCAAGTCAATGTCCACGGCCTTTGATAACTAGTTGTGGTGCACTGGCGTGTCTACCCACCCCAGGATTGAACCCGGGGCCTCGTGGTCTGTAGACAGGTATGATAACCGCTACACCACAGTAGGTAGATATAACATGAATTGTCCTTTTTATAGTAATTTTAGTTGAAACTTTACAGATCAACTTTTGATTTGTAGTGCAACAGTGCCCATATACCTATTTCACAAAATCTTGATTTCATGTTGTGAGGTTGTGGTGCAGTGGAGTAGGATTTAAAAAAAAAAGGGGGGAAAGGGTCCCATGTTGTGGGAAAGAGATGCATGTTGGAGCAAGAGACCTATGGTGGGGGCATGAGACCCATGGTGGGGGCATGAGACCCATAATGGGGGCCAAGCAGTCCCATATAGGGGGAAATTATTTTGTTTGAAGCAATTTGGATCCTCGAAGAGGGCCATATTTTTGCAGGATGGCAATACCCCTGGTCCCCCCCCCCCTCCCATTGTAGATAAGCCAGAACCCAACCCCTGTATTTTCTTGGAAACAGTTGAAATTGTAGTTTTCTTAAGGATTTTCCTGTATTTGGACAAATTTGTCGACATTTCATACGCGGGACCTACCATGCTCTGAACCATTTTTGAGCACCTTTTTACCAAGAATTCTTATAGGAATCAACAAAAGTAAGTTTCTACAAGATATTCAGCATAACCTGAATAAATATAAGTATTTTCAAAGCTTCCACTGGCTAAAATTGGCTCATAAACTGAAAATTTCAAGCCTGTGCATAATAAATGAGGTAAATTAGCTAATTTGCATATCATTTGCATGACATTTTCATTGAAATTTTGGTGTAAATATTTCCTTTTTATATTATATTAGTTGTGTGCATCATACAAAGGAACAATGCATGTTTATAGGAAAGTATAGGGCCAAATTCTATCAGATAGATCATTGGTAAAATCATTTTTTTTTTTTAATTGACATATGAATTATTTCCTTGCTTTAAAGAAATCAAAAGTACTATTAAATGAAAGGTCCTTTCAATAATTCATCAATTCTATCAATATTTTTTATTTTGATTAGCCTCAAGAAAGCAGAATATCATAAAGATAGCAGTTTTAGGACATCTAATAATCTGATTTAATGACCTCTTTTGCTTAAATTTGCATATTTGACCAGAGAATTATGCAAACCAACGTAAAGTTCAAAGTCTTAGTTTTCATATAACATAAACTTATTACAGTAGGAAATAAAAATAAACTTGTGAAAAAGCCCCCTTTCCAAAAAGTTTCCTAAAATAACAATTGTAATCTCAAATGCTCTGGTAGAGTATTAATAGATGCCTAAAATTACCTAATGAGTTTTTATTTAGATGCAGTATATCTTTGATTATCATTTTATTCTTCAAGTATTCAGTTCATAAATGAAAAAGGAATTTGTAAACTTGCTATCTTTTCCTCTTTTTATAATTAGACAAATGTGAAATTAGATTACATTATCAAATGCGAAATGTAATATCGTTATTGCAGAAAATATAGCTTGGAAAACAATATCAGGGTGAGATCATTTCACTTCTTTAACTATGTTCTACTCTTACAGTTGTAGTAGTTATCACCGATCGATGTCGTGCATTCCCATGCAGAAATAGTGGAAGCTGTGTGAATGTTGGCAATAATGACTACAAATGCTACTGTAGAGAGGGTTATTCTGGTATTAACTGCGATGGCATCACACGTGAGTACTATGTAATTTTTTTGGCTTTTCAGTGAGCATTCACAAGGAAATATGCCAAACTTTCTAGCAGTGCTTGTTATTTAGATTAATCAGTGCTGATACATTTTACTTTAATTTTCCTTTGAAGTTGTTTTGGTGTAGCAGATATTCTTATGGGATTACAGTGAATGCAAATTTGAATACAAATTGACATAACGATGTGAAATTTAGCATAAATCTATGATCAAATTGTGATAATGGTGCTCATTGTCACTCTGCAACTTGCCCTGTGAAATTTCAAATCTGCACAGACTTTAGTAGAGATGTGCATGTTTTTGCAATTATAGAAGATACTGTTTTATGTGAGATTATACAAGAAGATAATGGAAGTATGATACAAAATACCACTAGAACAAATATAGAATATAAGTGGTTTCACAAATGATTTATTTTTCTCGTTTTCTTCATCAGAAAATCTGGTGAATAATGCCTGCAGAAATTTACCATGTCGCAATGGAGCTACTTGCTACAACAGTTACATTTCAACTAGTAACAACTTTGTGTTTGAACCTCAGTACACCTGTGTTTGTGCCAATGGATTCACAGGACAAAACTGTAATTTGAATACTTGTAAGTTTCCATTTACCATAGTTTCTAACCTTGACAAACCTTGTTTTGCTTATAGTTTCCCCAAAAGTAGCATTGCTATTGTCAGTGTTTTTTTACCTTTTCTTTGTCTAAATATTTGCCATTATCTATCCTTACTTCACCTAGTCTCTTCAGGCCTCCTGGCCCATAAGGCTGCAGTGCACTCTCTCCACTGGACTCTGTTATTTGCAACTTGTCTGGCTTCTGTCCACGAGCTCCATCCCATCAAATTCCTCTCCTTCTCGACTGTCCTTCTCCAGGTCGTTTTAGGACAACCAACTTTCCTTCTCCCCTCTGGTTTCCACGTCATAGCTGTCACACAGTGCTTAATAGTGCTCATGTGCATCACATGACCAATCCACCTCCACTTTCTTTTTACTTCAGTGCTGATTTTGTCATGTTTAGTGATTCTCAGTATTTCATTGTTAGATATTACATATGGCCATCTGAACTTCAAAATTCTCCAGTAACATTTGAACATAAATGTATCCAGCTTTTTTATTATCTGCTACATTAATTTTCCATGTCTCGCAACCATACAAGAGTACAGACTTAACAAGAGAGTTAAATAGTCGTATTTTTGTATATAATGAGAATGTGGTTGAGTTCCATATCTTATTATGTAGCCATTATGTATGTCTGTATATAATTTTGTCTTGCTTCTGTGTAATTCATTGAAAGCATCTTTTATTTTGTGGTTGTGATTTATTACAATGAATATGATCATTGCAAAATGGGCTGTTGTATGATTTCTGCTTGATGTTGATACACAGTTGGCATTTCTCTCACTTGCGAGAAAGTCGTCAGAATATTTTACAATTAGAGGGTGGGGTATATTGTTCTATTCCCAAATGATGTGAAGCATCAGAAATTGAATTTGATCTGGTATTGAAGTTGGAAAGTCTGGGGCCCTCTTTTCTTTAAAGATGCAGTGGTTAAAACAAAAAGTGCTATTTTATTCATATTATTTAGACAGCTTTTGCCTGTTGCTGGAGAGGGACTATTAAATATCAAAGTATAAATATGTATTATATGATGACAGTAATAAGTGTTATCATGTGTATGTTACACCACCCATTGAAAGCAACATCCCTGATTGTCATGTCAATCAGAGACTAGATTACAAGCAAGGTGATAAGTAATACATATAATTCAATTCTCTGTTAATTCTGAATCATAATTTTTCATTTGATTGTTGGTTGTCATGATTTAGTTCAACGATGGTGGATTATTCTCTAAACGATGATTTGTTCTATTTGCATTTTTTGTGAGAATACTTGGATAATATTTTCATTGTATATTGTCCAAATTTTATTCCTCATTACCTTATTCATGACGCTTGAAAGCTGCACACCCAAGCAATTGGTACTGAAGCTTCCATTTAGTTTAAGGTTAGTTTAAATGTGACAGGCAAAAAGTAATCATATGTTACTTCTTGAGGATAAATAAAACTTGAAAACTTTATGTTCGTACTTTATTTGCAGTTGGACAGGTGCTGTTGGATGTTTGTGGCACTCAAGCAAATCCTTGCATCAATGGTGGTACTTGCTGGAATGCTTACTGTAGTTACGATCAAAATGTCAACTATTTCTGTCAATGCCCAGTAGGGTTCATCGGTCAAGACTGCCAGATTTCATGTAAGTACATCTTCATATTTCAAAATTTACTTCAGAATACTCTTTAAGTTTTCTTTGCTTTATCTTGCATAATGTTGATATTTTCGTGAATTGCTAAGGGGCCTGTTGCTGTTCCAACTTTTAGAAGTGTTGTGGCTCAAAGAAAAAGCATCAAAACTTGTATTCAAAAGGTGCTGGATTTAATTCCTTGTGTGTTGCATTGTGTCCTAATTGAGCATCCTTTAGCCTGTGAGGTGGTCCTGTAGAGAGTTGTGATGTGAACCTACATTCCTTTGTTGTCACAAAAAGCTGGGATACTTATTGGTCTTGTAAACTACTAGCTTTAAAAATGTATTTAGATACTAATGCTTTTGCAGTAGATTTTTTTACTATTAACATTTTGTAGCAGGGCCACCCAAAATCAAGTGCTCTTTTATATATAAAAACTCAACATAGTGCACCAAAACATCCCATGAAAGCATTGGAATTATGGTAAGTCAGAGCGTCTGACTCATACTCAAAAGCTACTGTGTATGATGCTCACTCTGAGTACCACAATGTTTCTTTGAGCAAGACACTGATTGCTCCAGTTGACTCAACTGTGCAATGAGCACCGGTTTGATGCGGAAGTAGCCTTGTGATGGACTGGTGTCCCATCAAGGGAGAGTCAAGTACTCTCATCTACACCCACCAAGTACTGGTCTAAATGAGCCTTCAGTGTCTCAAAAGGACCTAACTAACTTAACTAAAAGATGATGACAGATTCTTGAAAAAGTTGATCAACTGCATGTAATCCCATACATGCCAAAAAGCTTCTTTTAAGCCTACTGGACACCTGACTTTGTCCTGAAAACTCAGGTATGACATTTACCAACTTGACTTCCTGTTCAGCGTATTGTGTTTCCACTCTAAACAATGATTGTTATCTGCCATTCCCAGGCACACCACAACCAAGTAATAATAATAATAATAATAATAATACATTTTTATATAGCGCATTATACCAAACGGTCTCAATGTGCTTTACATAAACAAATATAACATGAGAAAACCTTAACATACAAACAGTAAGAGAACAAAAAACCATACTTAAAAAGATACTAGCAGGATAAAGTTACAAGGTCCAATGAGGGGAACTCATGAAAAGGTGTGTTTTCAATTCACTCTTAAAAATATCTAAAGTAGGGGCATTTCTGATGTAGATTGGGAGAATGTTCCAGAGTTTGGGGGTTGCAGATTGAAAAGAATGTTCACCGTAAGTCTTGTTGTTAATTTTTGGCGGCTTTAGGAGAATAACACTGTTAGATCTGAGTGATCGAGTTGGTAATTGTAAGGTGAAGTAAGTTGGAAATATAATTTGGAGCAAGACCATGGATGGCTTTGTATGTGAGGGTGAGAAGCTTGTAGTTTATTCTTTCACATATAGGAAGCCAATGAAGTTGGTGGAGGATGGGTTTTATGTGAGATTTCTTACTTGTGAGAGTAACTAATCTGGCAGCAGTGTTTTAAATGCGCTGAAGCTTAGAGATTTGTTGAGAAGGAAGTCCAAATAAGATACTGTTGCAGCAATCAAGTCTGGATGATACAAATGCGTGAATAAGTGTCTCAGTCGACTTTTGATCAAGATATTTACGAATTTGGCTGATTTTTCTGATGGCAAGTGAAGCGGAGCGGCATATATTATTTACATGTGGCAGCAGTGTAAGCTTATCATCAAAAATAACACCCAGGTCTTTAAAACAGGAAACAGGAGATAAACATGAATTACCAATCATAACAGAGGAAACTGGAGTAGTGCTTAGAAAACGTGACGAAATATGAATTACTTCAGTTTTACTATCATTAAAAATTAGTTTGTTGTCTGCACACCATGTCTTGATTTCCACTACACACGATTCAAGTAGCCCAAGGTTATTTGTGTATAAGATTATAGAAAGCCAGTGCTGAATAATCAAGACCCTTTTGTGATTGAAATCACTCATCCATGTTAGGTGTCTTAGTAGAAGAATATATTTTCATACTGATAATGAAATAGCTGTGTATCATATGCCTGAGGTGATATGTGCATTAACTGTGAATGATTGATGGACCATTTCTCCTGAAGAAGATATTGCTTCATGTTTCTCCCTCATTTTTAGAGCACCCTAATTGCACTATCCTCAAACTTACCATCGTGGGAGTTGATTGCAGTACTTGAAATTCAATTCTTCCACACATTATGATTGAAATTCAACAAAGAAATACAAGAAGTTGGAATTATTTCAACATTGTGGTGAAAATACAATTTACATTCAGAGTTGTAAATATTCTGAAAAAGTAGTGTTTTTTATCCGTTGATCCAAAAGTAACTTACTTTAACATGTATTGTACAGTATATATCATATTCACAAACTATTACTTATTACTATTTTTATAAATATGCCCTGTTCTTGATTGCTATGAAAGGAATTTTTCTAATTCTATTTCTTTTTCAGATTTCAATCCTTGTAGCAGTAACCCTTGCAGAAATGATGGTCAATGTCTGGCATTTAACACATACTTCATTTGTAACTGCATCAATGGATTTTCTGGACCAACCTGTGAAATTGGCTTTAGTAAGCAGATTTTCTTTATTATTACAGTATTTGTACAAGGTCTAGTAGGTTGTACGTTCGTTATGAATATCATTTTCCTTCTTTCTTTAAGTCACATTTTCTTTGACCTGATTTGGTCTTAAAGTATGTCGTAGTATGTTGAACATTTTTCTCCGAAATGTTTCTAAATTGCCAAGATGTCTACACAATCCAGTACAAACATTTTTGTTATTTATGTGATTATGTATAAATGGTTTTACCACCCCAAATCAGTCTCCATTGTACAGCAGTCTCATATTACATCAGTACAAACGTTGCTGTTATTTATATGGTAATGTATTAATATGTTAATTGTTAGTTTTAACACCCAAAATCAGTCTTTGTTACACAGCAATCTCACATCAGGTTGCCTCCATGTCATTAATCATTAATAACTTAATTGTGGATCACTGTGAGCTCTATACAAACCTTGAAATTCAAACTCTACGATCGGTAGGACAGTATAGAATGAAACCTCATTGTGTGTCTGTACAGGCATCGTTCATTCCCAGGTTTAGAAGTGATGGTTCCAAATATGAAAATACAGCAGCCGCCATGCATCACTCAAAAATTACTTTCAACAGCTGGCTCCTGACTGCTTGTCCATTTTCCTGATAAAACCAAAGCCATTATCTTAGCCCTGAAGTACCTCCTTCCTCCTTTCCCAACTTGGATGCCATTTTCTTCAACACCAAATGTGTCCTCAACTCCATTCGCAACCTTTAATGGGATAACCCCATAACGTGCCATATCCTGAAAAACCTCTCACCCTCCCCAAATCAAAAGCATCCTGCCATGTAGGTATCCCATCACAAAAGGTGATACATGCTGCCACTAAGCCACCTTACAACTACGATACATTTGATTTAAGTTTACCTCTTAAGTTTAACGCCTCCAAGTCAAATCAACTTTCCTTATGATTGAGGTGTATTCTGTACTTACTGTCCTCATCTTTTTCATTCAATTAATTTTGTTGATATTCTAAATTGCAGCTGACAATGTTCCTCCAACAATATTTGGATGC
>JAIGNY010000017.1:0-70000 GCA_020152595.1 Chiridota heheva
CATGATAAACGTAAGTAGATTCGAAATGTGAGTATTATTCTTTTTTTCTTTCCTCTCAGACAACAACCCATAGCAGGAGTAAGCTTGATAAGCTTAAGTACAGACGACTACCAGTTTGTCCGGAAGCATGCCTATTAATAGGAACATTTAAAACACACGAGAATATTGAAGTCATGCAGCCATATTGTTTAAATGTTGCAATAAAATGTCATAGTTTATAATTTATGTGCTTGAAATATTAAAAATCATTGTGTTTAAAAACATTTGAATTTTTAAAATGGCCGTTTCGCGCCTAAAAACCTAGCTCTATTGTCTATTTTATCTAATATTTCGAAAACGGCGTGGTGAACATATTAAATGGGAGTAGAAATGTTGTAGCCATAACAGTAAAGGAGGTATTTTTATAGGTTTTAAGTTTCTCCTAGCAAAAATATTTTCCCCAGACGTATTTCAAATTTACAAAAATGTAACATTTCATAAGGCTTTAACATTAGGATAGCAAAGGATCAAGGAAAATATCACAAAATTGCAGCTTCCATGTAGCAAAATGTTCCCATTAATAGGAACATTTATGTTTCCATTAATAAGCATGCTACCGGACTGCCAGTATAATCCCCGTTATGGAGAAATTTGATTTACACCAAATACAACTATAATAATGTACGAAAATTGATGGATACAAAAAAAAAAGTGGGCAACTTTTTCAAGAGAACGGGAGAACAGTTTTGTTCTCCTGATCGGGAGATACTTTACAGACGTGTCCCACAATGCATCTATCCAAATTCAAAGTTTGCATAGGATTATAAATCAAAATCACACAAATTTCGAGCGCAGGGAACTCAACCACTGCGAAGGGCTCAAATATTTCTTCACGATTTGAAATAATGGCATATGAATGATCTTTTTCACCGCGTGCTTTTAAAATTTACCGTGGAATTTTCGAGAAATTTGAAGAAAAGTTTTACAATGTAGAACTCGCGGCGGGAGTCGAACCGGCTACCTTTTGCATACGAGCATGACTCATTAACCGCTGAGCCACTGCACCTCCAACTAGGTATATTTAGAGCATCAATATTCTGTATTTTTTCGAAGATAAAGTTAGGCGTTATCCAAATCCTGTATTATTGTGTTGAATTTGATGTTTCTACTTGTAAATGTGACAATATCTACGTATGGCAACTATTTAATTCAGTGCTGAATGAAAGTTGAAAAAATGTGTTTAATATCATAAGATTTTGAGGTCTTTATTGAACTTATCAACGTAAGTGGGTACAAATTTGGTTGCTCTTCTCTTCTGCACGCTTCTGCACGAGGTTCTAATTCTGTTTGTTACATAAAAAAGATATATCTTTTCGGATCCACCCTCCTTGCCCCTAAAGCACGTATGATGTCATTTGCGCATATTTTATGGTAAACAAGCAACGATCGTTTAGCAGAAATACGTTCTTGATTTGCATCCATTGGGTGTGGCAGCATTATCGATATCATAACTGCAATCTTTCTCAATTAATTTGTTTTGATTGCATAAGTTGAATAACTAAACTACGATTTTACTTTCTTCACACTTTGCAGAATCGTAGTTTGTGCTGGTTGGTCGAAAAAGCAAAATATACTTCAGGAACACAAAAGAGGGCACTGTTCAAGCGTATTTAACTTCCCATGAATATAATCCCATTATATGTTTGGTTAATGAATCAGTACTTAGCAACGGCGGGTGCAGTCTTGTTCTACAAAAAAAGGATGTCGAGGTGTACAAAGTGCCCTTTAAGTAGGAAAGCTAAAGCCCCAAGCCTTGTATATTCTTTCTCTTCTACACAAGGTTGTACCCTTTTTACTTAAGATGGACGTCACCTTTTCTTACAAATTGACCTGTTTTCCTCGGAAAAAGTGTATGGACTTATTTCTGAAGGGATTTCCCTATATTAAATCAAACAGAGAGGTAGTTTTGTCAAAGGAAAACGAAGCAAATAACAGTATCTCAATTAATACACACAAAGACCGGCATTTAACAATTAACTTTAAAGCAGCAGTACCTTCGATTTAGAGAGCAAAAATGAAACGTGTGCGCGATGCATCTGATCATAGAATTCTGTACTAATGATTAACTCAATCATGTGAGGTACGACGTAAATGGCACAAACAATGCAGTTTGTTAAGTTATAGAAATGATCAACGAGGAAACATTGAACACAAAAGTGCTTCGTTTTACTTTTGCATTTGCATCCACAAACTGTTTAAAAAAGGAAGGTCAATACAGAAATTGGCAAAATGATTTAATCCTAAGAGGCGATCAACAATCCGGTCCACACTCCCGAACAAGAGATCTCCCGAACCAGAGATTTGTTGTCATTATAACCCACAATGCACCTTTCCAAATGATTCAAATCGCTCTGAATATATAACGGTTAAATAGGTTTAAGCCTAAAAGTAGGAAAAATGCATGCGGAATATTTAAATTCTATTGGCGTAACAGAACGATGAAATTATTTTATCCATTTTTATCAGCGCAAGTTTGACTTTCACCAGGGAATTTTAACGTATTACGTAATCTTTAAAAATTAATTTCAATAGTTTTTGAAAAGCAGATTTTAACATTTTAATCACCAGCAAAAGCTCAAACTATACAGAAATACTAATTCCAACATCATTTTCAAAATATACAACTTTAGAATTACAGAATACGACAAGCAAAACAAAAACGGCTGAACTTATTAGCAAAAATTTAAATTGTGGTTACTGCGCATGTCTCGATCTCCCAGTCGGGAGATCTTCCGATCGGGAGCGTGGACCGAACTGATCAATCCTTCTTATTTTGCAATGGAGAAACGGACTGTATCGTACAGCGCCAGGCATGTGACCGACGGTGTGGTGTGTTCAACCTTTTACATAACTGCATAAGGGAGCCAAACATTGGGAAACATGCTAGTTACATTCAATATTTCATTCTTACTGCAAACCAGCTCGTTTTTTCTGCATAAATAGAATACTTCAAACACTCAATGCCAATTAAAATGACAACTCCCTGCACATCAGAATGTTACTTCGAAAAGTTTAAATCTTGATATTAGACAAATTCTACGGGAGAGGCCAAATGATCGCAGAGCTACGTTGCTCGACCCAAATGAACCAGTTTCGAAAGAGGCTTTGTAGAATAAATTTTCTTTAAAGCGGTAGTTTTAGCACAAATATTTCATTCGAAAAAGTTTTAAAAAAAATTCCAGGTTATTGTCATATTACAGTTAGCCTCATGAAATGTTCAAACATTTGGTTCTTCATTGGCATACAAGCAGGGGCGTAGCTAAGAAATTTTATTGGGAACGTGAGGGAAAATTTCCCGACAAAATCTTTGACGCCGTAGGCGTCAAGGCTAGCGCGAAGCGATATCCCAAACGGCGTCAGGTCTAGGGGTCCGCCTTAGGGCCCCTAGTGGGGTCAAAGGGAGCTCTGCGATTTTAGGCATTTTATGGCTGCTATTGTACCTAAGATCAACACAGATTTACACGGCAATATCACCCCAAAACAGCATGGAAACTTAACTATTTAGGCCCCTATACGTTTCCATTTTTCATGAGGACTTTTTGATTTAAAGCTGAAACGCCAGCATTCATTTAGGTACCATATGTTATGAATTACAGAAGAAGAAAAAACGCAAAACACATTAATTTTTTCAATGTTGTTTGTTTCATCACTATTGACCACAAATATTTTGCTTCGTATTGCCATGGGTTATCTCTACAAACACTCTTGTCAACTTTATCTTGTACCAGTAAATTCACAATTGATGATAGAAGCCAGTGGTATATGAAACTCTTAATTAAATAATAGCAAAACCTCATTCCCAACATCAGTTTCAGACTGAGGATCCTCTCTTGCCTCAGTATGGATTTCTGTCTCAGCATCCCCAGTCCGGGTCCCGCTGGTACCTGATAGGCCTACAGGTAAATGATGAGCTTCATTGGTACTGACTTCTGTAACTTTCGCGCTCTTTCCAAATCTTGATGCAGCTGCGGCTGCCACAAAAGGATTAACTGGGGCATACACAGTTTTAAATGGTATGTGCACTCCTTTTGAAAATAGATACTTATGATATTTCACATTATGGTTTTTCTGATAGTCATCATCCAATTGTCGGCTACACAATGTCCACATTGTAACTTAGTTCGGACAGTTTTTTTGCGTTTTTTTCTCCTTCCTGACCGTAACAAAACATGCTTTCTCGTAATTGTTAGACCAGGGATTTCTTATAATTATATCATTCGAATAAATTAAATTTACGTAAGTTGATGAAAAGTGGGACTCGGGAGATCCTCTACCAACTTGCAGCAGCCACAGGTTGCCATGGTTATAAGGGACGAGGGCGTTATCTGATCTCTTATATTATAAAACTGGTTGAGCTTCAATTGTGACTCAATTCAACAAGTTTAAAACAAGATCTGCAGTATTGTACACACAATGAGCTAGTTGATGTGTTTAATCATGTGAATATTATTTTTTCTCTGTAAATTGAGAACAAAGAATTAGCGATGAACATGAGTTGATGAACTTTCGTTTTTAAGGTTATAGATAATTAGGTTTCCCGACAAAGTTCAAATTTCCCCAACAGAACTATATATATAGTTTTTTGGCAATGCTTTCACTTCCGATTGTTCATCTCATTAGGGAAGATCGGTGAAAATTTCCCGACAAAGTCACTATTTTCCCGACAAAAATCGCGGTGGGGGTGAGTGAAGGGGGTGGTGACACCCTTACACCCCCGGTCGCTACGCCCTTGCAAAAAAGTAGAAGTTAGCAAAATGTTTATAGTTACAGCTGTATAAATCCCATATTCATGAACGTTCGCCGTGTTAAATTGTTCATTAGTGTTTGTAGTTCCACCCTCGATAGCATTCTATCATGCCATTAGTGAATTCAATACGGTGCATGTGTTCTGTGGACATGATTACAGAAAGGGTACCTAAATTACATTTCGTCCTCACACATGATGTCCCTCCTTTAATAGACAATGATTTTTTTTTTTTTAAACAGTTTTTGATGAACGTGATATGCTAAAATCATTGTGTTTGATCGCTAATTTTCATACAACTAACAAACTAAACTACCTATATAGGTACCCGTACGTTATCAACATTCGGCATAACATTATTTTTACGATGAAGGTAAACAATCACATAAGGTAGAAATTGTTAGATCACATTGCGAAAAGTTACAAAGTTCATGCTAGCATGATATTGGCAATCGGTCGAGGTGACTTTCTGTTTCAATTAAAAGAGGTGAGAAGTCAGTTTGCTCGTCGCCTTATTTCTTTGTGGTCGAGCTTGCCAGTATAATCTTCTAGGTTTACTTGCTGTTTACTCGTACCAATTTACGTAATGGCAATACCGTCTAATCTATATGTTCTATTAATATTTCCATATCGCATGGTGATCGATTGGCAGTTGACATTTAATTGCGGCATCAAAAACTCTGCAACATGCACATGCCGTGCCATCAAAATAGTCATTTGTCACACGGATCATTCCTAAACTCTCAGATTCCGTTTTTCGGTGCTTCTAGCATGTAGCCTATGCCCAGTTTTGCTGAGCATACATGACAGCATGAGAGTACGAATTAATATACGTTGCATTGATTCATTAATTCCCGTCGTGATCGATAATGTAACACGTGTTTGCGTTTTCAACTGCTACCCCAAAACACATTAACGCATATTGTAGGAATTCATCCACTCACCGACCCAAAAAATAGTAAACAAACAATAGGCGCAAATAGAACTAAAGCTCTTGCTTTACCACAATGTGGGTGTGGTAGAACAGAACTAAAGCTTCTGCTTTACCACAATGTGGGTGTGGTAACATAGAACTAAAGCTCTTTCTTTACCACAATGTGGGTGTGGTAGCATAGAATTAAAGCTCTTTCTTTACCACAATGTGGGTGTGGTAGCATAGAACTAAAGCTCTTTCTTTACCACATGTGGGTGTGGTAGCATATAACTAAAGCTCTTTCTTTACCACAATGTGGGTGTGGTAGCATAGAACTAAAGCTCTTTCTTTACCGCAATGTGGGTGTGGTAGCATAGAACTAAAGCTCTTTCTTTACCACAATGTGGGTGTGGTAGCATAGAACTAAAGCTCTTTCTTTACCACAATGTGGGTGTGGTAGCATAGAACTAAAGCTCTTTCTTTACCACAATGTGGGTGTGGTAGCATAGAACTAAAGCTCTTTCTTTACCACAATGTGGGTGTGGTAGCATAAAACTAAAGCTTTTTTTTACCACAATGTGGGTGTGGTAGCATAGAACTAAAGCTCTTGCTTTACCACAATGTGGATGTGGTAGCATATAACTAAAGCTCTTGCTTTACCACAATGTGGGTGTGGTAGCATAGAACTAAAGCTCTTTCTTTACCACAATGTGGGCGTGGTAGCATAGAACTAAAGCTCTTGCTTTACCACAACGTAGGTGTGGTAGCATAATCCATACATCACGTGGACAATTTTCAAATTGAAAATAACTTATCTGTCATTATCATCCCAGGAGAAAATTCCAGCTAGGAATTATCCAACTGGAAATTTTTACCATGGATTTTGGAACAATTCCCACCTGGTTCCAGCTGGTTCCAGAAGTTAGTAATTTTACTATGCTTTTACCATGCCGTGCAATTATAAATTTTCACAGAGACTTTGAAAAATTAGTCGCATAAACTGTTCATGGGAACAACACGATTGAAAACGTGAGGTCCACAACAAACATCTGTGAACTTTTGCTTATCCTACTTAAACAAGCACAAAAGCGAGGGAAAAACACCACAAGCAAGCAAAAACAAACTGTGGACCACCGCCAACCAAAGGGCGGCATCTACTGTTCAGAACTAGGACAAAACGCTAAAGACGGCAGATAAGTTTACCGTTAATAATGGAAGCAATAAAAACGCGCTGTCCCCGAAAGGCGACTAACTTCCATCCAAACTGTCTCTTGTCAATTAGTCACAACTAAATGAGACAAATTGCACATAAATAGTAAGAGTATGATCTATCTTTATATTGATTTATTTCCTTAGTTTCATCAGGAAAACAAAAATAAAAATTTAGCATAAATAATTAAATGAAAATATTAAAGGAAAAAAATGACACAGATTAAGTAAATAGTTAATAGACTGATCATATAAATTTTCAAAATATAAAATGTTATTGCAGTTATCAGTTTCTATTTCTGCATGAACATTTCTTGCTGTCAATAAATGGGACTCCGCCCATCATATCTATTATTAATAATTTGTTTCTAGTTGGAAAATATAATTTCCAGCTAGAAATTATATTTCCCAGCTGGGAAATATTATTTCCATTTGGAAAACACACTTCCCAGCTGGAACCAGCTGTGAATCTAGTTCCAACTGGAATTTTCTCCTGGGATACCATTAAAACATATTAGTTTCAACGTTGGTGTTTTGTTGAAAGTTCTATTTCAAACCTGACTAATACTTTCTGATACCCGTCCACGTTGTAAATACGCGTAGTTCGCAAACAGTTATCATACAAATAGGCCCTTTAAGAAAGGCTGTCGTGGTATTAACCTATCTATCAGTCCAGGAGAATCCCTAGATCGATGGTTTCGCATCTAACATAAGGACAGCATACAGTAAGATAAAATGACCCAAAATTGTATCATACATAATTTTGGTAAAATAATATATACTACTTTTCATGTAAAATTAAAGAAACTATCCATTAAATGAATTGAAATCGTATTCAAATTTTAAAGATACTATTTTTCTGCCAAAGTAACCTATACAATTTTGAACTTCTCTAAATACTTCAATTGATCCCCCCCTCTCCCTTCACAATATTTTAATCCGTCGGTTCAGATTGGTGCAGTCGGTTCAGATTGATGCAGTCGGTTCAGATTGGTGCAGTCAGTTCAGATTGGTGAGTCGGTTCAGATTGGTGCAGTCGGGTTAGATTGGTGCAGTCGGTTCAGATTGGTGCAGTCAGTTCAGATTGGTGCCGTCGGCTCAGATCGGGTGTTATCGGTACAATTGCATCACCTTCATTAATATGTGTGCGGTGTGATAACGTACGTTAGTCATATAGTGGTACAGTGTCTGTTGAGATTACTGCCAAGTGTCCAGTAATACAATGTTATGTTGACAAGTAATTAATCATAACTATGGTAGGCTGTAACTTTAAACATTGGGGAGAAGAGCCCCTAGCTCACAATTTAGCTCTACGCCACTGGTTATCCCTCGCACAGCGCTATATTCATTCATAAAACTCGGATGAACGATTATGATATAGTAGATGCAGCTTTGTCCAAACCAACTCGTATTCAACCTCTCTTTTATGGGAAAGAGACAGGTGCGTGTAGTGAGCATGCGTGCGCGCACATGCTTTTCTCCTGCGTACATAGTCACCCATCGTATCTCACCATGTAATGGACTTCCTGGGAAACTTCTGAACTTTCAACCAATAAGAGCGAGTTTGATCTTTTCCTCATTAATATCAAGATTGTATTATATACCCGATTTCATTTTTGAAATTCATGTCATCTGCTTTCAAATTAATTTATACATGGGAGAAAAACGAAACTGGATATCTAATACTTCCTGAATGACTTACAATACCATGTGCTGACGGGCTGTGTAAGTTGGAAAACCGCCACTGAAATCCTCAGGCTGGATCAAGGAAATTTGAATTTAAATAAAATCGTTGTTGAAGGACATAAGCGTACAAGACTCCCAAGGCTGTAATTCTCATCTGGAAAGTGTGTATGGGGAGGGGTGAGGGGGGGGGGGGGGTGGTGGGGCTGCAGTGAGTCTACTATCTGAATATGGAAAGTTGGCACCCTCATTCCCAATTTCTTTGTAATTGTTAATGCATTAAAACAAATTGATTTAACTTATTTGTGTCTGATTCTACAAATTTATACAGAACTTTATAAATTTAATATCTCCTATTAACGAGATAAAAGTTATAAGAGTTTCTCTTTCATATGCGATGAACTTGTGTGACTACACTCAACTAATCCACTAAAGGTGTATGGATAGTCTACTGACCTAATCTGTTATATACATGGATAGATATATCACTGACCTAATCTGTTATATGCATGGATAGATATATCACTGACCTAATCTGTTATATGCATGGTAGATATATCACTGACCTAATCTGTTATATGCATGGATAGATTAATTGAAAGAGCATTCATTATATTCTTAGTAGAACAGTCTTTAAAGGAATATTCCCATGGTTTTTTGTAAAATGTATTTTAAAGAGCGCCACTTTTAGAGCCAAAAATCAAGTTGATATCATATTCCGTTCAGGAGATATGGATTTTTAAAGATTTTCCAATTGCATTTAAAAGTTTTTGACAGTAGGATGAATTCGTGTTTGATGATGTTATAGAGACAATTCCATTGCAAATGTTTATGTATGTTTTTGAACGTTAATTTGGTTGTTTCTGTATGATTAGAAACAATTTTCCAAAAGTTATTGAAGTAGGGTATATTTGGCAATGTATACAAATACCTAATTTTCATCAAGTTATTTTTTCAGCAGGTTTTACTAGTAACAAAGTATGATACATTTTATTGAAATACAATAACTTCGTGGGAGAATGTGTTGCTGTGATGTCATACTGAGGCTTTTCCAATTCGTTTATTGACATTTTTTGTGAACCTTAAAATTTGAATATCTCTGGTAGGAATAATATATGAAAATGATTTTTGTACTAAATTGTTTCTACAATTTTTCTCTTTCTAATGAAAGGTTTCGGAAAAACATGGGAATATTCCTTTAAAAGGTGGCAATAAGTTTTTACGCATAGTTTTTAGGTTATGACAAATCAACCTTTGTAACAAATTCAGCCTTTGTACAGTTGTAAAGGTGGTTACGTGTATGTATGCACAGGAATACTCCTAACATCATTTAATGTATTTTTCATGTTTTTCCAAAATTTAAAACATCAAAGGTTCTCACATTGCGTTCTACTGTTAAATCTGGGTGAAGCAGGGCCGGATTTCGACATGTGGAGGCCCATGGGCAACTTCAGGAGTGGATGCTCACACCACTTTAATGACCGCCGTCCTGGGGGAGGGATCTAAGGGGAGGGGGGTGTACCCCTTTGGAATTTTTTTAAATAATTAAGGGTGCTTAAAAGGTGCTTAGATGCAAAATGGTGCAGTATTTTGTGATTTTTTAAGTAAATTCATGTTCAAGAATTTTCATTTTGTAATGAAAATTTTGTTTGCCTGCCCAATTTTCAGTACAAATGAACAGGTTGCTACCACTCCTACCAATGCAAATTAACAAGTTGCTACCACATTTTTTCCTTACAGTTTTTTTTCATGAAATATGTGGAGGCCCCTGGTTGTAGAGGTCCATGGGCAACTGCCCTTCCTCTGCTGCCGTTTAGACTGCCAAAACCAAATCTTTCTTTCAATTCATACAAACTGTCAAAGCAATCCAGCTCCAAATGATCACTACATAACAAGCTGCAGTCAGTACATACAAAATCTGATGGGAGTATTCGGACTGTCTCCTACACCCGCCAACCACACATTGAACCAGCATTTTAACAAATGAAATCAAAATTCACAATTTTCCATGATGACAAACAGTAAAAGTATGATGTAGCCTGCCACAATTGCATACTATATGTGTACAGTGCACACACACTAGCTGTACATCACGGATGGAATGTCGCTTCAGGCAATGACGTCATTGGTGGGAAGGTGAAATTGCTTATTTTTGCGAGCACCCGTGGGACGGTAATTTTTCTTTTCATTTGCTATTTTCTTCGTGAAAAAATGATTTTGTGATAAAAAATTAATTTATGTTCCTATCAAATTGTCCAAATATTTCATTCCAATAAGTAAAATGTGCCCATGTTATGATCTCTTAAAGTTCAATTTTGAGTAGGACGTTCACATCAAGGTGCGGGATTCCCACACATATCATAAAATTTCCCCTTAAAAAATAAATAAAAGGAATATCCCCCCCCCCCTCCCAAAAAAAAATAATGGCTGAAAAAATAAAAAAATTGCCTTTTTATCAGCCAATTTTGGCCCTTTGTTAGTATGTTTGACCTTTTTAAGGGTATGTTTGTTCGGCTTTTTTTTCTTGGGGATAAGGAGGGGGAGTGGGGGGGGAAGAGGGTGGGGGGGGGGGTGATTTTTGTTATTTTTAATCCAAAAAGAATTTTTAACCAGAACCAAAAGGTTTTGTGGTTCCAATGCTTTAGTTTATGCTGATTGATTTTGCATAACTGTTATGTCATTGCATATCATGAAATATTTGAGATATCGTGTTTACTAGCTCTTTTAGCCCAGCCCACTATGCATATTAATGAAATTCAACGTTTTTAAATCATGAACATGTACACACCAGCTAACATCATAATTAGGCTAAATATGAAACCAAACAGACATGCGGTTGTAAAAAAAAAGAACATTTCATGATTTTCACTTTAAGCCCTGCCTACTCATTAATATGCACGACATCATCAAAAACAATAGGGCACATCTACAGAACATGGGCTAACTGTGTACCACATATGACATGACTCCAGTTTACTGTTCTTGAAATACTGTGTTTACAAGCTCTTTTCAGCAAAATCATATTAAGCCCAGCCCACTACACATATTAATGAAAATCAATGTTTTTACATCATAAACATGTACACACCAGCTAGCATCATAATTATACCAAACATGAAACAAAACAGAAAAAAGGTAGTTAAAAAATGAACATTTTACAATTTTCACTTGAAGCTCCGCCTACCTATTAATATGCATGACATCATCGTCAAAAACAATAGGGCACATCTACAGACCATGGGCTATCTCTGTACCACATACAATGAATCCAGTGTACCATTCTTGAGATTTTGTTTTTACGAGCTGGCCGTCACATACATACATACATACACACACACATACATACATACATGCCATCATGACCGCATAGGTTCCTGATGCTATCGCATCAGAACCAAAAATTGAGATTATAGAGCAATTATTTTGATGCAAACAAATATTATTTGTTCACCTAATGTGGCTTTTATGAACATGAAAAACTATGAAAGAAAATTTGCCAAACTTTACCATCAAATTACTCAATTTACACCAATGTTTATCAAAATGATTTTTTTTTCAAAATACATTAACAATTAATTGTTGATAATGTGAAGATGACGCCAACCTTTCACAGTAGACTTGCTACACCAGTCGCTTCTACACAGATACAATTTTAATGTCTCCTTAACAGAATAAAGATTTTTGAATACTTTCTTTACCATTTTGTTTCCTTTAGGTCCTCTTTCATGTAAGATTTGACTTTTGATTGAACTAATACTTTAAGAGAAATCTGTGGAACTTCTTTTTCAGAATATCTCATATCTCATCTTCAAAAGCACAACAAAAAAATGGCTTTAAAAAATCACCTTTCCAGTATTGCCTTCTAGATATAAACAGGGCTAACATATTTCATCTTCTAAAGATGTTTGTTTGTTTGATGAGGGCTTAACGGCACCACGACAAGAGGGTCAAAGTGTGCCTGAGAGGTTAGATCATTCTAGAGGTAGGAAGAAAAGAAACATAGGGAGATTGAGAGAAATATAAAAACTAAGTCAGAAAGCTGGGATCGAGAGAGGTGCATGGGTGAAAAAAACAAAGTAGAGAGAGGGGGAGAGGGAGGGGGGTTGAAAGAGGAGGACTAATTATGGTGTGACCTATTCTAAGACGGGTAATATGAACGTTGTCGACACGAGAGAGGTTGTTGATGATGGGTTTGATCGAAATGGCGGGCTGGATGACGTGGAGTTTGTTATCAATTTGGGAGTCTCATGGGGTTTGCCAGCGGTCTAAGAAGCATCGAGAGAGAGAGTTGAACACACAATTACAATGACGGGGTCGTCGCCTGCGTATTCGGTTATGATAGTACAAATGCTATCACGAAACGCTTAATACGACCCGGACGAGAACACAGGTTTGTTTGTTTGTTTGATGAGGTCTTAACGGCACCACGACAACGAAGGTCAAATTGTGCCTGAGAGGTCAGATCATTTTAGAGGTAGTAAGGAAAGAGACCAGGGGAAGAATGAGAGAAATTCAAGAACAAAAGCCAGAAAGCTGTGATCGAGAGAGGAGGTGCATGGGTAAAACTAAAAACAAAGTAGAGAGGGGGTGGAAGAGGAGGATTAAATATGGTTGTAGAGGGATGCATGCTGAAGGAAGGAGACTATTTTATCTTTAGGATTTTTTTGGAAGAACTCAGCAATTGAGTTGTGGGGAGCGAGAGAAGCTCTGGGAAGGTTGTACAGGGGGCAAGCAAAGGAGAACGTGTTGGATTGTAAGGATGCAGTGGCAATTGTTACAGAGGGGTTGGGGGAACCAATAAGGAGGTGGGAGTGGAGTGAGGTGGGTGTGACCAATTCTAAGACGGGTAATATGAGCGTTGTCGATCGAGAAGGTTGTTGATGGTGGATTTGATCGGGATTGTGGGCTGGATAACATGGAGTTTGTTATCAATTTGGAAGTTCCATAAGGTTTGCCAGCGGTCACGAACAAGAGAAGCGATAAGCGGTTTGATGTCAGAGAGGGTTTTGGGAAAAGGGAAGGGAGGAGGTTGCAAGCTTAGCGGCTGTATCAGCCCTGTCATTGCCAGGATGCCAACATGGCTGGGTATCCAGAAGAAAGAACACTTTTCCTGCAGAGGGTGGGAGAAAAGAGTTTCCGGAGGAGGAGGTGGCAGGTGAGGTTATCCCATTTAAGATTGAGTAATGAAGTAAGAACAGCCTTTGAGTCAGAGAAAATGGCAAAGTGACTAAGAGGAGAGTACTCAATAAAGTTGAGGGCGAGGAGAATGGCCTTAGCCTCGGCTGAAAAGATGGATGAGTGGTCAGGAAGTCTGCTACTGAGGGTGATGTCTTGGATGATGGCAGCAGCAGCTGTCTTGTTGCCTTCCTTGGAGCCATCAGTATAGATGAGAACACAGGTACGACGTACGGACAGACATAACATCGACAACCAAGTCAATGTCCACGGCCTTTGATAACCAGTTGTGGTGCACTGGCGTTAAGAAGCATCACTCAATCAGGGACTCTTAAAGCAGCATATCAGGAGCAACTTTGCTGAAGGGTAATCTACATTCTAGTTGGGCAGCTGAAAAATTCACCCAAAAAATTTCTTTAAAAAGCATAAAAGAATATTTATGACTAATGCATACACAGGTTTCTAATTTGCCAATTCTTCAAATTTTGATGATACTTCGCCTACACACGTTACTGAAAATGGTAAAACATCACATAAATTTTATTGCGGTAAAAATTCCTAAGCTTAGGGCAACAATTGAAATAGGGAAAATCTAGATATACTTAGTACTTTAAACACGTAATTAAAACTAATTTAAATTGTGAAAGAATTATAATTCCATTGATGACATAATAGAGAAACAATGTAATGCACAAAAATTTTACTTCAGAACTCCTGAATCTAATTTCAATTTTCAATAGGAAATATTTATATATATTCAATGAAATGTTAAATTCAAAATTGAAATTGTTGTGACAATCATACTAGGCTATAGAAAGCAAAATTACATTCTTTTTTGGAACTACTTTACTGTGTAACACTTTATCATGCTCCTTAGTCCTGCCTATAAATTGCTTTCCCTGTGGAGAGATTGGTTTAAAACATATGGCCTAAAAAAAGTTGTTTGTCCCCCCCCCCCTAACACCCCCCCCCTCCCTTTATCCTCCACCACACCTAACTTGCCAAAAAATCAAAGTTGCGTTTAAATTTTATATATATTTTTCTAATATCAAAAATCTCCGGACTTGGTAAAAATGGCGTTGCATCCACTTTTGCATTGCCATTTTTCATATCAATACCCTACGTGTAGGAAATAATTTTGGCATACACGAGCCACACGATACAATTTGTTCATTCAAGTGATCACTCTGTCCCCCGCGCTACGCCATGCACTTCAAACTTTTCTACACGCGGCCGTCCTTTGATCAGATTTTAATCAAAGATGAGGTCATCAGTGTGATAACGGTCTTTATAGACCAGACAGAGGGGTTCTTGTGTCAAACAATTGCTGTTAACTTCTTCATTTGCTTGTTAATGAACACGGTATCCTTACAAGGGTTCAAATTGGGAAGAAAAAAATCAACATTTCTGCCCGCCCCTCCCTTACTGTTTTCCACAAGAAAGGGAAAACAAACAAAATAAATTTTAGGCCTTATGATGAAATTCCAAAATGGAAGAGCAGTGAAAGAGTCATTAAATGGCACATTACTGATGTAAACACAGCATCCACACTGGTGTACTATTGTCACATAACAACAACATTGGTAGTTTTCTCGTTTCTTTACATGCTCCAATATGCCAGTATCCTAACCATCATCAACTGTCTACAACTCTATGAAATCAGTCAAGCATAATGTCTAGTTTCAAATGTCTAGTTTCAAATGTCTAGTTTCAAATGTCTAGTTTCAAATGTCTAGTGCTTCAAAGTAGGTAGGTAGTTTAGGTACTTTACATCCCTCTCTCAACAGCTATTCTTATATAGACCAGTTGTAAAGCACTGGTGAATGAAGACTCACCAGAATTGGACTTCTAGCTTGCCAATTTGATGCTACAGTATGACTGCAAAGACCACAGTGTTTTCCCCCCAAGTGTTCATTTGTGTGTAAGTGATCATTTATGCAAGGGTTTCAACATATTTTGTTCTATAGACATGGGTTGGAGTTTGCAAATCTTTTAAAGCAATATTCCAGCAAGCCAACAACTTCAGAATAAATTACTTAGGGTCAAAACTAGTCCTTAACCAATAATTACTTACACCATGCAAGGTAATAAAGAGATCAACATATATCACCTGTGGGGTTGCTGTGAACAACCAAATATCTGATCTGACATGACTTTTTTTGTAAGGTTTGCCTGCCATACAACAAGCTTCCTAGCAAAACGTAGTTACTGTAAATATACACACAAATAGAACAATATGACTATCATCCCAGATAACTATAACATGCAAAAGTCTGTCCCAGTGGACATGTTATTTCCAGATTGATTTGTTGATCCACACCAATCAGCAAACTTGGAGACAAACAGTCAGCAAGGTCAAACATCTATATCCTTTTCCCCTCATCTTAAGAAAGTATTTATTTCGATGAGGGGGGTGTAGGTTTTCAGTGCTACTGCAGTTTGTTTGACATCACATACCGGAGTTGATTTGAGGATGGATGCCTCTACCATACATGGACAGACACTCCTCCCATACAGGAATGGACACCCCTCCCATACAAGAATAGACTCCCCTACCATGCAAAGATGGACACCCCTCCCATACAGGGTGGACACCCCTCCCATACAGGAACGGACACCCATCTCATACATGGATGAACACCCCTCCCATACACAGACAAACACCTACAATCCCACACAAAAGCACCCCTCCCATACAGGGATGGACACCCCTCCCATACAGGGATGGACACTTCTCCCATTTTCCTTCCCCATATGGATTTTCCCCCACCTTCAATGTTGCAGGTATATTACAACAAACTTATCTTGCAAAGCGCATTGAATCGAGGCGGAAGGGGGAAAAATGCCAAGACTTTTGTCCCTGATTTTAGGTCAAGACTAAACTACAAAATACACCCTGTGAGACCTGAATGCCTGTCACAATACTATCTATGTTTGTGCTTGCATGTATAATAAGCATATCAAATGAAATCCATAATATGCAACATGCATGTTTGCAAAAAGAATTCAAACTTACATTCTTTTGAATGTGATTTTTTTGTTTTTGTTTGATGAGGGCTTAATGGCACCATGACAACGAGGGTCAAATTGTGCCTGAGAGGTTAGATCATTCTAGAGGTAGGCAGGAAAGTAAACAGGGCGTTAGTTTTTTTCGTCTCAGTTTTTATTTTCCTTAAAACAACTTTTTTTTAACAGTGGCTTGTGAAGATGGTGACCATTCACATCTTCAATAGTCTTCAAAAGCCTTTACTTCAATCACGCTTAAACACATGTAATTACAAGCACCATTATCTTCACGAAAATGACCTAATACCAGGTATTTATCTAAAAGATGAAGCAAACTTATCTCAATACAATTGCTTCACTTACAGCATCGGTTTTCTCCTTAGTGGTAGTAAATCTAAGAGCTTTTATCTGGATTCTGAATTCACTTTAAGTACATTACGTGCCTCTAAACAATGTTCCCAAACAACCTTTTTGCAAGGTAATTTCTTTTTTTTTTTCTTTCTCCTGACTGGTATGCTAAAGTTTAACAGTTTGCATAAAAGCGTTGGAAAACGGAAATAATTGGGTTGATGTTCATTAATAGTAACATTGTTACACCCCTCCATGATCGCAAAATTGTTCAGTTTTAGGCCATATAGGGTAAATTTATTTCATTAATTTTTGAAGAGTTTGGCTTCCACCTTCCCCTCTCAATTTTCTGGGTGTGTCCCTGGTAGGTTTATAACAATCTTACAGCCCCTGATGTAATAATCAGATTTCAAATTTCTTTCATGTATAGTACCAGGCCTGCTTTTAAAGAGTGAGGCTACACTGCTTTCAGACCTGCTGAAATTCATTAAATAAACAAAAGAATTCCATCAAAATCAGACAAAAAAATACCATGTGTTTTAATTTTTGTTTCTAAATAGCAAACTGACTGGAAGGCATTCCACAGTTACTTCATTCGGAACATTTTCTATAAGTTTTTTCCAATCTTTTTAATCCTTTTCTGCTCATCTCAAATGCAATTCATTATGTTTGGTGCTGTTTTTGAGATAAAACTAATGGAGACTTGATTTAATTAATTGCTCACTTACATAAAATTTATACATAGATTAACAAATGTCAATGATGAAAATGTGACTTTATCCATAGTCAATTTCTGAAATCTTATATGTATGCAGATCTGAAAAAATGTATGGTTCCACCATTTAGAAAAAACAGGAATTCACAGGAAGAATTTGTTTCTTTTCATTTTCTTGAGTAATCAACAGTATGTGATAAATATGTGCTCTAAAAATGTCCCCTGTGTAATTGTGCGATGAAAAGTACATTAAAATGTGAAAGAAGGAAGCATATAAACAGGTGTATAGCCAGAGGGGAAAGGCGGGCAGGGGCATGCATTCCCCCATTTCAGAGGCCCTGCCCCCTGTGGCCCCCCAAATGAAATGACATTATATAGTGTAATTGTTTATTTGTCATTAATCTCGTCCCTTCAAAATGTAACCCTGTTCCACTCTTGCTCCCCCTCCCAATGCCAGTGCCTAGCTATGCCACTGCATATAAAGATGTATTTACTACATTTAAACTATTTCTGTCACAATTTTTTGTGGAAAGATTTCCGACACCTTTTTTCAGAACCGTGGAAAATTGTAAGATTAATTGCAACTCTGTATATATGCATGCCAATTAAATGACTAAAAGAAAAATAATAATATTAATTGTTAGCCACAAAACTTGAAACACTATGCCAGTTAGAGATCACTGTATTACCAATTCTGGGTTTGTAATAACACATTTAAACTCCATCTATATGTAAACTATATGCATGAAATAAATACAGTTTTAAAATTCATATCAATAGAAAAACCCTCCATTATATATACACACTTAAAACTTGAGAAGATAAATATATGTAATGCCCATGTAATATCCAAAAATTACCCATCTGAGAAAAAGCCATATGTGGAGTAGATTTCTAGTATAAAGCTCTTTGGTTCTGAAACATGATCTTGGACCCCTTGATAACAATTATGGTCAACCTGACCAGGTTTTTTGTCATGGGGGGCAAGCAAGGGGCAAAATCATATAAATCGGACAAAAAATGTCACTTTACAAATTTTCAGGGAGGGAGGGGGGGAGCAAAAAAATCTCGTGGCCACTGAACCTGGGAAATATAATGCTGAATATCCTTGATAAATGTTCAAGTTTTTGACCCAAGCTGCCAAAATTTGTGGTTTGTGCACAAAGAACCATAGTATGCATTGAGTCCTATATGACTTTTCAAGCTTTTGACTCCAAAATAGCAAGAAGCAAGAATCAAGAATCTGCATATTTGTGATGATGTCTTAACGCCTACAGATATGTGCTGATGTTACTATTCTTCATGCAAACTAAAGTGAAAACTTACATTAAATAATCCCATTCAAAATTCACCATGTAATTTTAATGTAATATTTTCTGCATATACATTTAGGGTTACACTACCTACAATTCCATCTTTAACCATACCAACAGTTACCCTAAGTTTGAAATCGCATCCCATAGTTAAAGGAGACATACTGTACTCTTACATAATCCTTATTTCATATGATAGAAATAAAAATAACAAAATCTTCTGACCAAGTTTCATACCTTCTACAGCAATCTAACACAATTTTTGTAATCATTAAAAACTTTAATTCTACTACTAAATAGTACTATGGGAGCCACCAATTTGATTTCAAAACATGCAGATTATGATGTCATCAGCCCAGCAGGATGTTGGAATGCTTTGTATTTCTTTATAATCTACCTCAGGTTTTCTAGCTGATGAGAAATTGTTTTTCTTTTGTAAGGGTCAAGGACATTTTTGTGTACACATGAAATTATCAAACATGCTGTTAAAACTTTGTGTCACATCAGTTTGGAATAAAAACTTTAATCACATTTATAAAGAAATACATTAGAATCCTTATGTTCCTATTGGGAAAATTATGTCATCATGCACAATATTTCAAAACAAAATGGCATGGCAACTTCCATGTGTCGATTTCAAACACGAATAACTTGAGATAGAAATAAGATTTTGACTTAACACCTTCTAGTTTCAAAATGGATTTCTATTGTCAAAATGGACTGGAATAAGGCCTTCACATTACCATTATACTCCTATTTTGGTACTTTATAACCTATGTACCAGAAAAGCAAACAAAAAATTTGTTAGCTATTCTGGTACAGAGTTTTATAGGTACCAAAAAAGGAGTATAATGGTAATGTGAAGGCTTTATACCAGTCCATTTTGACAATAGAAATCCATTTTGAAACTAGAAGCTGTTACTTTCTGTTTTTGGTAGTTGGTTCAGATTTTAATCCTTTATCATATGCAATAATGATTGTGTCAGACTTTATGTCGTCTCCTTTAAGGTATCACAAAGTCCTTATGTACATTCCATAGAGAAAGATTAAAGGTGGGTTCACCTAGTTAGAAAATGGCCAAAAATTATCTGAAATTTTCTGCATTTATCACCCAGAAATCCTTCCCCATCTTCATCATTAATGAATACAAACATTCAGTGACTGTAAACACTTTTGGTTGTCAGTTTATTTGTTGGTTTTTGTGCCCAAAAAGACTTCTTTCTCAGGCTAGAAAGGGACTAGAGACTTCAACAGTAGAGGCAGCATTGAATAGATTGTTTTATTAAATTCATTAAATATTAAAAAAGAAAACATCAAATCAAAACCAATAACAAATGACAAATTTTCCATGATGACAAACAGTAAAAGTATGATGTAACCTGCAACAATAGCATACTATATGTGTACAGTGTAAAGTATGAATGATGTAACCTGCCACAATTGCATACTATGTGTATACAGTGTACACACACTAGCTGTACATCACGGATGGAATGTCGGTTCAGGCAATGACGTCATTGGTGGGAAGGTGAAACCGCTTATTTTCCAAGCACCGGCGTGATGGTAATTTTTCTATTTGCTATTTACTTTGCAAAAAATTGTTTAAATACTTCATTCCAATAAGTAAAATGCGCCTGTGTCATGACCTCTTTAAAGGATTAGGTCAGGGGCCAAGCAAGTCTATCTTATATAAAAGAGGACTTCGAACGATGCAAAATAGTGAAGAAAGCATTCAAAATTCTTATCTGTTAAGGAGATATCCAAGTTTAAAGTTTGGCATCATTTGTGTCTAAACGTCTGAAATCAGACTAGTTGTGACGTCATAGCCTCAGATTCCTCAAAGTCTTTATGTATTCTATCATGTTTTGTCCTGCGATTTTGTGGCTTGAAAACCATGCGAAAATGTCAAAAAAGTAGTCAAGCAAAATTACAAGGGTATTTTTGATATACCACATGAAGGAATTTCAAGGAAAAATAATCTAAATAGTGAAGAAATTAAATAAACTTTCTATAAAATACATTAACAATTGTTAAGAATTTGAGGATGAAGACGCCAACTTTCCATAGTTGACTTACTACACCAGTCATTTTTACACATATAAGACTGAGCTTTAAACTTCAATATCTTTTTTATAGATTTTTGAACACTTTTTAAAGTCCTCTTTCAATAAGATCTTTTTATACTAATCCTTTTTGGAACACTTTCTTCACCATTTTGTTTCTTTTGAAGTCCTCTTTCATAAAAGATTAACTTTTGACCACTGAACTAATCCTTTAAATCACCATGGAACACTTTCTTCACCATTTTGTTTCTTTTGAAGTCCTCTTTCATATAAGATTAACTTGCTTGACCACTGAACTAATCCTTTAAATCACCATGGAACACTTTCTTCACCATTTTGTTTCTTTTGAAGTCCTCTTTCATAAAAGATTAACTTGCTTGACCACTGAACTAAACCTTTAAATCACCCTGGAGATCTAATTGGCTGGATGAAGAGAAATGTCTATTTGAAGGAATTATTTCTTGTTTAAATGGACCCTTGCCCTGCCATCCTCTCCCTAATCTTGCAGCACTTTCTTACAAAAAGAGGAGTTAAGTCAGTTGTCATAAAAACCTTCTTTTTTTATTTTAAATAAGTACCATTCCCAGGGAAAAGGAGTCCAGTATCTTCAACAACAAAAAATGAACCCGTCCTAAAAATAATACTGTATGTTTCATCCTCGCATTGATATAAATCACTCTCTCTTCTCTTACACACCTTAAATATATCAATTTTAGAAAAGTTTAAAGACTAAAACTTACTTCATTAACTTCAATGAGTCATTCATTCATTCTTAATGTGATACAAATTTATATTACAAATATTACATGGAGGTAAAATCAAAACAGCAGCTATGTACCTTAACAGTACTCTTAAGTGAGGTGAAGACAATCGACAAGAACCTCTGTTACATTTACTGTTGTATTTCAAGACATTGCAACTTCCTTAAGAAATTAATTTCAAGAACTTCCCAATGAGATTTTTCAGACAATGAATGAAGTAAACTCTTGCACCTGCCGTTATAACTCATCTGTTGCAAACAAGCGCAACAAATCTGGACCTTTCGAGTTGAATCCAGCAATGTCCAGCATTCCGCCATCTTCGGTGTCTGCCACGGAGAAACCGTTGGACGTTAAGGCTATCACAGCAAGTTTGGCATCAATCTTCATCGCTCGTCGGTACTCGTGAAGAGACTGGACAGGGGACACATCCTCCCAGCTTGTTTCGCAATCGGTGTAGATGCAGAATAAATCCACTGGTTTTCTTTTCCAGCGCCCATTGCATTGGGTAGGCACAATTGGTGGTTCCCCAAGGAAGCTAAACCGGAGGAAGAAAACAAGCAATCTGATTTAAATTGATGAATCTGTGATATACAGAGAGAGGCAGTTTATATGATTGTCTTTATGATGAAAATTTGGTTTTAACCCTTACTCTACCACTCGGCGATTTTATCACCATTTTCAAACCACCTTTTTCTAAAAATAAAATTGGGGCCTTACCAAAGTCCTATAGGAGTAACTTTAGTATCAAATATTTCTGTCACAAAATGTAACTTTTTTATAGGAGTCATATAACATATTTTTGAGGAAAAAGTAGCTTGAAAATAGGTAAAACTCAAAAACTGCTAAAAAGTTGACAACAAATATTTTCTTTTAGTTTTAAATCTTACAATAACTTCCAGATCTTCAAAATTAAACACGCAAGTCCTAAGAAATAATAAGATTAACTTCTGGTCTAATATCTATAATTCCTAGGAACCTGCAATCTTTCGTTCTAGAGAAGTTTCTTCAACATTTCATGAATTTTTGCCATTTTGACCCTATTTTTTTAAACAACAGTGTACCAAAACCGTACATCGCACATGCTTCATTAAACTGCCATTTAAAACTGCTTGCAATTTCCTTTTATTTAATTTAAAAATAAAGGCATACTCCCTCTATTTGGATCCACTCCTATAATAATTAAATTTCACCACAGCATTTCATTGATTACATAGTGTAGTGGATGTGAACACGACTGGCACATGAGTGACCAGGTTCAAGTCTGCTGAAATTACTGCATTACAAATTTTCTGCAGCGGTTTACAGGGGTCATTTGACTAAAATCATTTTTAGTGTTTTTTTATCTTTCACTTCTTGCTAATGATTGTAGATTAGCATCATTGGAAAGAAAATGTTATAAAGAATCTAAATATGTAACACAGATCTCTGTTTTAAATATCCACAAGAACTTAAATTCGTGCAAAGTTTGACCAAATTGTTGACCAAATTCAGCCCAAAATTGCTTAATTTGCATATTTTTGTCCAATTTGTCCTAATTTGGCTTTCATTACTCAAAAGATCGATTTCTTAGCTTCCATTCAAACCAAACTTGTAATGAAAGAAAATGAATGGAAAATGTCAAGAATGCACACAAAAAAGAAGTTACAAAAATTAGGCTTGCATTTTTCAAACCCCGGGTAGAGTAAGAGTTCAATTAAAAACCAATTTCTGAAGAAATTGCAAATTTGCCTTTTCTCTTGATTGATGAAGGCTGAAATTTCAAAAGCAGTAAAATGAGTTTTAAATAGGAATTTCGCTTCTTTCCCATTATTTTCATTTAAGCGTCAAAATAACTTGTATTTCTGTACTGATTTGATGGGAAATTTTGTAGCATCTAATAGATTTTAAGACAATTCATTTCATGTCTACATCTTACCATGTTCGACACAAGAGTTAGCCTTTTTCCCATGAATGTTATTTAAGTATCAAATTGTATTGAAATTTTGCACCAATTTGGATAAAATTTGTGTCTAGTTCTGTAGCATCTAATAGTTTTTAAAATGATTTGTTTCATGTACAGGTACAGGGGGCTCAGTGGTTAAGAAGCCATGCTCGTATACAAAAGGTACTGTGTTCGACTCAGGTCACGAGCGCTGCATTGTGTCCTTGAGCAAGACACTTTACTCTACTTGCTGCAGTCCACTTATATGTAAAATGAGTACCAGCACTGCTGGGGAGTTGACATGTGATGGAGCGGTGGCCTGTCTACAGATAAAAATTAAACATTTCTTTAAATTCTGTGTTGAATGCTTTTTCAGCCCTTTGATTATGGTCAATCAAATTTTAAAGATTTTTGATATGTGCAAACCTGTGTGATGTAGTAGGTGGAGGATAACAACAATTGCAGTAAAAGCAGCAAGTTCTAAACAAGAATTGGTCTTTTTTCTAATGATTTTTGGTCATGCATCAAAATGAATTGAATTTGTGCTGATTTAGATGAAAATTTTGCCAAGATTTGTATCATCTACTAAGTTTTACTCTTGTCAGACTGAAATTGAGTGAAGTGCAGGTTTCCAGGCATAATCTGAACAGGGTTACTATTAAATGTTTTCGGACTGAAATTTAGTGAAGTGCAGGTTTCCAGGCATGATCTGAACAGGGATACCATTAACCCTTGTCTGACTGAAATTGAGTAAGGTAAGGATCCCCATTACGGGCATGGTATGACAATAGTTACTATGAACCCTGGTCAGACTGAAAATGAGTAAAGCGCAGGTCCCTCTCCGGGCATGGTGCAAAGAGGGTTATTATTATCCAGTGTCAAGACTGAAAATGAGTGAAGAGCAGGTCCGTTTTCCGGGCATGGTCTGAAGAGGGTTATTATTATCCAGTGTCAAGACTGAAAACAAGTGAAGCGCAGGTTCCTTTTCTAGGCATGGTCCGAAGAGGGTTATTATTATCCAGTGTCAAGACTGAAAATGAGTAAAGCGCAGGTCCCTTTTCTAGGCATGGTCCGAAGAGGGTTATTATTATCCAGTGTCAAGACTAAAAATGAGTAAAGCGCAGGTCCCTTTCCGGGCATGGCCCGAAGAGGGTTATAATCATCCCTTGTCAGACTGAAAATGAGTGAAGTGAAGGTCCCTTTTCCGGGCATGGTCTAAAGAGGGTTATTATTATCCCTTGTCAGACTGAAAATGAGTGAAGTGCAGGTCCCTTTTCCAGGCATGGCCCGAAGAGGGTTATAATTATCCAGTGTCAAGACTGAAAATGAGTGAAGTGCAGGTCCCTTTTCCAGGCATGGCCCGAAGAGGGTTATAATTATCCAGTGTCAAGACTGAAAATGAGTAAAGCGCAGGTCCCTTTCCAGGCATGGCCCGAAGAGGGTTATAATTATCCCTTGTCAGACTGAAAATGAGTAAAGTGCAGGTCCCTTTTCCAGGCATGGCCCAAAGAGGGTTATAATTATCCCTTGTCAGACTGAAAATGAGTGAAGTGCAGGTCCCTTTTCCAGGCATGGCCCGAAGAGGGTTATAATTATCCAGTGTCAAGACTGAAAATGAGTGAAGTGCAGGTCCCTTTTCCAGGCATAGTCCGAAGAGGGTTATAATCATCCCTTGTCAGACTGAAAATGAGTGAAGTTTAGGTCCCTTTTCTGGGCATGGTCTGAAGAGGGTTATTATCATCCCTTGTCAGACTGAAAATGAGTGAAACACATGTCTCCTACCCAGGCATGCTTCAACCAGGGGTAAGAAAATTTACATCATGTTTCTTAAGTCTTACCTCTCCAATCTTCTTCTTAGTCTCCTCTAAGGTCATTTGTGCGGTGACCCCTATGTCCTGGAACTCCTTTGAGAAAGCCATAACATGGAAATCTTTCTCTTTTTGTACTGTCTGCATTGCCATGAGCGCCACCACCTCCCGTGCCGTGACACAAGGGGACCCGTTTACGCCACTAAGAGCCATGGAAGAACTAATATCAATTGCAAGTAGCATACGTTTGCCCATACCCTCCAAAAACTGTTAGGGCAAAAAAAAAGAGAGAACAAAATTACGTTTTCTACTAAATGACTGTCACTTGATTTCTTGTTATGAATGACACAAAATAAGATGCACTTTCAGTTCTTATTTATATAATGAAATACAAAATTAAGTCTCATTGTGCACAGCCTAATTACCAGCTAAAACTCAAAATCAGCAAAAGAACTTGACTCAACCCAAACTTATATTATAAAATTCACTTTTGCCAAAGAAATTGAGGATTTAAGTTGGATGGTCAACTTTTTGTGATTCAGTAACTCTACAGGGTCACAAAATTAAATTTGCCTACCAAAAGTGGGCAGGGAGAGGGGAAACTCCCCCATTGCAACCCAGTAATTCCGCCTATGTGCACACCCTTAAGGTGAATATATTTACAATTAGTTTTGACAAGTAATGTAATTTAATAATCAATTCTTACTGCTTGTCCAAGTATTTTGATTTGTCAGGTTTCCTTCACTCATATTTCTGTATTCAATTATAAATGCTTTCAGTAATATGTTACATTATTAAGAAGTAGAAATAAACAAACAAACAAACAAACGTACCTGAAATGACCTGCCGACAGCTGATTCCAACACCTCTGCTATTTCCTTATTTACATTCCACTTAATTTTACCCTTGTTTGCTTTCTTTGACCTGTAAAACTTCCACGCTTGGAGATAATGAAGTGGGTGGAGCTTTGCTTCCTTGAGACAATCGTCGTTGCCCAGTCTGTCACACAGTACAGCTGCTTCTGGGCTCTTTGGAGCAAAGATGCCATGTGAGGTAAGTTTTCCCAAGGATGGAAGGATTTCTGTGAGGGGGATGTGATGGGCCAGGGCTTGCCACACCTTCAGGGGAAACAAACGAGAACAATCAGATGAGAGGGGGGACATGTCTGTCTTGAGAGGACAAAATGCATTTTAAATTGTACTAAAGTGTGACATCAATCTTCAACAGTAGACTTTCTACGCCAGTCATTTTCTGATATGAGTCCACATACCCAAATAGAGCAGATCTCCAAATCTACCTATTTGGGTATGTGCCCATATCCATTAAAAAAGTTGCTCCACACACCAATCAAAAGTCAATGGGGTTTAACATGTCTCCAAAAAAAAAAGCTCCCAAGATTTTTTTGGGAGCATTTATGTTCAATATCAAAATCAACCTCCTTCTCACTGTAAAATTAAACACATCTTTCACTTCGATTTGTTTCCAGTTGCAGTTGTAAAACTTAGAGAGAAACAACAATAAATGGTCAAAATTCGAAGGAAAGAAAAATATATATATATACTGTATATATATTTCTCAGTTTTTTTAAGATTGTGAAACTCTCTGAACAATACATGTAATGCTAGCACATGTACATGTGCGTGTACAAATAAGACGGCTCTTAAGTACATTTAGCGTGCACAATATTTGGAATACCCTACGCTTGTGGCGTGAGCGTACACATACCGTGCTATACACGTTGAAATTTAAACGCTCAAACAGTGCAACCCAATTCCTGCACTGTATATACATATACAAAAACACCCATGAAATTTTCTCGCCAACGTTGTAACTTGTGTACACACACGTACGCGTAACCAGGCCTAACGCACAAAAGTCAGTTCTATGCAGGCATTTCACTGTTAAATACCACAAAGCCAAAAGTTAAAGAAAATTTCAATTTTTGGTACATTTTTAACAATAAGTTTTTCTCAGTGATATCATCATCTGATTTGGGATCATCTCCTTAATACCGAGGACTAAGTTATAGTTGTTTACATAGTAAGGACAGATGTTGGCAGCCATTGAAAGTAAAAGTTTGTTGTTTCTGAGATGTTGCATAATATTCCATAGCATTGTATTGATATGGTGGCTCACTGGTCATTTTCATACAAATTTGCTATAACTTGCAAATTCTCCTGAAAGGGGCCAGATATCACAGCAGATTATTCACAAATGTGTGTTTTTCCTCTACCATACACGATACATGTATAAGAATAAGGGCATATTTTTCATTTTGAAAAGTGCTTAGCAGAAATGGCAGACATCATTTACAATTTGGATGTGTACTGCATAATGCAGAAAACATTGCTACAGTAATCAAAACAAATTTGAATAGCAAATAACTATACAGTAGGCTATTTTGAAAAGCCAACTGCCATGCAACACTGGATAAATTTGAACCAGAACCAGAAGCAGAGCTAGGGTAGAATATCAGGGGGCCAAGCTAAAAAGTGTTTTATAAGCAGTTTTGTCATGATTAATGGAACATATTGGGACACGGGTGCAGTCTTATAAGCGGGCAGCAGGGGAAACATACTCCCTAAAAGGATTTCACCTTCCCTATTGCATGTTTTCTTTCAATTGGGAAAATTGGAGAAATTTTTTTTTTTTTTAAATGAAGGAAAATTTGGCAAAATCATTGAATATTTTAGTAAAATTTGGCATCACTTTAAGATAATTGATGAAAATTTGATGAAAAATTAAAGAAAAATTGCCCCTAAATGATGAAAAATAAAGGAAACTGCACAAGAATCAAAGAAATTTCCTAAATATTGGAAGAGATATCCCAAACATTGAAGGAAATTCCCCACAACTAAATGAAATTTTTTTCTCAAAATTACACAAGAATGAAAGAAATTTTCAAATATTGAAAGTGATTTCCTAAACATTAAGTAAAATTTCCTAAAAATTGAAGTAATTTACCTTTCTAATATTTTCTTAATCTTTAGAAGAAAAAAATGCCCCAAAATAAGGGAAATTTTCCGAAAATTGCACAAGAATAAAGAAAATTTTCCAAACATTGAATAAAATTTCTGAAACATCAAGTAAATAACCAAAAATCGAAGAAAAATTGGCCTAAAATCATTATTTATACCTAGCAGTCTTTATAAGTACAACACCTCTTTTAGTGCTATCAACTGAAAAACAAAGAAAGGAGAGGCCCTGACTTGATAATGTCCATGAAAGAATGCTATTTAACCCCCTTTCTAACCTGTAATCCTCCCCCAGCTGCTACACATTCCCAGAACTACATTCTGGATAGTAATACAACTTCCAATTTAAGAAAAATGTTTGTCAAGCAAAGTCAAACAGCATGAAAAATATACATTAAAAGCAAAATTATGTGAAACAATATTGGTGTATTTATACAATGAATTCAGTTTTGTTTTGATTAAGTTTGAAACAATTCACCTGCATCCAACTGACTATCAATTATTTATGTGAAATGGTAGTTGAAAAACCATCTCCCTATGACTTTCGTTTCAAGTCCCTATTTGTTCCCCGTATTAAGCATAAAACTCTTGGCGAAAGGGCCTTTACTTATAAAAGTCCTTGGTTGTGGAATTTACTCCCAACTGAACTCAAATGTATTGATAATGTATCCCTGACCTCCTTCAAAACTAAGCTTAAAACTTTTTTGTTTAAAATGACATTAATCTAAGGTGCAGCTTGATCCATTGTATTTCTATTTATGTTGTCATTTCTGTATTCTTATTTTTGTTTTTGTATCTAATTTCCTTGTATGTAAAGCGCTTTTGAATGTTTTTACAAAATTAGCGCTATATATTTTATGTATCATTATTATTATTACTATATCTGAAAGGCATGCTTGGAGCTTTGATGATACATCCTCCCATGCCTCCAGCTCACCAAAATTCAAATACAATTGTGTATCATCAGCATAACAGTGATAGTTGATGTTATGGCACCAAATGAAGGAAATTCTCCAGAAATTGCATGAGAATTAAGGAAATTGCCCAGAATTAAAAGAAATTCCAAACATTGAAGAAATTCCCCGAAAATTTAAGAAAATTGCAAGAAATCGCAGATAAATTTCCCAAACATTGAAGAAAATTTCCAACAAAATTTAAGAAAAAATTGCCCCAAATTTACAAACGACGAGTGAATACACAATTACAATGACGAGGTCGTCGCCTGCGTATCGGTTATGATAGTAACAATCCTATCATGAAATGCTTAATACAACCCAGACAAGAATACAGGTACGATGTACAGACAGACATAACATCGACAACCAAGTCAATGTCCACCCACGGTCTTTGATAATCAGCACTGGCGTGTCTACCCAACCTAGGCTTAAACCCAGGGCCTCGTGGTCTGTAGACATGTATGATAACCGCTACACCACAGTTGGTAGACATAAAATTTACAAAGAGGGGGTTCTGCTTATTATTAGAGAAATGAAAATTATTGGAATATTCTCGGAGGGGGTTTCAACCCCCAGAACCCCCCTGTAGATCTGCTCCTGATTTCTATATCAGGATAAACAACTCCACAATTAGCCACCATTTTCCTGTTATTATAAAGTGACCCCTTGTTACATTACCTCTTTTGTCTTGTGCCATTTTGATGGCACATGTTCCAAGCTCATCTTGTGTTGCTCGATAAGCCCCCTCAACCTCTCCTTATCTTCGCACCTCTTCAGTTCCTCAAAGGCCTGAAGAAACGTCCGAATATCCCTGAGTTTATCCTCAGGCCCATCCTCAGGAAAGGTAGCCTTCATCTTCTCCAAGCCCATTGCAAGGTATTTCAAAACAGCACCAGTTTCTGTCAAATAGAGAATAAAAGTGTTCAATTAACGTATGTTTAATTTGAATATGCAGTTATATATGGGTGTGTACTGTACAGTATAGCAAAATATTAGATTCAAATCTTTATCATTGTTCAGCAATGAAATGTGAAATATCCTCTTCAGTGACACCTGAAATATATATATATATATATATATATATATATATATATATATATATATATATATATATATATATATATATATATATATAAACATATATATAATATATATATATGTATATAATACAGTATATATATATATATATATCTATATACATATATATGTATGCATGTATATATATATATATCTATATCTATATATATATATATATATATATATGTGTGTGTGTGTATATATATATTTATATATATATATCTATGTGTATATATATGCATATTTATATAAATATATATATATATATATATATATATATATATATATATATATATATATATATATATATATATATATATATATATATATATAAATATATATATATATATATATATATATATATATATATATATATATATATATATATATATATATATATATATATATATATATATATATATATATATATATATATATATATATCTATATATATATATATATATATATATATATATATATATATATATATATATATATATATACATGTAAAAGCATTTCGAAAGCCACTTACTGTACAGTACAATGCACACTTGAGACAAAAGAAATACCATATTCATATATCATCAACCACTACTGTCGTATTGAACCAAAACGGGACAGGGTGGCAAGGAAAACAAGTGGCATTTACAAGGTACAATATCAAGGGCAATGCAGCATGAATTTAGGGGCACCTGAGGAAGCAATATAACCAGCATTGTACAGTATCTGCATCTTAATTAGGGAATAACATTATCAGAAAGCACTGTAAAGCAATTATGAAAGTAAACTTTTCTTGAAAAAATGTAGATGATTTGTAAAAAGGGGGCAGGGTGGAGCAAAAAGGGGAAAGGGTGGAGCAAAAAGGAGGCAGGGTGGAGCAAAAAGGGGGCAGGGTGGAGCAAAAAGGGGCAGAGTGGAGCAAAAAGATGGCAGGGTGGAGCAAAAAGGGGGCAGAGTAAAGCAAACTAGACATCAATGATGTTATAGCTCAACCCATTACAATGCAAGAAGAAATGATTGCTTTCAGTGATTTTTTTTTTGTCATATGTACTTTTATAATGTTTTTAAAGTTTGATTTGAGGTGCATTCCATTTGTGGGCAATTATTCATCATGTTAAAAATTCAAGAGTTTCAACTTTCCCGTATGAGTTGTATTCAGTTTGTTTGTTTGGGTGTAATGGCACCTTAACAGTCAGGTCATATGTGCCAAACGAGGTTAGTTGTGAATGACTGTCAGATTGGTTCTCAGTAATGACTTAGTTTTGCGGTGGGTGCGATGAGGTTCATGTTATAGCGATGTCTGAAAAATTATGCTTCTAACAAAAGCTATGTGACATTCAATGCATGGTGCCATCATGTCTCACTTGATTAATGACGTTGGCGAGGTCATAGGTAAATTCCACCACAACATATAGTTAGAAAATACATTTTGCAAACATAACAAAAAGTTTAACATTTACACATTAATCTTCATAAATGTTAGATTAATTTCATTTGGCGGTACTGAAAAAAGATTACTAACCAAACATGTTTCAAAACGGCCAAATATGTTATAATTAGCCAGTAATCGCCAAACTAGCAGCTAAGGTTGTGACAGTTAGCATTTTATCATAAATGTACAGCTGTCACCATTACGATCCATAACCGTTTAACCGTAAAGCCAGTTGTCATAAGTGGGCGCCCTTTTAACGCAAGTATAAAGCGAAATCTTCGCCAGGTTCTTAACAATTATCTACCTACTGTGGTGTAGCGGTTATCATACATGTCTACAGACCACGAGGTCCTGGGTTCAAGCCTGGGTTGGGTAGACACGCCAGTGTACCACAACTGGTTATCAAAGGCCGTGGACATTGACTTGGTTGTTGATGTTATGTCTGTCCGCACGTCGTACCTGTGTTTTTCGTCCGGTCGTATTAAGCGTTTCATGATAGCATTGTTACTATCATAGCGATTACGCAGGTGACAACCCGTCATTGTAAATGTCGTTTTTCGTCGTCGTCGGTTCTTATTAATAGACCTTCCATAGCAACCCATGCTAATCCACCACTTGAAAGACGCTACCGTTATATTCACTATGTAATGTGCAAACATGCACTTCCTGCTTCTCGTATGAGTGTGTGAAAGTCAAGTTGACATGTACGATCGTTACTTAAATATTGATATCTGGTGTTTTTATTCTTACATAATTAGTTCTTAAATAGATAAATTATTATCCCGATAAAAAAATCATATATTTCATGTACTTTCTTTGTCAAATACTGTTAAAAAAATCTTTGTTTAATGAGGAACGAAACATAACATAGAAATCATGCTGCCAAATTTGTTTGTGACTTCAAAGAAACATACATATGAAATATAATGGAATTTCGTTTTAAAGTTATGCCCCTAATTGTGTTTCATTTGACTTTTTACCATAATTGATGAAGAAATTACTGTTTTCCCCCTTGAACTTAACAAAAAATCTTCGTATTTCCAAACATCCACGTGAAATAATTTATTTAAACGACCTACCTGTGGAGGGGATGGTGGGGGATGGTGGAGGGGAGGAGGGTGGAGGGGAGGGTGGAGGAGGGTGGAGGAGGAGGGTGGAGGGGGGAGGTGGAGGGGGGAGGTGGAGGGGAGGGTGGAGGGGAGGGGTGGAGGGGGGGAGGGTGGAGGGGAGGGTGGAGGGGGAGGGTAAGGGGGGAGAAACAGCGTTGGGCAGAGGCGGTTGTGGCTACAGGAAATGGGATGGTAAATTTCGTCCAACGTATCTATTTTTATTGGTATTTCTTGTCCCCAGTAGGCAAATAGACTAAAATATTGGATGGGATCAATAGCTAAATACAAGTGTAACTGCCACGGTCGTGTGGAGAAAGCAATTTTATTTATACAACAGGAGACAAAGAAAATTGTTAAATAGGTAGAGAGGGGAATACCCCCATTGTGGGAGTATTCCCTCATAATGGCTTGGGGGGAACACAGAGGGTAGGCCTATAAATGTTGTATTCATATATCGTTTTGTCAGTTTGTAGTAGTTGCTGCTGTAGGATATTGTGTAACTTCTTTCTGGGACGTACAACATAAACTTCAAAATTATCATGCTACGTCGGAGTTCTTACTCACATATGGGGACAGGCTTAACGCACCACACCTAACACACATCTGAGGCTAACATGTTTTAAAACACATTTTTATTTAAATATTGGGTATATAGTGGTGCGTGGCCAGGGGGCAGGGAAGACTTTCCAATAATTCGGCCCTTAGTGTTTGATAATGGTAATCCCAGGGTCATACAAGCAAGAATATGTCTCCTTTGATTTAGGTAAACAATTTGAATAGAAGAAAAATCTTTTGATTCCTATGCCAGACATGACAATATCTGAAATCACGAGGAACAAGAATTAAAATTTTTAAAAATCGCAGAGAACGAAAACAGAAGGTTATTAAAATAAACATAAAGCAAATGAAAAATAAGAAACTACTGTTGCATGCTTAACAGTAAAGAAATAAAATAGATAATACAAGGATAAAATATACTTATCTCACTAAAAAGAAAGAAACGAGAGAAAATACTTAATACTTCTTTAAAAAAAAAAAATAACGCACCTGATTTCATGGCCCTCGGTATTCGCGAACTTAGGGCCGGGTATATGCAGCATACTACCTCTTTTATTTCAGAATAGTGACAGTTGAAAAAATATGCTTCTAACAAAAGTTGTAAGCCGTTTTGTAGTAATTTTAATGTAGGAGTTAATGGAGGTTTCCACTATGTAACGGTCGATTACCGACGTTATCGGAGAGCAAAGGTCACTTTGAGTGCAGCATATTCTGCAACAATACATTTTAAAAACAAAATTACGAACATTAGCAACCATCTACATGTATTTAAAAAAATATGTTAGGCTATGACGTTTGCATGTTCGATTTTTTGTGCATAGGACTTCCAATTTGTTTAGTTTTAGTTTCGCTACGGAAAAAGCGTACTGCCGTGATTCCCGGGATACATATTCCCCTACTTTTTAGGTATAGGCCTATAGAATAAAAAAATACACAATTGGGGGAAGGGGGGGGGGATTTGTTTGAGTTTCAATTCGTATCTTGTGACCCCAAGTTTGGATAAGAAGCCAAGCAAGCTCCTTCACGTTGAAGATGTGAATTTACGGCCCTGAAGTGTCAACGATTCATTGTATGAAAATGCTTTTCTGCATCTCATCATGGAGCTATAAACTAAGTGTATAGCTCCATGATCTCATCCACCTCATGCCATCTCAGAATTCAATTGTCTTATCAGGGGTGGCGGAGCGTTCAAAATATTGGGGGATTTAATGAGATAAGGTGACATGTGATACGTTCACCTAAAATTATTAGGCTGAAGCCCGCACATCCCCCTTCCCAGCTCCGCCGCCTCTGTCGATTTCAAGTCATCATTGATGATAGGACCTAAATAAAAACCTTGATATGAACGCATAATGTAAGTTTCGCGTAACTAGCATGGCTACTTTAATATGAAATTAAAATTGGTTCTTCCCCGTTTGTTCAAACTTAAGGAAACACTCGAAATATAATACTTAACATTCATCCTATCCATGTAATGATAATCATCGGGATTACGTAATTCCCCTTTGATGTCGCTACTGCTGCGAGAAAAATCTGGGTCACTGCCAAAATGCGTTTAGAGCAGTGATGCGGTCTAATTTGCTGCACAGTATAATTTAGTGCACTTGGCATAGCTTTTTGAATGATTTAGCCAATGTATTTTCACCCAAATCAGCACTAATGGGGCTGTTATATAGCAATAAATATTCAAGTGTTTGAAGTTTTTCCCCCAAAACCGAGAATGATTGTTTGTTGTCCGTAAGTACTCATGTTAAGAGACGCTATAGCGACCACGTGTGACTTCCGCAACTGGGGATGACAGATCACACGGCGTGAGAATATTACCGAGTTTTGAGCATGAGCAGGCTATTACCGCATTAATTTATGACAACACGTGCTGATTTTGTGATTCGTAATCCAAGCAACAACTCCTAGTAATCCGGTCGTAAAAACAATAACAATACCCAGGCAAACATTTAATCCGTCCGTAAATACAATTATTAGTTTTGAAATATTTGTTACTCTTTGAAGTAAATAATAAAAGACACGAATTAATCTGTAATTTTATCACAATTGATGTGAAACGAGAATTTCTTTAATGTTTTCACTGCACATTAGAACTCTTAAAAGCTGGGATACTTTCAACGATAGGCCAAAGGACATCGTTGCGTATGAATTTTGATTTCTTTGCATCGCTACCGTGGTTTGATTCATGACTTGTGTGTTTCTAACCTTTAACGCAAATTCTTCTGGGCCAACTTTAGGAACAGGTAGATTGGAAAAGAATTAAAGTTGTTGTCTCCATATTTCATAGGAAAGAAGGGGCGGGCCCAAATTTCCTAGCGTAGTTTTTACTATGAGGGGAACAAATTTACTGGATGGCTACGGCTTAATTGTCTGGGGCCCACATTTCCTAGGAAATAAGAGCCGGGAGGCCAAAATTTACTAGGGGGTAGAATTTACTTTTACACCGATCAGTGGTTGGGTGATGTGTATTGTGATTTGATAATTAAGGGATATAGGCGGAAATTTCTTGTGTGTATTTGACGGGTTATGTTAATGAGTGCTAGCCTGGGCCTAGCGCCTTCCTCATGAGCACAAGCTAGCTACATTCCATGCATCCCATCCCAAGTACCGTGAAAATAATTAGTGATATGCATAACGCCCCGGGTGAAAAATGTGAAGGCAATGACATAGCGGGTAAAGATTGAAATGATAAGGTTGGTTAGATGGTTTCGTGAATTTATGCGAACTTGAAAAAGCAAACATAAAAATTGAATTAACATTCGTTTACACGTAGCATGATTTCCTAAACGGTTGAACGTCACAACCTTATTAGCAGCCCTGGGATGCCCCATTGAATACTACCGTACCCAGCGATGATTCTTCCACGTGTCCACGAAAACTTATAAGTTTGAAACAAACTTTTATTTCTGGCAATCTGCTGCCCATACGGCAAATTACGGTTTACGCAATGCCGCTGCGTTCACCAACCCAACAAAACTTTATCCTTAACGTTAGTGGATTGAAGTATAACACTCTAGCCCCGCGATGCAATGTAGCACAACACTTACTGACACTTGAGACTTACTATACGACAAGCGAAAATGATCAAACAACAACTTCACACGTTATCTTCTAGGCTATGTCATAACCTATCCTACAACTCGGTAATCCAATCCGATACAGCGTGACCTAAATAAGATTACGAGAATTTGCATATTCATAGCAGAATGTCCGAATTCTGATTGGAAAATACTGCGATATGATTAAACATATATGTCCATACAAGGAACTAATAAACATGCGTGTATACCAACTGACCAATACCATGGCCCGGAGCGGTACCGGTACGAAACGCGAATAGGATAGAGCTATTTTTAGCGAAATTACCATAAAATCTTATACTTTGTTAAAACCTTTCGAGAGCTCTAATTAAAAAATACATGGAATATCTCTTAACGAAATACAAGCTTAAATTTAGATACAAAAATCTCGCTTGAGCCAGAATCTCAAGAGCAAAACTGTAAAAACCTAGGAGGAGATGCATTTTTAAGCAAAAGTTAGTACAGGCACATATGAGAGGTCACGTACGATTTGATAATCTCCACTCATACACTCTGTGTATGGGTGGAGCTAAAAAGGGGGCAGAGTGGAGCAAAAAGATGGCAGGGTGGAGCAAAAGGGGGCAGGGTTGAGCAAAGGAGCAGGGTGGAGCAAAAGATGGCAGGGTGGAGCAAAAAGGGGGAAGGGTGGAGCAAAAAGGGGGCAGGGTGGAGCAAAAGGGGGAGAGTGGAGCAAAAGGGGGAGAGTGGAGCAAAAGGGGGCAGGGTGGAGCAAAAAGGGGACAGGGTGAAGCAAAGGGGGCAAAGTGGAGCAAAAGATGACAGGGTGAAGCAAAAAGGGGGCAGGGTGGAGCAAAAGGGGGCAGAGTGGAGCAAAAGGAAGCAGGGTGAAGCAAAAGGGGGCAGAGTGGAGCAAAAGATGGCAGGGTGGAGCAAAAGGGGCAAAGTGGAGCAAAAGGGGGCAGAGTGGAGCAAAAGGGGGCAGGGTGGAGCAAAAGGGGGCAGAGTGGAGCAAAGGAGCAGAGTGTAGCAAAAGGGGCAAGGTGGAGCAAAAAGGGGCAGAGTGCAGCAAAAAGATGGCAGGGTGGAGCAAAAGGGAGCAGGGTGGAGCAAGAAGGGGCATGGTGGAGCAAAAAGGGGGCAGAGTGGAGCAAAAGGGGCAGAGTGGAGCAAAAGGGGGCAGGGTGGAGCAAAAGGGGGGCAGGGTGGAGCAAAAAGGGGGCAGAGTGGAGCAAAAAGGGGACAGGGTGGACCAAAAAGGGGGCGGGTGGAGCAAAAAGGGGGCAGGGTGGGGCAAAAAAGGAGCAGGGTGGAGCAAAATTAAGGCAGGGTGCAACACCTCTCTGAAAAACCCAACCTCTGGGCATGTACATGTCAGGGTTGGAGTACCTTGCAACTGCTCCCACAAACATAAAGAAGGAATGGCTGCTGTGTCCGTTAGGCACAAGGAATAAAGGAATGGGGCCCACAAAGCCTGCTTAAGGGTCCCACTTGTGGCGGTCAAAGAGGCTTGGTTTTCATGCTTTTTAGCCTTCAAAATACATGCAACTCATGTTGTGGAAACATTTTTCACATTTATATTTTTTTAATTGATTTGTTCTCTCTGAGATGCAAGGGGTCCCAGCGAACGAGGTTCCAACATGTAATGTTGCAGTACAGAACTGTATCTTGCTTTGGGTACAGCTACAGTATGTTTATTGTATAGCATCTTTGAGGAAAGTCTTGCATATACAGGGATTTCTGTAAGGGTATGGTGTAATTTATAAATTTCTCCAAAACGCAAGATTTCCATTCATAAACATGTTCTGTATAGTACAGTAGTATTGTAGAACATTCTTCACTTCATTCACAATGGTCTAATTTAAAAATTTCTTTGATCCAAGGAAGAAAACATTGTACTTGTTTTAACAATGCCATGGTGTAAAATTCCTAAGTCTACTCAAAAAGAAAGCAATATTTTTTTCCCTTTCAGTTTAACAAAATAAATATTGATAATTGTTGGTTCTCAATGCATACAACAACGGTCACTCACAAATTTACCTTTTTGTCAAACTACAGTACAGTGTGTACAGGCACTGTACTGTACATACCTCCACACATACATGCTGCATGCACTTCATGGACCATGGGCTATATGGAAAATGATACACCGTCATGCAGTACAGTACTGTACTGAATGATGGTTGTGCATATATGGCATATGAGGACTTTCTTTCATTATAAACTTTTCATAAAGAACATCTAGGAAAGTATATTATATGTATATTTCCTTCCAAACAAAAATTGATGTACTCCAGTCCTTTTTTTTTTAAAGCAAAAACAGGCTTTTATGGTCCACAAATTTTTCTGACGGTCGGTAAGCACAGTGTGGAAGCTTATATTCTATTTTGGTTTACAGATTTGCCTGTTCATAAAAGTCTGCATCCTGATCTGAGTCCCAAACAATTCAGAGAAATATTGCTGGAACTATTTGCTATCTTATATGGTTTAGACTGCAACATTTTAAACTATTTGTCACTACATGTCCGCATACTACTTGTCTGCACACTACTTGTCCGCACACTACATGTCCGCACACTACATGTCCGCACACTACATGTCCGCACACTACTTGTCCGCACACTACTTGTCCGCACACTACTTGTCCGCACACTACTTGCCCGCACACTACTTGCCCGCACACTACTTGCCCGCACACTACTTGTCCGCACACTACTTGTCCGCACACTACTTGTCCGCACACTACTTGTCCGCACACTACTTGTCCGCACACTACTTGTCCGCACACTACTTGTCCACACACTACTTGTCCGCACACTACTTGTCCGCACACTACTTGTCCGCACACTACTTGTCCGCACACTACTTGTCCGCACACTACTTGTCCGCACACTACTTGCCCGCACACCACTTGCCCGCACACCACTTGCCCGCACACCACTTGCCCGCACACCACTTGTCCGCACACCACTTGTCCGCACACCACTTGTCCGCACACCACTTGTCCGCACACCACTTGTCCGCACACCACTTGTCCGCACACCACTTGTCCGCACACCACTTGTCCGCACACCACTTGTCCGCACACCACTTGTCCGCACACCACTTGTCCGCACACCACTTGTCCGCACACCACTTGTCCCCACACCACTTGTCCATACACCACTTGTCCTTACACTGTACCTCTAAAGGCCCATGGACAGGTACAGTACAACAGTCTTCTGTAAAACCACAAACTGAAAAGAGCATTAAATTCTGAGTTTAATAGTCTTTGAATTTTGAAAATAACATGTGCAGTTTTCAAGTAATGAACAATCAAAATTTGAAATTTGTTTCATATATTGAAAAAATGTTATGTACAGTACTAACAGGAAAACACCTCAGACTGCTTTTGTTTTTCTTGATAGTTCTGCCCTTAATTTTAGACCTTGAATATGTTCAAAATGCTCTCCCTAGCTTGTTGGTTTAATGGGGGCTTAACGGCACCGCGATAACGAGGGTCGAATTGTGCCTGAGAGGTCAGATCATTCTACAGGTAGGAAGGAAAGGAAACAGAGGAAGAATGAGAGAAATACAAGAACAAAAAGTCAGTTGGTGGTAGGTATATTATGGTAATGGCATATCTCTAACTGATTTTGATGAAATTTTTAATGAAAAAATGTCAAATTGTCTCCACTGTACCTGTCCATATACCATTAAAAACATTCATTTCTTTACTAACAGAACATGAAATGCATATGCATTGCCTGAATAGGCCTACCACATGTGCTTATCTACTGAAGACAGCACTTACTACACAGTTTAGGACTATGGCAGACATAACATTCCTGGAAAATACCAAGGGGACAAAAATACCACGCCAGTTTCTCTGTGGTAGACAGTTAAGAATACCCACTGTTACCTAGGTAACAGAAAGGAATGCCCCACTGTCACTGGATGTGATGAACTCATACTAATAGCATGCAAGTTATTTTTGAGGCTCAAATTACAGAGCATAGCACATCCTTGAAATATATGCTGTAGTATACCAGCTAAATATAGAAGGTTCTCACATTGGTTTAGATACTTTAATCGTTACATGTACGATCTGAACAGCAAGTATGTTAAACATTCAACATTAATGTATAGTACCAGGGGATCAAAGGTAGATGGAAGTTTTTAATTGTTCTGTTTGACTATACTGTAGAACAGTAGCTAAAGTAGTAATAACAGAATATGAAATTCTAAATATACAGTAAGTCTTAATCTTAAGGAAAGTTTTAGTTTTCAAGTTATATACAACATCTGCAGAGTTGGAATTAATTACAAAATTTCCCACAGTTCTGAATAAAAGTGGCGAAAATCTTCCCACGGAAAAGCGTGACAGAAATATTGTGAATGTAGTAATTTAGCAATTTAATGAACTGAATTTTAATGAACATGATGCACAACACAGGGGATGTTTTTAGAGAACATATACAGTATACTGTACTATTGCTTACTCAAGATATCTTTTGTTTGGTTAAATTCATTATATGGAAGAAAACAATTCTTTCTGCCAATTTGCTGGAACTGTAGATTTTTGCAGCTCTGAATATCTGTAGTCAAATTGTGAGTATTTTTGGAAATAGATGAAAAATGTGTGATGTACAGTATTAATGGGTGTATACAGCTTAAAACCATAACAATTCTTTGTCTTTGAATTTTCTTTTTGAACTTCTTAAAAAAATTGAAAATTAATTAATCACAAATTTGCATATAAAGACCTGACAATTTGAAAGCTGAGGTAAATGTAAATCTGATTTTGCTAATTATTAACATCCATCATATTTTTTTTTTCCACTTTAAAGGATTAGTTCAGGGGTGAAGCATGTCCATATTACATGAAAGAAGACTTCAAAAGAAACAAAATGGTGGAAAAAGCATTGCAAAATCTTATTCCGTTAAGGAGATATTCAATTCTAAAGTTTGATATAATATATGTAGAAATGACTGAAATCAGACTAGTTGTGAGTCTCAAAGTCTTTATGTATTTTAAAGAAAGTTTATTTAATTTTTTCACTATTTTAATTATTTTTCCTCAAACTTTCTTCAGGTGCAATATTATAAATACCCTTCCAACAGTCAGTTTTACTCCTTTCCTGACATATCCCATGGTTTTAAGCCACAAAATCGCAGGACAATATATGATAGAATACATAAAGACTTTGAGGAATCTGAGGCTATGATGTCACAAGTAGTCTGCTTTCAGTCGTTTCTACACAAATGATACCAAACTTTAAACTTAAATATCTCATTAACGGAATAGATTTTTGAATGCTTTCTTCAGCATTTTGTTTCTTTTGAAGTCCTCTTTCAAATAAGATAAACATGCTTGACTACTGAACTAATTTTTTAATATATCCTTAATGGAATAAGATTTCTGAATGCTTTTTTCACCATTTTGTTTCTTTTGAAGTCCTCTTTTAAATTAGATAAACATGCTTGACCACCGATCTAATTCTTTAAAATGATGAATTATAATGACTCTACAGGTCTGTCCACATACCTTTAATGACCAGATATAATTTCACCTGTGTACAGTACAGTCAAATACTGTATACCTTTAATGACCAGATGTGATTTCACAGTGCAGTAAATCAAATGTAATCCAGGTGCGGCTCTTGTGAGCATTTGTATGTACCAGAAGTGTGTTCTACACTATACTGTAAGTACTATACAAGGCCTGCAATGGTTCAGTGGGGTTACTTCCAGAATTTGAATTCAAAACAGCTGGATAATAAGATTTAATAAAGAGAAACAACTTTTTTTAAATAGGAGAATTAAACAAAATGCAAGTTAGTACTGTAAAATAAAGATATTCCCTGATCAATTCAGATCTATGGACAAGTAGAAGCAACAATTGCTAAATTCCCTAATATCCATTATAACATTTCTATAGGGTATTTGCAATGTTATGACCCATGCATTAAATACGGTTAATGAAAAACAATAATTATTTGGATTATTCCATTTTCAAAAGAGGCAAATTTTTTAATAAAGTGATAAAATATATGCAAATTTTTCTTGTTTTTCATTCTTTTTAGTTGTTTTTAATGCATTTTAAACAAATATAAAAAGACTAATGTTTGGGCATCTTGTTTATATGCATAATTAATGCATGGTTTACAGGACTTTGCACTCGCGAATGACCCTCCTAAAGTCAGGTCATCCCACCCATGTCAAACTCCTTTGCCCCATACATTAAATATGCATATAAACACTCTACCTTAACAATGATCTTTAATTTAAACATGTACATTAAGCAGCTTAACTTTTCATATATATTAATGAAAACTTTATTTTGCATTGTCAGACATCAGAATGCAAATAGTGGTGTACAACAAGACTGGTACATAGTTTATTACAGTACAGTATGTAAATCCCTTGTTTCTTTAATTCTATAAAAAGCGCAGCAAATTATGACAGAAAGTTTTGGAGTATTTACCATACCCCACCCCATCCTTCTCCCACCCACCACCACCAACAAATAATACTACTTACAAAAAAACAGATCTATTCTAGAAGGAATAAGACTTCCCTATCATTTTCAAGGACTGAGATTTTATTACAGAGATAAATTTAAGTAATAATTTGAGCTATCTGTCCAAACACACATTACACATTTACAGTAGTATAGCCTATTCCGTATATTGAAATATATACTGAATATTCCTCCAATTTGATCAGCTATAATTTGACAACTAAAAGAGCTAATTCCAAAATTCAAAGACTGTTCTACCTACAAATTCAAACTCTTTCTGATATTGTACGCTTAAAGGATTAGTTCTGTGGTCTTACAAGATTATCTGATATGAATGAGAACTTGAAAGGATTACTTTAGTGGTCCTACAACTTTATCTTACTCTACATGAAAGACAACTTTGAAAGAAACAAAATAGTGAAGAAAGCATTCAACAATCTTATTCTGTTCAGGAACTATTCATGTTTAAAGCTATGTTTTATCTATGTAGAAATGACTGGTGTAGTAAGTCTACTATGGAAGGTCGGTGCACTCATCCTCACATTCTTAACAATTGTAAATGTATTTTAAAGAAATCTATTTAATTTTTTTTACTATTCTAATTATTTTTCCTCAAACTTTCTTCAGGTAGTAAATTATACTTACCCTTACTATATTATGTTTTACTACTTTCATGGCATACTGTATCCAATGCTTTTTAAGCCACAAAATTGCAGGACAAAATATGATACAGTACGATAGAGTACATTTGAGGAATCTGAGGCTATAATGTCACAACCAAGGTTGGAAAAAAAAAAGTCACTTGTGAAATTTGGCGATGCTTAAGTATGGTGAGTACCATAGTATAGATTTTTTACTCACCACAATTGTGCTGCTCACCAATGGTGAGCAGGCAATGGATTTTTCCAACCATGGTCATAACTAGTCTTGATTTCAGTCATTTGTATACAAGTGATACCAAACTAAATTTAAAGGAATATTCCCATATGTTTTTGTAACCTTTCCTAAGAAAAATAATTTTTTTAGAAATAATTTAGGACAAAAATCATGTTGATATGTTATTCCTACTAGCAGATATTCAAATTTAAGGTTTCACAAAAAATGTCAATAAACAAATAGAAAAAGGCTCAAAATGACATCACAGCAACATATTCTCCCACAAAGTTTAAGTATTTCATTAAAATCTATCATCCTTTGTTATTAGTAAAACCTGCTAGAAAAATAAATTGATGGACTTTAGGTATTTATATACATTGCCATATATACCCTATTTCAATAACTTTTGGAAAATTGTTTCTAATCATACAGAAACAACCAATTAACATTCAAACAAATACATAAACATTTGCAATGGAATTGTCTCTATGACATCATCAAACACGAATTCATCATACTGTACAAAAACTTTAAAATGCATTTTGGGAAATCTGTACAAATCCATATTTCCTGAACGGAATATGATATCAAGCTGATTTTTGTACCAAATTGGCTCTAAAAGTATGCTCTTTCAAATACAATTTTACAAAAAAAACATGGGAATATTCACTTAAATTTTGGAATAAGATATTTAAATGGTTTTTTCACCATTTTGTTTGTTTTGTGGTCCTCTTTCATATAAGATGGACATGCTTCAACTCTAAACCAATCCTTTACTCTAGACATCCCATACCTAAAGTATGTGAAATTTCTTTTGTAAACTTGGCAAAACAGGATCATGGAATAATATGAATTTCAATACATAATCATTTTAAAAGTGAGAATTGTTGAGGGGCACATAAATACATGTGCCAAGGGCTACGTCTTTTCAGCATGGAGTCCAGGGGCTCCCTCAAGGCTTAATCCCATGGTGAAGAAGCTCTGGGATTTTAGTTATAATCATACCTCAAAATGAAACTATTCTGACTGATAAGGACCATTCATGAGCCAAACAGGACAATTGCTCACTATGCTATCATTCTGTGTTCTGTATCCATGTAAGGTATTTCATTTATGAGATTAATTAGGATTTCAGTTTAATATAAAATAAATCTGATTTTTTTTTATATTTTTTTTTTATGAGGGGCAGGGAAGGCAGAACCCAGGGGAAATGGAATCCCCCAGAGGAAAGGGAAGTCCCAGGGGGAAGAGCAGTCCCCAGGGGAAGAGCATCCCCCAGGGGGAAGGGCTGCCCCTGGGGTAGGGCAGCCCCCAGGGGGAGGGCAGCCCCCAGGGGGAGGGTAGCCCACAGGGGGAAGGGCGGGCCCATGGAGGGGTGGGGTGGGCCGCCCCTGTAAAACAGCAAAGCTAGGGGTATGTTGTTCAGCAACCATCCACTCACTCAGATATACTGTAGACTAACTTGTGTGCTTGGAAACTGTGCATACTGTACAGTACTCAAATTAATGTTGTTGCAACTCACTATTAAACTGTTTTGAGAATTGAAATTTTGAAAACCCAATGTATTGTACTACAGTAGTCCATCAGGTGGGTACAGTATTACAGTACTGTACATATATTACAGTAGTACTATAGACAATACCTGCAAAAATTGTTTTGGTACAAACAATTCGAACAAAATATTAGAGTGAAGTGGTAATTTATGTTAAGTAGTGTTAACATTAATGAGTGGAATAGAGGGATTTTATTACAGTAGTACTATAGACCATACCTGCAAAAAGTGTTTTGGTACAAACAAATCAAACGAAATATTAGAGTGAAGTGGTAATTCATGTTAAGTAGTGTTAACATTAATGAGTGGGATGGAGGGATTGCCCCCTTTGATAAGAATTCCTATTTCATAACAAATTACAGGGGAGGGGGAGGAGGAGGGGGGGGACTATCTACGGCATTAGAACATGACATGTAAACCTCAACACAGATTACCTGTAGTTGATCATACTAATAATTCCCTTAAAGTTTCAGTCCATAGTGTGAACAGTTCTGTTTAGGCGGGGCGGAAGAAGGGGGCGAGGGGAGGGGGATAGCTACTGCATTAGAACATGACATGTAAACCTCAACACAGATTACCTGTAGTTGATCATACTAATAATTCCCTTAAAATTTCAGTCCATAGTGTGAACAATTCTCTGTTTAGGCTGGAAGGGGCAGGGGGGAAGGAGGGGGGCGAGGGGGGGGGATAGCTACTGCATTAGAACATGACATGTAAACCTCAACACAGATTACCTGTAGTTGATCATACTAATAATTCCCCTTAAAGTTTCAGTTCATAGTGTGAACAGTTCTGTTTATTAACAGTAGTTACTTCCCTGTGGGTTAAGTATTGATGTTTGCTGATACTACAGGTACATACATGTACAGTAACTTCATTAATATCATGTTGATGTCAATGTTAAACTTGTGCTGTATGCATAGGCGGCAGAACCGGGTGGGGGGAGGGGGCACGTGCCCCTTCCCCATCCACACACTTTTCTCAAGTACCTTTTTCAAAGAGAAAAAGTGCCCTCTTTCTGAGGGAAAATGCTCTTTTTTAGAAGGAAAAATGCCCTTTGAAGAAGGACAACTGCCTTTTTTAGAAAAGGAACATGCACTTCAATATTAAAAACGGTTTTTCTTCATACAGTATAAATCTGATTTTTAATTTAAAAAGTGACACAAATATTGCCTTGCAAAGACTAACCAGAACAAAAAGATTTTGTGGTTCTGATGCTTTTTTTTCCATCAGCTAAATGATTTGCAAATCTCAATCTGTTGATAATGTAAGCATGTACACAATAACCAACAATATTATCATGCCCAATATAATGCAAAACAGACATACACTTGCTCATTCATCACTTTTTCAAAAGTTTTACTTAACCCCGCATCAATATGCATGAAATCACTACCAAAAACAAAAGGGCACATCTGCAGACCATGAGCTATATGTACATGTATTTGTGTACCACTCATGATGTGAATTCAGTTCATAGTTTTTGAGATATCGTGTTTACAGGCTTTTTGTTTACAAAATCATATTAAGCCCCGTCCACATATTAATGAAAGTCAACGTTTTTATACAATGAACACATACACTCTAGCTAATTGTAACAAATATGAAACAAAACGGACAATCATGTGATTGTCAAAATAAAAGCATTTTAAGACTTTTATATTAAGCCCTGCTTACTCATTAATAGTGTGCATGACATCACCACCAAAAACAATGGGGCACATCTACAGACCATGTGGACCAAATCTGTGTACCAAATATGACATAAATCCAGTTAACCGTAAGCTTGCACAGTTTTGCCCCGACATAAAACCAGTTGGTTTCAAAATCAAAACCGGTTTGAACCGGAAACTGGTTTTTCACCCGTAATCTAAACAAGCTTTGAACATACTGTATAGTACACTGCAGTGTACGCACTGTTATATGATAGCTGCTAATGATGTTTGTATCACAGTATGTTGAAAATGATAACGGAAGCATTGATCAATAAAATGTATTGATAAACTTTAATGTTGTCTACATGTAAGGTGATTTTATATACCCATTTGCCCCTCAAATAATGTCGATTTTACCCCTTTGTCATTCTAGGTCCCTAGGCAGTCACATATCAAAAGTTGTGAAAAAGGCTGTGTCGTCAGGCCATCTACATATGCCCTCAGGCTTATTTGCTCATGATTTCTATCATAAAAAGAAAAGAAATTTGTAAGATACTTGTAAAACAGATAAATTAAGCCTCTAAATGCATCATCCTACGGTGCGATGCTAGCCATCGTATACTTGATCAGTGATCACGATGTACAATTGTTGCTGATTTGCATATATAAACCATGGCGAGAAAATCTTACAGTTCAGATCCCACCCACTTGACATTCAAAATTTACCATGGCTAGGCCATGGCTCTTATTTAAAAAAAAAAAATAATAATAGCTCAACCAAAAAAATCCTCATAAATCATGCATACTGTACCTCTGTTATTTTTCAAATTCAATATACATTCTTGCTATGCTTTTACTTTAAATAGGCCCTGTTTGTGCATTGGTGGCAATTTCTGTTAAACTTAAGCCACCAAAGGGTTCCCACCCTATAGCCTGATATAGTATTCACCTTCTTCAATAAGCTATAACACTGCGTAAATTACGGGAGTGTAATAAGGCAGGAAAGAAAATGCCTGCTAATGAAAAGTAGTGTCCCACTCCCCACCAAATTCGTAATTTCTTTATCAAAATTAAAATAAATAAATAAAAGTGTATTACCTGCAATCTCTGTACGGATCAGGATTGAAAATTAAACTGAAATACATTGTATTTCGTACTTAAACCAAACCAGACCTTGTTTCAGCAAGAAGCTATGAAAACATTTTCTTTTTACAACACATGCATTATTTGTATTGTATTTACAAGCTCTTTTAAGCAAATCAGATTAAGCCTTGCCCACTATGCATAATAATGAGATTCAATATTTTTACATCATGAACATGCACACACCTGCTACATCATAATTTTACTCAATATGAAACAAAACAGACATGTGGTTATTAAAATATGAACATTTCAAGATTTTTACATTAAGCCCCGCCTACTCATTAATATGTTGACCATATAAAACTATATTGCTGTGCTACATGCTTTGAAAATACGATAGTTGGAAATTGCCCCTCAGATCCTGTGCCCCCCATTTTCAAATATCTTCCACCGCCTTCTGGCTGTATGTGCTATAGTAACAGGAAGACATTGCAAAATCTTTGTGTGATTATTCCTTCAAACTTAAGTCAATATCATTTTACATATGTTCTTACATATATATTGATCCTATAAATACCAAGTAAATAATTTGAAGGAATGTTCCTATTGTTCAACATGCCTATTTCACAGTGGCAGGAACAACTCGGTGAAGAAAAAAAATGTTGATATCATGTTTCGTTAAAACGATATTTAATATTTTTGTATTTCCAACTTCATTAATATTCTTGTGTTTGATTTAAAGTTTGAACTCTAGCCAACTTAAATTTGTAAAACTGAATATATTTCTCATTCTGAGGGCTTGGAATAAAGAAACAACTTACCTTGGTTAGTCGGTTTAACATGTGAACATCTCAAAACATCCCGATGTCGCCATCCCATAAAAGACATGTCCTTCGTCGCCAGACGGGCTAACTCCAAGGCATCTTTACTATTGTACCACACACCCACAGCTCGGCGAAATGCTCTCCCCCAACCTGTCCCACCCCTTTGTCCATAAGAATTCACAATACATGCATAGCGCAGCAAGTCCTGAGAGGTGGTCATGACTTCTGAAAAGTGGGCGTAACTCTCCCGGCGGAGTGGAAGGTTTGCGGATAATTTGGCACATTGCACGAAAGTTGCAAATGCGTATTCTTTGCGTATTGGTAGGTCCTTAGCTTTCAATTGCGATATCAGTTTGATGACATTTGCACCTTTTTCTTCCTCTACAATTTTCTCTAAGGCTGGCGATTTCAGAGTAGGTGGATGCCACTTGGCATCGGATATATAAGTTCCTTTCTCAGCATCAAGGAAAAGAAAGCGTCTGTATCTTTCTAGGTCATTTAATGTCCAAAGCAACCCGTTTGCTTCCGAGCAGTGGGTGGCCATAATGTTTTTATATCTGTATCACGTCTATAATCTGTGAAAAAAAATAGAAAAATGATTTTAAAAAGAAAAATGCAAAGGTAAGAAAGGCCAACAATATTAAAGTAAAAACTAGAAAGGTAAATACCGTTATGGTTCGCATGCTCATGCAAATTTACACTCATATCATATGACCGTCCATTTAAAAATGGCATCCCACACCAAGTCCCACATGGCATCCCAAGTCCCACATGGCATCCCAAGTCCCACATGGCATCCCAAGTCCCACATGGCATCCCAAGTCCCACATGGCATCCCAAGTCCCACATGGCATCCCTGGTCCCACATGGCATCCCAAGTCCCACATGGCATCCCATGTCCCACATGGCATGCCATGTCCAACATGGCATCCCATGTTCCACATGGCATCCCATGTCCCACATGGCATCCCATGTCCAACATGGCATCCCATCTCCCACATGGCATCCCATGTCCCACATAACATCCCATGTCCCACATCCCATGTCCCACATGGCATCCCATATCCCAATTCCCACATGGCATCTCAAGTCCCACATGGCATCCCATGTCCCACCTGGCATGTCCCACATGGCATCCCATGTCCCACATGGCATCCCATGTCCCCATGGCATCCCATGTCCCACATGGCACCCCATGTCCCACAAGGCATCCCACCCCATGTCCCACATGACATCTCATCCCATCCCTTGTCCCACATGGCATTCCACCATATCTTCCACATGGCATTCCACCATGTCTCACATGGCATTCCACCATATGTCCCACTGGCATTTCACCATATGCCCCACATAGCATCCCACCCTATGACCCACATGGCATCCCACCCTGTCCTATATAAAATCCCATCCTGTCCCAAATCATATATCCCACATGGTATCCCTCCAAATGTCCCACAAGGCATCCCTCCCTGTGTCCCACATGGCTTTCCATCCTATGTCCCACATAGCATTCCACCATATATTTCACATGGCATCCCACCCTGTCACACATGGCATCCCACCCTATGTCCTACATGGCATCCTATCCAATGTCCCACATTATTTCCAACCATATGTCCCACATTGCATCCAACCCCATGTCCCATATGACATCTCATAGGCTCCATACATCATTGCATCCAACCCCATGTCCCATATGACATCTCATAGGCTCCATACATGACATCCCATAGGCTCCATACATGACATTCCATAGGCTCCATTAGCAGTTTCCTCCTAGCTTTCACAGTCCCTGATTGAGAATACTACTAAGTACAGTATGAAAGTCTGTCAGTTCTTATAATAACTTATGCAAATGACCTGTTGAATAAGAAAATAAAGGCGGCATCAAATAATCATACCTGATATAGCCTTTGATGCATACCACATTGTATATATTCTATTCTTCTATATTTTGCATGGCCCCCATCCCAGCGTTCGACAAATTGCCTGTCCGGACGCCCAGGGAACTGAACTAATATTTATGTCCGAGCAAATTGATTTACAAGTTGATATGCCTGCCGGGCAACCATAAATTGTTCCAAACTAATAGAGAGAATTTCTCTTTAAAAACTTAATTCATTACACAGATTATACTTACTACAATATAACTGATGGAAATGCCCAGAAAATAACATAAATCAGACTTATATTTCAATTATCTAGAAGCCAAAATATTTCATTATGTTACGAAATGATTTTAAACCTTACCATAACAACATCATACACGCACCCATACATAACATGTAAACATATACTGTATCGCAAAACATATACTGTACAGATATATGATCCAGGCCACCAAAGCTGGTTGAACATGTGTGCAATGCATGCTGTTATGCTAGCGAGGCTTGCTCCTTTCAGCCAATCATATCTTGCGTAAAAAATCTCAAGCCTTTTATATCCAGTCACTCTTTCTTACCAAGGTCTGTTCTACTGTGTTAATGCACCACATGCAATGGGTCCATTACCCGTTCCATGTACACATACAGTATCGTACAGGACATACCGTACGCTGTATATACTGTACTGTTACATGGCGAATTTGACCTGCCTTTGCCACGCCACTTGTTTATGCAAAAGTTTATTTAACTTTCGTATTTCTTTTTTTTATTTTATGGAGCCTGTTATTGCTTTATATTTGTAGAGAGTATATGGATTACAATTTCCACTGTTTTTTGGTACATGTAAGTGTAAGTCTTTTATTATTTATACAGTTTACCCGTAACTTCTCCGAAAGTTTTGCAAGAGTAGGCCTACACTGTGTTGTTCTTGCTCGTTTGGAAAATAATGACGGTTAAAAATAGAAAACTTTCGGCCAATTACACACATAAGCAAGTCACTGCAAGACTTGCACATTATTATGATGGGGTAAATTCTGTTAATAAACGGATGTGATTAGTGTTAAAAACTATATTTACCCACTGTAACAAATGGATGTTTCTGAATTGAACAAAAGTGTGTAGATTTAGAGTTGAATAAACATTTACAATGGTTATGATATATTCATTGTTAATTTTCTTTGACAAGCAAAGGAATTATTTTACAGGGAGTTTAGAGATAAGTGTAATCTGTTCAAATTTTTCTAAATTTTTGTATTTTCAACTTCATCAGTATTTTTTTGTGATACTGTTTTGACTTAAACAAAAATGTTGATTTAATTATCTATAATCACTAGCACTTCTCACAGCATGTTTATCATGATTAGCAATGTCAGAAAAAATAATCGGAATCAGGATCAGATCGGGCCTATTATGACAAATTTTGATCAGTAGGCCTAATCGCCAGAACCCATTACAATGTAATCGTTGCAACATGACATAATTGTAAGTTATGAATAGAAACAAAAATATCAGGTGATAAAACTTCCTATCACCAGCATCGGCTACTTATTTCATGCATGATCAATTTTAAAATTCTTCTGTTTTAATAATTATCATTATGTAAAGAAAAATGGTATATATTGATTGTGATTTATTTTGATTGTTTTTTAAACAAAATATTATCAGTAAAACGGAAGAATGTCAAGATGTGGGCAATACAATTACAGTATGCCATCTGTTCACTTACTACTGTCTGCTGTGAGTGTTGACTTCAGTATGGGGAAAAGAGAAGGCAAGAAAAACAGTAGATTTTGATTGCAAAAGCTTAATAATGATTATTTTCAACAACAAAATATGTATGATAAACAAACAATGTGGGGACAAATAAATACTGACCACCCTCAGTGCTCACATATCAGATTTTTAATGCTTGTCATGTTTAATGTTCGGCATCAGTATTGATATAGGAATGCCACTGAATTTTTAAATAATACATATCAGTTAAATTGCAATCTTTTGGGCAACCCCTTGTCCAATTAGAACTCATTTCAAATTTCACGCTGGTAGACTTTTGGGTTGCTGAAAAAAACAAGTTTGAACGTTGAGAAAAAGGTGTCAAATTACCAGATGTCGCAATGATTAAGAGATAAGCCATCATGGTATGAAAACAAACAAAAAAACACCTGTCATAGCAATAAATCATGAATCATATTTCAATGATGAAATATGCATCGAAAATATTATGCAATATGGAATATTCATCATACATAAATAATAATCATTTGCCGCGACCACCTCGTGTGTTGCTAGAACAAATATTATGGCAATGAAAATAAGAGTTCCGTACAATTTCCGACATGAAATTTTATTTGGAAATTGCAATTACCCATAAAGTGCTTACTATTCTGATATAGAATGACTATTTATCTTCCGAAATATACCAAATCTTCATCATCTAAATAAATAATTTTTGCAAATTTACAAAAGAAACTTTATTTTCCTGTGGTGGAATGCCAGCGTCATCCATAGCCTAACACAGTAATATCCATTGTGGAAAGCTAGTGTTATTGTCTGCCATACTGTTTGTACAGTGAAATTGAGCCAAATCAAATTCAGCCGATCTGATTTTTCTTTGTGCGTTCTCTTTGCGAATTTTGACTTTTACTCTTCCAAAATACAATCCCAAAATCATTCCCATTTTTATTTTTGTATTCCTCTGGTTTTGATGTAATTATATCCTAACACAGTAAAGTCTCCTAGAAAACCTACGCTTCCCAATCAAAATTCTTGTTATTTTTTTCTTCAGATACAACATGTCTCTTTCTCCCTCATATTTCTAACAAACTATCAAAAACATATTTTTTGATGTTTTCACATATATTTTGATGCTTATTTCTTTGAACCACACAGCTAATGACCAAAAAAACCAACATATTTTTGATTTATTTTTCATTTTAGTCCAATTGTTTCTTTTTCTTTTCAATTGCACTGAAATTCTTCACTGTGGTTTTTTTTTTCCATTATGATTTCTTGATATTTTGTTTTTGTTCTCGTTTTCCATGTCAACGAAGTCATCGGTGCCATGACCATTTTTACCCACCGCCCCATGTTCAGATGATCTTCACAGCTGACAGACGCTCCTTTCACAGCTGTGAAATACAATTACTGGCAGGAAAACATTGTTCGAGACCAAGATATTGAACAACTATCACATTTCAAAGAAAACTTATTGTGAAATGATTGATACTACAATACCATTATATAGCTTTTCCAAAATTGATAAGAATAATACAAATTATCCAGCATGAATTAAGATGATTTTTTACTTCCATTTGCAAATTCATGATAAAATATATTACAGATTTAAAGTGTACTGCAAATTCAGATTTAAAGTAATTATTTATGTGACAGATTATTTATATTGCATCTGCTGTGTGTGGTGTTTAATTTATTTCAAAATATTTCTTTTAGTCAAAATAAATAAAAAGAATCTCCAATTAGGGGCATATCTAGGAAAATACATGGGGTACCTGATGTGTGACTTTCCGCTTAAATAATTTGGTTACAGAGATGAATTATTAAAGATATTTGACATCGTGTACTGGTAATTTTAAGAAGTTTGTATAGGTTCCTAAAATCTGTTACAATGAACAGTTTTTAACTTTTTATATACGCTTTTAACATGTTAGTCGCAATTGTTCTGCATTGACTTCTCGGGGTCACCAGAAGTACCACTGGATCAACACCTGCAATAATTAACAATGAATACAAAGTTTAAATTAGCCAACACTTATTTATAAGAAGAATTCTACAGCCATGCAGTTTTCTATCACCGGACTTCTTTATTTTTGTCCATCAATAGTTTATGAACCAACATGACCACTTTTGAACCTCCCAAGATTTCAGTGAAGATGCCCATTAGAAGTAATAGTTGATTATTCATACTCAACTAAAAAACCTAATAGGGCATCCAAAGGTATCTTAAAGTACTGCATCAATAGAAATTCCTTTTTCCATTTTAATTGCCCGATAAACCTTTCCTTCACCATCTTAAAATTATTCAATGCTATAGACAGCATACAACTGGAGATACTCCCTAAAATTTACATTGATTATGTCACATAGTCCTATAGGCCTAATAAGCCCATATCAATCTCGTCAAGCCTGCACCAAACGTATCACTATCTGCATTCTTTCCTTCGGCGCTGGCCATTTCTCCTAATCTTACACCAAAATGATCGACTCTAGTCTTGATCCAAGTATTTGTCAGTTTTCTTTTTGAAAAATGCCTCCTGTCTTTGTTTTGTCATCAACAATACATTGCTTTGATGAGGCACAAAAGTTTATTAGATCGTCCCGATCAACAGCTGTTTTGTTTACGTTTTGAAATGCCTGACACGTCAAGTCCGTAGTTGTTGGCAAAAATCCAGATACGTCATTGGTCATTAGCATATTGAGCACTGCTATTTGCATGGAATTCCCATAGCCGGAAGATCACGGGTCACTGTTTTCTGAACTTTTCACTATTTTAGAGAGCCTATCGGCACTAGGGTATATGGCAAAATAATTGCATTTGAACTTTAAAATAGACCAATTATACTACATCTTACTCATCCAAGACTATTTATACCATATTGTGCCTATTAAATGAACAATATAGTAAAAGAAAATACAAACATTTTTTCACCAAAAATGTTAGTCTTCATTACAAAATGTAGTGTTTGCACCGGGTCCAAAAATTAGACAGGGTCCCCGAACTGCATTATCGGCCGGGTATCCGGGTATCCAATGTACCGCTAAAGCATTTTCAAAATTTTTCAGAAGTAGTATATGTTTAAAATCTAACAGTGTACCATGTAAAATTCTTGTGATATTTCTTGTTTTTCAATCGTACCTTTGTTTTTGTAAATAAAGAAACATAATACAAATGTTTCTTGTCTCTTGAAATTTCATGGGACGGGTCACTTTGTATTCTGGAATATTAAATACATGATTCCACCTCATTAACCCTATGCTGGGAATTACTGACTGATTCCACAATTCTGTTACGTGCATGCTCAGTAACACGTAACAATTTCATTCGAATACAAGTTGTGATTGGTCCATAATAGGTGGTACAATTTTTTCATCAAATAGCAGACACGCTTTCAAAACAGTTTGGTAATGTACAACTGCAATATATTTTTTCTACAGCATACTACACACACTGCTTGTTGCTCACTGGTTTGGAAATATATTTTTTTATAGCAAAGTTTAGAGAGTTTAAGTTTTGCGCTACTAGTACATGTAGTACTACTAGCAAACATACGTTACTACATGTAGCCACATCGCTCGTTTAACATTTTTCCTGCAATCTGTGACAATATTTTGTGATCGTTTTATTGTATTGCGTTGGAATAGAAAGAAACATACACTTTATAATTCTTCAAGTTAAGATTTATTCTTTTTAACATACAATTCTGAAACAGAAACAGTCTGCAATTGATAATATTATGAAAATCCATACCCTGGTGGTATTTTCGGAACAAGGTAACAACACAATCGGTCGGGACCCAGAAATTTTGGGCACCCGTGTAAACAATAACAAAATGGTACAAGAATATCTCAACTATCGCTTGGTATATTAATGAGGGGGTGTGGCCTCCCAGCGCCAAAAGTACAAGCAAAAACAAAGAGGCATGGTGAACCCGGAAGTGTGACCAAATGGAATTTTCTGTCGTTAGTGTGTAAAAATAGGTTGGGAAACCCTTCAGAGACCTAAAAAGCTCAAGGAAATTTTAAGAACCATTGTGACGCAAAATTTTATACCAAACTTGAATGAAAAGGAAAGAACACTTTAATTGTAAATACTTAATTATCAGCAGGAAGTAAACACAAGACATAGAGCGAATATCACAAGGTTTTGGAGGTATTTTCCGCTTTTTATTCCGCGCGTATATCACTTATGCGAGAAAACTACTGGTCCTGCACAACGGGCATGCAGCACGCCTACTATGAGGGTAGTCCTAATGCGCTAAAAACTTTGAATTGATTTTTGAGGTTAGCATGAAATCAGCAAAGGGGAAAATAATCAAGAATGTGTGACACATTCTTGATTATCTGTATTGTGTTGATCGTGTATCTGTGAATTAATCATAATCTGCAAGTCACGTTACTATATTGTAAAGAAGTTCTCAATAGTATAATATCGTTGACAATACCTCATGGAAGTTTGAATACTATAAACAAAAATATTTGTCTATTTTGGATTGTTAACCCAAATTTTACAAAGATTGGGTAAAAAAATTTTCTTAATATTTTTTATGATAATATTAGTCCGAATTTTTAATGTTTTTGGTATTCCAAGTGCAATTATTATTCACTATAGCGAGGCAGGCTTACACATGTAACTTAATATAACAATGGGCCTAACATATGTTATCTTACTTCCCAAGTAAGCTACATGTACAGCAAGTTATATGCCGTTACTGCAAAAGACGTTGTCATCTAAGAATCTATGTGTGACCGACTTCAGCAATAAATAACAATAATCCTACGTTACACTTACAAACAGTTACTGAGTAACGAATACAGTCTACAGTAACGTTACTAGCGTCGTTAGTCGTTACCTATCGTTAGGCCTATACAATTTACTATTTATGATTCTTCAGCGACAAAAAACAACGTCGAGTTCAACAACTAAAAATTCACCAAAACTTAATTCTAAAAATGAGATAGAGGCCTACCAGTTTTGTCTTCTGATCAAATGACATATATACCAAATATCTTTCGCCGTTAAAGGGTGTTTTTGGTCAATTTAGTAATTCATTTAAAGGTGTTGTCCTGCAGACATGGCAGAGAATGAAATCCCCAGCGCAGCTAATCAAAATAGTGAGGTCAAAGGTGATATTTTTAACAAACATAGAGGTAGCATAATTGCATTACATTTATCATTACAAATATTATTATGTGATATACAATCGTTATCAATTTGTGGTACCTTCCTTTCTTTATCGATCTAGGAAAGATTTTTCATTATATTAACTGTATCGAAATTCCTTGTCCAACTATTAAATCTCCCACTGTAAATTTCAGAATTCCAAATAGGGAGAAGAGCTAGTTTCTTTGACTTTAAAATTTACTTTTGCAACTTATGAACCAGAGATTTCACCTGCATGCATGCCCAAAAATTCGGAGCACAATCTTCCTCTTGATACTCTGCCTCCTTCAAACTTGAAGGTTCTTGGAGACTGGATGATCATCTTTGCATGATAACCAGGGTAAAAACCTGTTCTGGACGTCAAAATGTACAAGGTGCAAGGAAAACAATGTTGAGGATGCCGAGTGACTAGCCACCGTGACCACTTCTCGTCAGGTCCGCAGGTGCTGACGAAAAGTCGCCACAGACGGGGCCATGCATGACAGTCTAATGACAGTCTCCTGAGATATGAGATCCCAAGCACGTGTTGTCCGGGGTGGGGGTAATGACTGTCGGTATTGTTCTGGAGTGGGGGATCTGGTAAGCGTGGGTATGCCCAGATGGTCTATTTAAGGACGTTAGGTAGAGCACATGCAAGGTTTAACTCTCCAAATCCGTAATGAATCTCTTATAGCATGGTCAGTCTATAGTTTTCTCAAGTTCTCTCCTGTAGCGAGGTGCCGATTGAGGACAAAGTTGGTGTCACGCATGTCCAACTGCTGTGTGCATCCGTCCGTGTATGATACTAGCAGCTGAGCAGGGTCGTACAAGTGCGTGTCGTTTTTAGGTTAGGGGAGTTGATATACGCAGGTTCTGTCTTAGTGGTTTATGTGGTTCATCACGGAGTCCACTCGGATGGAGAAAAAAAGGCACAGTCGATAAAGAATAAATACGAAGATGACGCGCAAGACTCGTAAAATACTGTTGCCTATATATACTATACATTTGTTTAAAGTATACAGAGATCGGGGAAGCACATCTGTTCATTGTTAGCTTTATTTTTTAAAATCTTATTTACTCTCTGCGTACCAGGCAATATTCCTTAGGTTTTCCATATTGTCCGTATCATAAACGTCTGTTTTGCTCATATCCATTCCAATAATTCCAATAATGTTCTTAAAGTAGAAACAGTTTAAAATATGTTTAGTAGTATTTCAAAGTCACAAAATTCACAATTTGTATTAGGGTAGCTATTATCGTAATTGGCTTTAACTTTAGTCATACTCAGCCTTAATTTGATTATAGCAAAGGTCTCCACTGTTTTCAATCAACTTTCAATTCTATCTTTCAAAACCATGTTCTAGTTGAAATCTGAGTTTGCTAGTTTTCTTTCTTTAATCCATTTCCTTTATCAGCAATATTCTTTTTAACTTCTTTCTTCCATTTGCTTTTTTTCTTCTTCCGAACATTATTTATATCAATATCAATTCCGTATTTTCCTCCTACGTATTTGATTTCATGATACCAAATCCAGGAAAACCTTTATCTTTTTGTTCAATGAGTATTTTTCTTGCTGTTCTACTTTCGTCTGAGTTGAGTAGATAATGGAATAACATAAGTTTCTGCGTAAGATTGGCCAAAAACCTGCTTCTTTCAGAAGTCCCCAATATTATGTTGAACTATTTAAGTTGAAGATGCGGCAAATCATTCTTTTTTGTAGATTTTGTAGACATGCTAGAACTTGTACTTCCTTTACTGATAAATTAATCCAAGTTTCTGTATCATATGTGGAGGCTGTGTGCTATTTGCCTTCTGACATGTGTTAGACATGTGACGATTCCACTTGAGGTCAGATGTAATGGTGAGTCCTAGGTATTTGGTCGAATGAGTTGAGTCTAATGCAGCGTTGTCGAGAGTACTTATGGACAAAAATAGGGTTTCTTTCAGAAACCTGTCATCACTTGGCACTTCTTTGCATCCAATTCTATTAGCCAGTCTGAGCACCAGCTGCTTAGCTTGTCCGAGGTCCAACTGGAGTTGATCTGCATCATCTTGAGACTCAATTGACGGTACACGATGATGTCATCTGCACACAAGCGGACTGAAGAGGAGAGATTATCTGGGAGGTTATTGGTGTATAGGGGGAAGAGACTGGATCATTTTTGGACTGATCCATAAGGAACATCTGAGTTGACCTCTACCTCTGATGTCTGAGCTTTCAAGAACAACTTTCTGTGACCTTTTTTTGTGTACAGAACTTGAGATCCATGTGTTGTTGCTTTCTCTGCCAGTGCTCGAGTTTGTGGAGAAGCCGTATTTTCGGCCAACCTTGTCAAAGTTTCTCGAAGCCCTAGTGAAACACATAGATTTTGGAAGGTGGGTGTTAGGGACTAAGTTCCTCTTATTAAATTGTTCCGAAATATTGTCAGTAACCAAAATTCAAAGTAGGGTGTTGTCGGCATTTACCTGACGGTGTGTGTGTGTGTGGGAAGAAAGGGGGGGGGAGTAAACCCCAACACTAAACGGCCTGAGGGCCTTAATTGCTATGTTGGCATTGGGCCGTACAGCTTTTATTTGCGATTTAGGGAAAATATTACAATGTCAACACCTTGCCATTGCATTTTCATTCATGAATTTGTTCAAGAAAATTATGAAAATACTTCTGAACCAGTTCTGACCATTAGTCCAATTATGTATAATGTTTTTCACATATTTGGGACCTTAAATATTTCGAATCATGATGTATACTAATATATTAATTTAAAACTTTTCAATTTTCAGACCCAATTACATTTTCCGGATTTTGTAGATCTTGGTAAAAATCAATATCCCTACTTTCCCATAGATTGTGGGCATAAGGTCTCTATATTGCACTTTCTTAGTTTACCGCTTGGGGCAACACAATTTGTACCCCAGAAATTCGGATTATTATTATTTTGTATCATGCCAGTATTTGTGCTGATATAGTTTCCAACTGAACTATTTATTGCATGTCTGGTATCACATATAAGATAATAAGATATGTAGTTTATTCTTGTAGACTTCAATTTTCTGCCTTGTTTGTCGGTCACTTCACGACTGGTCGTCATAATATATGAGGCATTCCCTTGCCTGTTAAATTCTGATCCTGCAGTCTTGACAAATATGAAAGGGTGATCTATAACTCAATTGTCAATTGTTATACCTGCACAATAATGATGCGACCACCTGATTTTAGGTGAAATCAGAGAACGGCATTGGTTTTTCTCCTACAGAATGTGCAATATTTTTCAGAACTCAGAAGTGTCGCAAGGAAATTGAGGCAAGGGGGGAGGGAAGGGGGTAGGACAGAGCATTAAGTCAGGGCACTTTTTTGATAGAAATTGAGGGGCACTTTTTTTTTTAAAGGGCACTTTTGTCAGTTTTCGAAAAAGTGGGTTCACGAGCCCCCTGGCCCCCAGTTCCTACAGATATGGTTAGAGCATAGGAGGATTTTTGGGGAAGCAAAGAGGCACTTTCCTCACCCCTCCAACTTTTTTCTAAAGGTATACTTTTTGTATGGTAATTATTTGTATCTTAACGTGATTTTGTGATTCCCCTCCCCCATTTTTGACCTCCAGGTTTGAGATTGGGGAGTCAGGACCAATGTTGGCAATTGCCCATCGGACGAATAGGTAAAAAGTTTACTCTTTGAAAGTTATTGGGGCCATTACAGCCCTCGTAGTCAGGCCCCTGGTAAATGACATGCTAAATTTAATTGTGTCAAATAAACACTTAATGTATGTTTCATATTCTATGTGATATGTAAAGGATTTGTGAATGAGTGGATTTCAATTTATTTTCAAGCTTCAAGAATGACCTATTATAATTTCATATAACTTTCAAAAGGGCACCTCCGTAACCCGGTCCGCCCACAAATTTCAAAAGAGTACCTCCGTGATCCGGTCCACCCTCAACTTTCAAAAGGGCACCTCCTGTTCCGTCCACCCTAACAGGCTAAAGGGCACCTCCTGCCAGGGCTGATTTTGAAAAACAAAACAAAGGGCGCTCACAAAGAGAGGGTCAATACAATATTGGTACTTTTGTAATGTATTCTAATGTATCCAATCAATCAATTGATTTCTTATTTTCGGAGGGGCTGAGACCACGCCCCCACCTCCAAGCCAGCTCAAATTTTAACATGGGATCAGCCCCTAAACCCCCTAGAAATCAGCCTGTCTTCTGCCCCCTTCAACTCCTTACTCTTGGGCAAAGGGCAGTTTCCCCGTGGTTCCGACATCACTGAATATACTATAAGTGGTTCTTTAGCAATTGGATTTATTTCATAAAATGGGATAGTCTTTTGAAACAAAAATCATGCAAAGACAAAGTGCAAAAATTACATGTTTTCCCATAACTTCAACATGCTGTTTAAAGTCTTCACAAATCCTTACTTTTTCTCAATTCTACCAAAGGTTGCACATTCCTTCCTCAATATGTTAATATCTTTTACAACAATAACAGAGACTCGGGTTTTTATATTCAGCCTTAAAAATGATAAGAGAAGGACTGTAATATGTATCTCCCCATTAACCATGACGTCATGCTTCTTTTCTTCAGAGACTATATTGTGCCATTCAAAAGAAGAATTACCCAAGAACACCATTTTAATCAGTGCCATTATAGTACTGTGATCCGTGTCACAAAATCAGTGAAAATCAGTGAAATTAAATGGCCAAAAGACAGTTTTCACCTAAAGGGAACCCTTCACATCAAATTAACATTTTCTGTTAATTACTTCTTAACGTGCATTAACTTTTGGCGGAACATTTCAATTTATCAATAAACACGTTTCCCCCCGCAGATTGATGAAGATTTTGTGTTGCCCCAAGAGGTATGCTACAAAACTCCAGATATGAAGAGAATTTTGAGCATTGGCCCACAATCTACATTTGGTCTTGAATATTTTGTTCTAAAATTGAATAATTTTTCTGTAATTCCACAAAAATATTTAAAAGATCATTCAATTGTTTAAAGAAAATTCGGACTAGAAAGACAGTCTTGCCAATGAACATATTCACAGATGAGTCTTGAAATAGCCTTACATGAAGAAAAAAAAAATACAATAAAAAAGATAAAAAAACATTTCTTTAAACATCATATATTTTACAGCAAAATGATATTTAAAGAATAAGTATGTTCCACCTGATCTTCTAAATTAAGATAAAATCAATAAGAACAATAACAGGCTTATCAGGGACTCACAGGTGAACATGCTGTCAGGTAAATATAATCATTGTATAATTTCTAATAAACGCAGGCTCCGACCCAGCCTCACTTTCGCACAGGCTGACGGGTATAATGTTATAAGGGTGGAAGCAGGTTAGAGGATCTTCCGTGAGCGGAAAAGGACGAATTTTACCCTAATAACTTTTTGGGAGGGCGGAAGTATACTCATCAAAGAAGAAAAATATATCACACTTGTGTCAGTCTTGGTCTTACACTTGTGTCAGTCTGAGGGTCTTACACTTGTGTCAGTCAGGGGGTCTTCCACTTGTGTCAGTCTTGGGGTCATACACTTGTGTCAGTCTGGGGTCATTACACTTGTGTGTCAGTCTGGGGGTCTTACACTTCAGTCTGGGGTCTTACTTTGTCAGTCAGGGTCTTGTGTCAGTCTGGGGTCCATTTGTACAGTCTGGGGTCAGTCTGGGGTCTTACACTTGTGTCAGTCTGGGGTCATTATGTTGGTCAGTCAGCCTGGGGTCTTACACTTGTGTCAGTCTGGGGTCATTACATTTGTGTCAGTCTGGGGTCTTACACTTGTGTCAGTCTGGGGTCTTACACTTGTGTCAGTCTGGGGTGATTACACTTGTGTCAGTCTGGGGTGATTACACTTGTGTCAGTCTAGGGAATGTTCCTTTTCGTCAACACAAATGAAAACGTGGGGCGTTTTCTACGCCAGCGTAGAGGGTTTGGCAGATAATTTGCATACCCAAGAACAGAATCGAAATCTATAGATGACTACACGATAGCACATTCCCGACCCAACATCACACTCCTGACCAAAATACACCTGTTTCAAAAAAGTAATTGGCAATGGGTTGTGGTATATATTTTGCGTACATTCATCACCCAAACTGCCAAATGGCCGACTAAGATCATTCTATTGGGCAACCAAAACCATACTAGAATTACCTTTAAGAGAAAACCAGTTTTGGTCAAGAGTCGAGGATCTGAATATTCTCCCTTGTCCTTGCTGGTTGCCCGGGCGGCCATGCAGCATCCATGAAGGTATCATTTTATATTTTTATTGAGTTCAATTTTTGTAATGAATTTAATATTTTCCCTCTTTAGTGTCCTCGCGCAATGGGGGTAGGTGGGTGGGTGAGAAGGGGGGGTACACTTCTTATGCTGCGCCTATCTTTTAGTGTGCAATAAATGCTGATATCGACATATGTCGATTTAATTCTAAGGAGGTTTAATTCTACATATGCAAATTTCTCGCCCTTTTATAGGAAGAATTTAAACGTATCTCAAGCCAGTTGCATTATATATATGATGTAGTTTTATTCTACAGTTCTACATGTGATTAGTTTCTCATTGGAGGCAATCGTCATATGACGATTTCATACAAATAGCTTCAGATACGTCCAATTTCCTCCAATCACAGGGCGAGAAACATGCATATATATATATATATATATATATATATATATATATATATATATATATATAAATATATATATATATATATATATATATATATATATATATATATATATATATATATATATATATATATATATATATATATATATATATATATATATATATATATATATATATATATATATATATATATATATATATATATATATATATATATATATATATATATATATATATATATATATATATATATATATATATATATATATATATATATATATATATATATGTATATAAATTGAATCGATTATGTAGTCCATTTCAGGATTTTTGGCACACTTGGAGGGCTATCAGCATCATATCCTTCTTGTCTGTTTCCTCCGTCAGTCCGTGTAATGGCAACGTGCGATCGGACCAGAAATCTGTTGTTAAAAAGATATTCCTCATTCCTGGTGCGACCGCCTTGGGGTACACTGGTCCCTGACGTGGTCGTGCGTGATATGAGATATCTCATCTGAAGTGAAGCTTATAAAATCATGGTTAAGGTCATACAATCCCAAAGTTGGAACACCCATTACTGCTTAGACCAGGGAGGTGATAAGACGGACCGAGTGGAGAGTACAATTAGTCATTAGCCATTAGGGTCAAGTGCTTATCCCCCGTTTCTTTGGCGTAAGCAGAAGAAAGCACGTGACTTCCCCTGGACGTGACGCCAGTCCATCGCAAGTTAATTCCCCAGCAATGCTGGTATTCATTTGTATATAGAATATAGACATGCTAAGAATTGTCAAATAAGATAAGGATCGATAAGAGCCAGTGTGATCATCTAAACTTAAAAAGTTGGACAAGAAAACAAATTTTTAAAAGCAGCATAAGTCGTAGATACCTCGCAAGAGTCATATGATAATGTAAATCATTAATTTAAAAACCTTACATTAATCAGAAGAACATAATAAGTTATTTTTATCAATGATTATATTACGACCCTTTGCCTTATATCGTAATACCGAAAATATGCAGCTCACAAAATGTATAAAACTCATTTGATTAGTTGCCTTCCTGCATAAGGAAAGTGTGTAATTGCCCATCATACATGGAGGTTTTGAAGCATAAAACGTACCCTAACATGTTAGATTTAGGGTTAGGTTTAGGATTAGGCTTCAAAACCTCTCTGTATGTTGGGTAATATATAAGTTACAGTTATCATAAAAACAAAGGAATAACTTGTGATTGCACGCACCCATAGACCTTCTCAAACTGAGTTTATCCGAACGTGATTTCTTCAGTACTTCAACCAATCAACTGCTAGAAGAAGTTCCTTTTGTTACCTAACCAATAAGCTGCATTTGCTACAGGAAAGTTGTGAGCAAAAATCTGCGCGCAAGTATAACGCACATTATTTTTGTACGCTTGGTTCTATACCGTGCATGAAATGTGCAGACGGTCAAGAATCCCCCAGTATTTGATTGGTTGATAAGATTCCACAGTATACGATTGGTTCATTATGGACACGTTAGTTTTACGTGAGTTTTTTGAAAATTGACGATCCAGATTTGAAAAGGTCTATTATCGCAACTTGAACGGAAACTGATATTTTCACTTCCACGAATGCGTGGAATCGTTCTGGACAAACGTTATTCAAAGTCAAACAAGGGAAGAATGTTTTTGATTCATCATATCAAAGTTAATTCTCCTGTCGTCGGTGTATGATTTCCTCTCATAACTCTATTTATCCATCCTACGAGTTTTGGTACATGAGTATAAAAAGCATATTGTCCTTCAACTGCGCAACCTTTCCCCGCACTTACGATGCCAATTTGCACCCAACGCTTTGCCCAGCCATTGATGCGCACTCTGCGCATAAATGGTCCACCTGAGTCGCCAAAACAAGTGTCTCTGGCTTTACGATTGTAACCTGCACAGAACATGCGCGGTGTGAACTGATCCACATCCTCACCCACACTCGCTAGGCTTCGAATACAATCTGCTCGCTGCCTGATTGGAATCTGGAGAAAAGATAAATAGAAACAGCCTTAATGCACGTATTAATATACAGGGGGATCACGGGGCCCGGGTAAACTGAAAATCCGGGCCCCTATATTGAAAAATTAGAAGAGCAAAAACAAAAAACAAAATTATTCACAGTTTTCGCTATTGTCAATAATGGAGTTTCGCCAATTTTTGGGAGCCCCATGTTTGGCTCTTTAAAAGCACATTTGTTTTACTTAATTTTACGAGCCCTTATGCCAAGGGCCCCTAGGACTCCAGACCCAGGGGCAGTGGCGTAGGAACAATTTTTTTCTTAGGGGGGCTGAAGCTTTATTTCTCCAAGGACCTCGACCCCCATCCCCACCCAGAAGCCTCGTTTTTGGCATGGTTTCTTGGGCATGTTTTTGGGTATTTTTTCTCTTTTTTTCAAAGAAGAATTAACAAGTGAAAATCCTTCTAAATCACTGTCTAATTTTCAACGGAATAAACGCAAATTGCCCTAAACACTCCTGGGGAAAAAAATGTATGCTGCCCGCACTCAGAGTCTGCGGTAGCACGCTAATGTTATGTTTAATACAGTTTTGATTTGCTCAAAATAATTATGAGGGTGCTAAAAAGTAATTAAGTCTTCATCGAAATTACATTACCTTTTTTATCAACATAATCAAAGAAATTAGAACATATGACAATATCCTATAAAGTTATTTCATTTAAAGTGGGAATAAATAAGTCTTATAAGGGGGTTTTCGTATATGAGAAGTGGGGGGCTAAAGCATAGTTTAGCCCCCCATAAATTTTGACGGGGGGACTAAAGCCCCCAGCCCCCGTTTCCTACACCCTTGCCCAGGGGTAATTCCCCGTTGACCCCCCTCTCTGCGGTACCGTGAATAAACGTTCCCCACGGAAACTGCGAATTTGATAATTGTATTCACTGTGCCTATATATCTGGTACACCAACTAATTCTATAGTTCAGTAGGTAATTCAGTTGAAGTTGGGGCATGCACGATTTGCCTACTTAAAGTTTTGGGGTAAGGTTGGATTGGCAAAATTACAAAATCAAATTTGCCTGTCAAAAGTGTGGCAAAGACACAAAATCATGCTCAGATACAACAACAACAAAATCATTATACAAATGATATAGATTTAGTATCATTTAAATAAAAAACGAAAAAATGGAGAAACCCTTTGCATCGTTATCCCGCCTCACCTATAAGTAAGGCTGAATCTAATTAAGAATCTTTGGTGCGAGACCGTGCGACATTTCCCGTCGGCTTAAATTTCAAGATGTGGAGCAGGAAATTGAATAAAACATGTAAAAGGGTACTTTCTTTGGCAGAAAGTGTTGAAACTTCAGTGCCCTCAATTCGATATTTTGGCAAGAAAGAGAGGGCCGAGGTAGGGAGAAAGGAGGAGGGGGGGGGGGAATATTGGTGATACAATTGTCACTACTGTTAAAAAGGAGTCTCGTCCCAAGAAAGTTGTTTTAATTGTCATCAGTAAATCTGGTAGATATTAGTGACGTACTTTCGGGCAGTTACTGTTTGGCGTGTCAAGATATGTGTAAATAATTCCCCAATCAGAAACGTTTTATTATGTTGTTTATCTCCATTTTAACTCGCAACCAGTGGCGTATTCAGCTTTCGGTGCCAGAGACGACAAGTGATCGGAAATAGGTTATATCGTGGGATGAAGGATGCTGGGAGAGGGGGAAACTGCTCCTGGTAAGAGTTCACTTCCCGGACATGCTTTCTCCTTGGTTGGGAGGTAAAATTTGTTGTTAAGTATTAACATAAAATTGAAAAAATGAAGGTAAATTTCGTAAAATTATTGAAATTTTGGTAATTTTTTTGGAAATTTGGGTAAGGAAAGTTTGGTACAATTATTGGATATTTTGTAGAATTATTGCAAATCTTCGTCAAATTATTGGAAATTTTGGTAAAATCTGGCAAGATATCCCAAAATGAAGGAAATTTACCAAAAATTGAAGAACATTTCCTGAACATCGAAAAGAATGCCCGAAAATAAAAAAAAAATGAAGAAAATTGCCCGAAAATGTAAGAAATTGAAAAAAAATTGAAATGAAGAAATTTTCCAAAAATTAAAACAATTTGGGCAATATTTAGCCTTATATATTAATTTTTTAAAGTTTATTTTCCAATTAGATACTATTGTATACTGGTATTTCCCGCTACGAACATTTTTCTTATGGAATTTCGCCAGGGGGGAGAGGAGGGGGGGGGGCGCAAATTTTCCCTGATCCCCCACTGAATACGCCAATGTTGATAACTAGTCTTTAAGTAGTCTACAATGTATTACGTGTATGGTTGGCCGTGCGGCTTATAATGTGTTCAATAGACGTAAGAATTGATTGTTACGATGTAAGAATCGATTGTAACGACGTAAAAATTGATTGTTACGACGTAAGAATTAATTTCTCTTGGGCGTAACACTAGGAGACATTATGACCCGTATGGCCAACCATATACGTGCTATCAAGAGATCAAGCCAGGGAGTTGTTACTTTGTCAAAGTAACAACTCCCTGATCAAGCATTACCAGAGGTTACTAACCTGCAATTGCTGGAGTGTGTCTTCAAATACAGAGGGCGATGAATCATTAAATGGAATTGGCTTACTGTGGCCCCATCCAGTCACCATGCCAAACATATTTATTCTCACAAGTCTATCTGCAAATTTGAAAAGTAAATGAACAAGTTTTGAAGAAAATGTGAAGTTAATAATGCTTGTCTCAAACGACAGAGAACAAAAAGGTAAAAAAAAGAAAGAACTTTCATTGCACTGCACTTTCGCTAAAAAGATACTGTAAGATCAGTCGGTTGTTCAAGTCGTGACTGATCGAAGATTGAGAATTTACCAATGTCTTCAAATATGTGATGTTTGAATAATAGATATCAACTTTTAAATTTGTCACAAATGTGTATGAAAGTGACTGATGCAGGAAGTACACAGCATACAGAAAATTAATTTAACTTTTATTGAAAATATTTGATCAAACTTTCTTCAGGTGGCAGATCACAGTTAATTTATTATATAGGCTAAGAGTTTTAACATAAGATAACAAGATGACAGGCTAAGAAGGGTTAATCACTACATAAAAATCCCAAACTAACACCACCACCACCACAAAAGTGTATATATAAATATATATATATATATATATATATATATATATATATATATATATATATATATATATATATATATATATATATATATATATATATATATATATATATATATATATATATATATATATATAT
>JAIGNY010000017.1:77500-125000 GCA_020152595.1 Chiridota heheva
TACTGGTCACGATCTTAAAGACGTTAACCGTCACGATCTTAAAGACGTTACTCGTCACGATGACGTTACTCGTCACGATCTTACAGATGTTACTCGTCACGATCTTAAAGACGTTACTCGTCATGATCTTAAACACTATGATGAAAGTCCTCTTCTGATAATACCAACTCTTCCTCTTTTGAGAAGGCCAAGATGATTACGGAAACGCCGAAAATCATAAATTCAGAAATGGGACCTTTTTAAGGGACCAAATTTGTTCTGATTTAAGAATAGCATCCTATAGCCAAATCATTCTGACATGACTGATAAACGTTTGTTAATATTTCATTCTAAATCCTTCATCCCAGGCAACTTCTTCCACTATCCTCTTCCTGGATAGGTTGTAAATGACTATCGCGAAGACGTTCTACCCAAAACAGTCATATTAAAGGTCTTGAAAATCCAGGACGAAATAGTGACATTTTTGAAGAAAATATGCGTATCGTATAAGTCTTATCTAAATCAATTAAGAAATTGACGATTCTAAAGCGTTTTGGTTTTATTTACCAGGCCTAATTAATCACGAAAATACGCAAATTGTTAATTGCACAATAGTAATTTCCCCCTCCCCCTACCCCCCCCCCTCCTCCTACCCCCCCCCCCCTCCCCCCTCCTCCACTCCCCCTTTCCTCCCCCAATATTATTCATTGTTTATCCAATCAGCCTCCGAACATTGTATTAAATTAAAATGCTCACAAACTTTTCGAAAATAGTTTTAAAATTTGCTAACTTAGCGACTCCCACCAATCCGACAAGCTGCTTACACCCCTGGCAAAGTTTAGGAAGCAATCATGACATGCATGAGAATCAAAATGTAAGGAATAGCAAACACAAGATTAAGATTTGGTTGTTAAGCCAAACTATTGTCGTGTTTCTGCAACACATTATTGACTTTCAGAAGATCTTAATAACATCTCATTCAGTATGCGAAGAGTGCAATGCTATGACATGGCGCACGGTCAGATTGTTAACAGATACAGGTATGGTCGGGCTTCGGCAAAATTGACGATGCACCAAGAAAGATGCGTGTATCTGTTCTATGTTTTAAGATTTAGATGGCGAAATGATTTTGTAATTATGCGATGTTGAAGGATTAGTTCGGCCGAAATGTGAGAGTGTTTTATTTTGGGGTCTCCATAATATTGGAATACACTTGTCTTGCACGTCATGGTGTTTGATAACCATTGATATGAATATTCAAATCAAACTTCTGCTATATGTTGAAGGTGTATCTTACTTTCCCTACATCCGGGAATGCCAGGGTACCATTCACCATTCGTGCATACAACTGGCTCGTCATAAAAATCTTCAGCATTGCTATTGCATATGAAATCAGCTATTGTTCCGTTCTCGACGTATTTGCCGCCATAATCCACAGCAAAATATCCATTAATGACGTGTAAAACTTCACAACTGTCTGTAAGGAAGAACATTGATAACTTTAACCAGTTATCTAAGTTATATTTACTATTACATGTTGAAATCAATATGAGTTTTGTCTAATGACGCAACTGGGGCTATGGTCGCTGGGCAAGTGGGGCCTGAGCGATCTACCCACCTTTCCCACCATATTGTTGGAGCGCACGATAGTTTGTATTTGGCTAATTTGGTGACATAAGTCAGAAATCATATAAATTTCGACTTGTGGATAATATATCTTTAGTTTGTAGGAGATGCCGCTAATAAACTATTGTATAATATAAATGCCTTATTACCTAAACCATCAAATTGAATCTGATATATTTGATTTCATGGGCGTCAATCCCTGGGAGGGGGGAGGGACATGTTTCCCCACTCTTTTTGATATGGGGGACACATCAAATGTGCCCCCACTTTGTTGCATATTCCAATGTCTTCTGTACTTGATAATTTGATGCAAATATATCATGCCGTGTGTGACAAAATCGCGGGGTTCAGTCGGTCAACGAGGCTATACAGAGACCCAAAATTTGACGTCTTTGATGATATCTGTAAAATAATTATGACGTCATCAAGACACGTCACTTTGGACTTTGGTGTTCTACGCACGCGCTGTCTACGAAACGTAACGTTACTATGCCGGTGCCACGCGTATATGGACAGAAATACCCGAATTTATGCTACCATTAAATCGGCCAATCAGCGAGCTCGATTTAATGGTACCATAAAATTGACATAATGGCACGATAAAATCGATTTAATGGTTACCATTTAATCGAACTAATGGTACCATTAATTCGAATTAATGGTGCCATAAAATTGAATCAATGGTACCATATAATCGAATTTATGGTACCGGTACCATTAAATTAATACTACAATTATATCGAATTATTTATATCATAAAGTCGAATTAATACTACCAATAATTCTAATTTATAGTACCATAAAATGAATTTATGCTACTATTAAATCGAATTTATGCTACCATTAAATCGGCCAATCAGCGTGCTCGAATATTTGTAACCAAAAATTAAATTAATTGTATCATGAAATTGAATTAATGGTACCATAAAATCGAATTAATGGCACCATAAAATCGAATTAATAGTTACCATTAAATTGAATTAATGGTACCATTAATTCGAATTTATGGTACCATAAATTCGATTTTACGATACAATAAATTCAATTTAATGGTACCGTAAAATCATCCAATGAGCCAATTGCTTTATAAAGCGGATCTGACAACATTTGGATGTTTCGGTGAATAAATAAGACATTTTTGCTGAGTTGGCCAGGAACCAATGAGATCAAATGTTATATAAACAAAATGAAGACTATTTCACATACTTATTTTATCACATAAACAAAACATATTAGTCATGTCAATAAAGGCAACTTTTTTACATACCCTCAACGCACAAAAATTAAAAATTATTTGACAATTTTAAACGAATTACTTACCGTATAATTTACTCCTTTCATAGGGGTACTATCGTTATCATAGGTGCTATGGGACCCATTTGTTCACAATTTTTCAAAAATCCGGACCCTACCTTCTTAAAAACCAATCACTGAAATAATTTGTAATACTATTTTAAACAAAATAGCAAAAAATATTTAAATGAATGATGAAAATTCGATTAAAAACACCTGCTCGAAAACCCGTGTGTTACTCCAAATCAAGTCACCGCCGGAAAGAATTTACTTGCGACATGCAGCCGCTGCGAAGATCAAATACTTGCACTTCTAAAAGGATGACGTCATCTTAATATATTAATTACTTACGAGGAACTTTGAAAAGTAAGATTATGAGCTGATATTTCTTCATCTTTCCATCTTGGATTGTATGAATAGTTTTTCATACGATAAAAAATAGAAACATCAAATAATATTTGCACATAATCTTACTGTTCAAAGCTCCTCGTAACTAATTATGATAATGATATGAAGTCATCCTCTTACGCGTCATGTACGTTTATAAATTTCACGGAGGCTGTCGCAAGTTTAATTCTTTTCTCCGGTGACATAATTTAGAGTAAGACATGGAATTTCGAGCAAGTTTTGTCCTCAAATTTCCATCATATCGATTTGAGTTATTTCAAATGACGCAGTGATTGGATTTTTGCAGGATTTAAAGAAGGTAAGGCTCGAATTTGTGAAAAATCGTGAAAAGAGCGGGTCCTGTAATACCTACGGTAACGATAGTGTCCATATGAACGGAGTAAATAGTAACGTTAGTTGAAGTTAAAGTTGAAGTTAAGTAAAGTTGAAGTTGGGGCTGTCGGGGTTTAATTCCCCCGGTGCCGGCCAGTTTTTTTTCCTAGTTTGCACATATCTTCCGCGCACATTTTGAAAAGTTGGAGAACAATTTTATGCAATTGGCACACAAATTGACAGGTTTATATTGAGCAGTATAGTATTTTAAGCGCACATTTTATAATTTAGGCGCACAATTTTGTCTTGAAATCCATCTTCTGCGTACATCATGCAAACTATGCAAAAAAACAAACAAAATTTGCTCCAAAAAAGGTGAGAATTTCAGCATACAGGAGATGGGTAGGCCTAAAGATTCTTTTATTTTTTTAAATCAAAAATTGGGTGTCGAAGGAATGTTTCTCGCTACTGTCGGAGGTCACAAGTGCGGGTAGGCCGGGGATTTTTTATAGGAATGATTTTCGGTGGGAAATAGCGGTGGGAAATAAATTCGAATTAATGGTAGTATTAATTTGATTTTATGGTAGTATAAATTCGATATAATAGTATTAATTCGATTTAATGGTACCATAAATTTGATTATATTGTACCATTAATTCGATTTTATGGCACCATTAATTCATTTTTATGGTACCATAAAACGAATTTATGGTACCACTAATTTGATTTTATGGTACCATTAATTCAAATGTATGTTACCATGAATTCGAGCACGCTGATTGGCCGATTTAATGGTAGAATAAATTCGATTTAACGCTACCATAAATTCGGGCATTTGTCCAGCATGGCGTTCCATATACGAGTGTACAGTGTCTAAGTGATGACAACACGCATGTTATGGTTGATTACTCAGTGACGCACGTGTATAGCCATGACAGAAACAGGCGCGTAACCAGGTGGCCACTAAAAAAATCAAAAGGACAAAAAAGGACCGCCCTTTGAAATAAGTAGTCGTTGGCAGTGCTTTCATCATTTTCAATATGATTTTACATTTTTACTTAGCTGATATATCGAGCGATCGAATACATTATTAGACAAATTGCATAGCATAGCTGGACCCCTAGAACCCACGTCGAATGCGCAAAGCGTATACAGCTGGCAGATGCGCCCCACCCCCACCCCCCCCCCCAAAAGAAAAACCAAAAAAAAATAACAACAACAATTGGCCCGCCTTTGGACAGAAAGATGATAAGTTTGATATCAATTTATATATAATATATACATATATATGATATATACATATATATATATATATATATATATATATATATATATATATATATATATATATATATATATATATATATATATATATATATATATATATATATATATATATATATATATATATATATATATATATATATATATATATATATATATATATATATATATATATATATATATATATATATATATATATATATATATATATATATATATATATGTATATATATATATATATATATATATATATATATATATATATATATATATATATATATATATATATATATATATATATATATATATGTATATATATATATATATATATATATATATATATATATATATATATATATATATATATATATATATATATATATATATATATATATATATATATATATATATATATATAAATATATATATATATATATATATATATATATATATATATATATATATATATAAATATATATATATATATATATATATATTTATATATATGTGTGTGTATATATATATATATGTATGTATATATATATATATATATGTGTATATATAATATCTAATTTCACTCTTAACCTCTAAAGTGGTATAGACAGCTGATATTTCGGTCGATCGAATACAATATTATACTTTTGTTTAGGCACCTTCTAGTCCACCAAAACGCATAGTTTCCAGGGGCGTTCATTTGTATAATTAAAAATATGTTTATTTTTTTGTTTTTGACCCAAACTATCCATGTTTTGCCTCTCCATTTCAATCTTCTATACATCATATGCTTTCCCCAAGTAACAATATTCTGTTACCGCAACTGTTGGCATGGTTGGAAAGAGCGAACCTCTTAGTCACAATAGATGAAGAAGTTAATAGTCATACTTGGATCTTCAGGCGGTTCTGTGGTGGGTCCTATTTCCATGCAGTATGGGACATTCGGTAGCCATTGGCCAGCGTTACATACGGGCATCCCATCTCCAGCCACGAGAAAAGTTCCGGGTTTGCATATAACCTAGAAAGAAACAAATTCACATTCGATAATTCCAGCGGCGTCGCTAAAGTGGAGAGGAGGTAGGGGAAGGAGCCCCAAATTTCTGCCCTGCCCTCGGGTGTTTCCCATATGGAAAAAAACGTCATCAAAAATACCACGGATAACCCGATTTCAAATACTTGCAAACTATAATATCATCTCTTGTGCCTCTAGATTTTTCATTTCAGCACTGTGCAATCCCCTCCCCTTCAAAAAAAAAAGGGGGCCGAGTGTAAAGACATCGACATACGGTCAATTTTAACTGTATCTTCTTTTGTCTCCAGGTTGTTGAAATCGTTGTCGTGACATTCTGAATTGTTTGCTGATACTTATCATTAAAAGATCTTTTTCTTCCAAAATTTTAATTCTAAAATGGTTTTTTTCTTTAAAATATATATATATATATATATATATATATATATATATATATATATATATATATATATATATATATATATATATATATATATATATATATATATATATATATATATATATATATATATATATATATATATATATATATATATATATATACATATATATATATATATATATATATATATATATATATATATATATATATATATATATATATATATATATATATATATATATATATACATATATATATATATAATATATATATATATATATATATATATATATATATATATATATATATATATATATATATATATATATATATATATATGTGTGTGTGTATATATATATTTGAATTATGGCACCAACGGATGCAATTTAGTATCATCTTCATAAATATTTGGAACTGAGTGATAAAACACATCTGACAGCCATGGTGATGATCATTCTCTTTATTGTAATTTAGGAAGAAGATGAAATTAAGAGCTGAACTTTGACCTACACAATGACAGTCCTCTCCAGGGTAGGGACAAGTGAGTTAATTGCGTTTGATGTCACCGCCAGCAACCGAAACATCAATTTCTTACATTTCTATGTCATGATACCCCACTATACCCCAAAGGAATCTTCTAAATGTAAAAATCTATCCCTTCATCTGTTTAAGAAGTTTTTCTTTCTAACATTTGTTTCTCTTGTGAGAACTGGGCTGTTAAATCGTATTCTCTTGAAACTGGTACCATTTGAAAGAAATACTTGTGTTCTTCCCAAGAGAAAATTTCGGGAAACCAGGACATGCAGGAAGAGAAGCATCGTTTCGCTTTTAAGTCTCCATTTGTGTCATTATGTTATAAGTTTTTATAATTATCAAAAAAGTTTAGCTCTTGAAAACTTCTTCAGAAATTATATAGCTCCACAGGAGGTGATTTTCATTGCCACATGAAAGGAAACAAATCTTTTGATATCTTTGTCTTAATTTTGTGTCTCTCACAGTTTTTTCTTCTTGTTAACAGCCTGGTCAAACGTGACGTATACGAAACTGGGCATGAGGAATTATTTTCAGTCATGACAAAAGAAAAACAATTGGTCCCCTCGTCGGTACTGCTATATGAATAAGATTTTTTTTAATTCAACCAAAAACATAAATGAAAATTCCTGACAAGTGCACACTAGGCCTACTGCAGAATGAATGTTTTAAAGGAAACTTTAGTGGGCGACCACAAAAACCCTAAAGGGTAACTAATGCGAGGAACTAAGGAACATGTAAATTTAAGTACTTTCAAATAAATAAAGGAGATATTAGTCTGACAAGCAACATACATAAACTTTATTTCATATGATATTTTATGTTTTCAATACTTTTATTCTACGACTATATGGGAGCAGCCATTTTGTTAAACGCCACGCCAGACGGCATGTAGTCGCTTGAGCGTGCAATTGACATGCTGGAGGCTCCAGGTTCAAGTCCAACAGCGATTTAACCACCGATAACCACAGATATGCAGAACAATATACGCTGACATCAAGCGCAGATGGTTGTCTTCTGCATCATACCTTCTTCTTATCCGACCTTTGTGAAAAGTGGCCAATGGTTGGGTGGCGCTCACCGTCCTTCGGAGGGGACGTAAAGCGTTCGGTCCCGATGGTAGGAGTCCCACCCCCTTCCTGGTTCTCTGAACACTTCTCTCAAAGAGCAGGGTATTAACCAGGTGTTCATCCACTTTCCATCCCGGCAAATTCATCGGGTACACAATGAAAACAAGTCATTGTGATATACGTGTGCTTTCCCTGGCATATGCCCAAAAGTGAAAATAAAAAAAATACAAACCAAGGTGAAAATCCTGGTTACTCAGAATTTTGTTTACTGGGCGACCAACATTTCTCACTGGGCGACCAGATGTGAAAAATTCACTGCTCCTGCAGATAACATTTGTTAATTTGCTGCTTTCATTGTTCTGAAACGCTTTTTATGTAGAATCGAGTCTCACCAGTATCATAATACATACTGATTAAGAGGTGGGGTGAGACGGGAGGAGGAAGAAAAGAGGGGAGGGGGAGGTTATATACGGAAGTGGCTAAGTAAAAGGTGTTAACTCGAAATGATGCAAAATTTAATCCAGCAGTCCAAAGGGCCCCTGCTACAAAGTTGGCGAAGCAAACGGTAGGAACGTGGGGAAGTTCAGGATATATTCGGAACCAGAACCAAACGGTTTTGTGGTTCCGATGCAATTTTCATGCAGATAGATTTTGTATTAACTGTTATTTCATTGCATATCATGAAATCTGTGTACTACATATGACATAAATCCGGTGTATCGTTCTTGAGATATCGTGCTTACGACCTTGCTATCACATACATACATACATACATACATACATACATACATACATACATACATACATACATACATACATACATACATATATACATACATACATACATGCATACATACATAGATACGTACATACATACATACATACATACATACATACATACATACATACATACATACATACATACATACATACATACATACATACATACATACATACATACATACATACATGCATGCATACATACATACATACATACATACATACATACATACATACATACTCACATACATGCATACATACATACATACATACATGCATGCATGCATGCATACATACATACATACATACATACATACATACATACATACATACATACATACATACATACATACATACATACATACATACATACAACTCTGTATTTAAACAGGGGTGTAGGTAGCCATTTGGATTGGGAGCTCGTAGACCGAACAAAATACTGATGACCTAAAAAACATTCAAAATTTGACAAAATAGCGGTCTTTGAACTGTTCGGAGGCTAAATTTTACTGAAGAGAGAAATTAAGGTCATTACCTTAAAATTTCTGGACCTTTTGGGGAGCAATTAGGGTGAAGGGTCGAACGACCTGGCTATACAAAATTATGTAATATAAATAACGAAATATTACCTTTGCCAATGAGCCATGGGGGTATTTATTATTCAGCAGTGTGTCGTGGGTGTAGTCCACTTTGGCGTAATTATTAATGGCCAACCTCAATGGCTTGCAATTTTCTGAAACAGGAAGTAATTGGATCTATAATGATTGATAATTATAGTTGATAAAGTTGATTAGTCTATGCATGGACGGGATTTGCCTACCGAACGTGGGGCCCGGGAGGAGTGAAAATCAAAAGAAGGGGGTGGGATAGGCAAAATCATAAATTCACGCTTAAGATACGTAAAATCACCACACAAGAGATATAAATTCGGAAAAAGCAGGGGGCAAAAATGAGTTTATGTGTAGCCTATAGGAAGCCTTTATCGGTAAGGACCATAAGTGAGATTTGGCCACCGAAAGTGGAAGAGGGGCAAAATTAAAAATCATCCTAAAATACGAGAGAAAAGAAACACCATATACAAAAGATATAAAATAGAAAGAGTAAAGGGATGCCCCATGCATGCACCCTTGCAAAACCCATGGTAAGGACTGATGCGTGTTCACGAATACGGTCATTTACGAAAATATATTCGTATATATGGTCTGTGTCGAAGTAAATTAATGAACTTGAACTGAATGCGGGAATCTCTCCTTGTCACAAAATATGCTTAGAAAGGGACACATCTTTGCAATGGTAAAACTGTAGGCATTTTTGCATCCCAACGTCTATGGCAAGCCGAAGGGCCATACTGCTGTATTGTTGCAACGCGTTATCTAACTTCGACAACACGTTGTCCACAACGCGTTGCGACATTTGCCTACAACGCGTTGTCAAACTTTTCTACAACGTGTTATAGAAAGTCAACCATGCGATGTAGATTTCCTTATTTCAATGGTTTCTCTACAATGCGTTGTACATAGACTCGGCAACGCGTTGTCGAAGTTCGGCAATGCGTTGCTGCAACAATGTTAATAAGAAAGTGATATAATAAGGCTAAAGCCGCCCCCCCCCTCTCCCCCACCCCTCCCGCCTCAATAATCTATTATTTTTCCTATTTTCGTCTTTCGACATTTGCAACAACAACAAAAACCTGCTCCCGGCCTTACACGTATATTACTAATGACTTCAGATCGATAACTGGGCTCAGTGAATTGAATGTATTGCTACTTGCGTACCGTGATCGGCCATGTTGTCCAGTCAATGCAAAAACGTTTTGCATGCTGTGCAAAAGATGTATAAATGTATGAATCTCTAATCACGGTCCCAAAACTATTTGTAAGGTAGGGGAACTATTCATAAAGTAAGGGAGGGTGGAGGGGTGGGGTCGGAGGGGGGGGGGGTCGTATTTTTTTTGGAAATATAGGTAAAATTTGGCAACATTTCCCGAAAATGATGAAAATCTCTCGAAAATTGAAGAAAATTTCCAGAAAATTATAGGAAATTTCACGAAAATTAAAGACAACTCAGCCTATTAATGAATTAAGAAAAATTCGCAAAAATGTACGATATGGCTCGAAAATTGATGCAAATTTTATTAAAGAGAACTTCTCGAAAAAGGAAGAAATTTTGCGGAAATTATAAGGAAATTTGCCGAAAATTGAAGAGAACTTATCGAAAATTGATAAAAAATTTAAAGCAATTTTCATGTAAATGAAGGAAATTTTGCGAAGTTTAAAGGACACTTCCCCCAAAATTAAAGAGAACTTTTTGAAAATTGAAGACATTTTTCCAAAAATGAAGGAAATTGCACTAAAATTATTTTCACGAATATGTATGACAAGTAAATCATTTCCGGAAATGAAGAAATTGCACAAAAGTCAAAGAAAATTTCACGATAATGAAGGAAATTTTGCCAAATTTGAAAGAGATTTTCGTAAGTTTTTTGCAAAGGCGGCCTCTATACAGCTATCAATAGTACCCGACATTCTTTCTGTAGAAGAAACTTAAAAAGTAATACAAGCTTTTCAACTTAGTATAAAAGAAACAAATCGTAAATATTTCTCTATTTTCGGGATTTTTTTTTCATTTTCGAGCAGTTTTTTTAATCTCCAATTTTCGGATAATACCCTTCATTGTTCGAGAAATTTCCTTCACTCTGCAGGAACTTTTCATCATTCAATGTTTTCGGGTAATTTTCTTCCATTTTCGGAAAATATCCTTAATTTTCGGACAATTTTCGAAACATTTCCTTCCAATTTTCGGAAAATATCCTTCAATTTTCGGGAAATCATCTTAATTTTCGGGCAATTTTCCGATTTTCAGAAAATTTCCTCTAAGTGTAGGGAAAGTTTGCCAAATTTCGGAAAGTTGTCTTTTCTTCAACGTTTGTGTGAAATGTTGCCAAATTCTACCAATTTTACCTTCAACCGGGCAGGAAGCCTGCAACCGGGAAAGAGAAATCCTCTCGGGTTGGGAGGTGAGGGGAAGGGGTAACTGCCTGCGCTACCCCGCCTCTGCTCCTCTTTCTAATAGGTTCTATCAATTGGCCCCGAGACCAGTGAAAATTCCTTTAAAAAAATAATTTCACTGTTCCCCTCAAAATGGGTTTAAAGTGAGATCATTTTAGACCCACAAAAGGGTTAAAATGCACTAACTTCCGGAGTCTTCACCCCCTGTTCCCCTACCGGGACTCGCCCCTGGATCCTACCGAGGGCCTTTAAGCAGGCCGGAAATCTCACTCTTATATTTGCGCTCGGATAGCGCTGACGCGCTATAAACTTTCAGCAGATGCTAATTCAGCCCCTAATCTGAAATACCTTCCAACGGCACCGTGTTGTATTGTTGATTAATATGATTAAACGTTTTCATACACAAGAATAACAAAAACATTTGCTTTACGTACTTGGACTACACAAGGGTAGATCATGCGACCACTGTCCTCCACGACAGGTACCCTTCTCATACCCTACCGTCTCAAACCCTGGGTGGCACCTGATCCTCCTTTTGATCCCCTCAGTCAGCTGCGATTGGCTGAGAAAAGATTTCCCTTCTAGTTTGTAGATGACCGTTCCATCGGCCATTTCTCTCTCATCGGGACAAAAAGCTGAAATAAAGAAAATAATTCTTTATTCGATATAAACTATAAACATTGCCTGAAAATTTTCAAAAATAAAGCAATACATAATAAAACGCACCAAAAGACCTACGAGCGGTAATATTGTGTTAACGGGGATATTTTTTACACACACAATGATAAGCCAATCAATAACTACCTTAAAAGTGATGTACGTCATTATATTTTATTAGATTTAAAGGAGTATTAGTTCAGGGGTCAAGCACGTCCATGTTACATGAAGAGGACTTCAAAAGAAACAAAATAGTGAAGAAAGCATTCAGAAATCTTATTCCTTTGAAGATATAATTAAGTTTAAATTTCCTAGGAGAAAATTACAGCTGGAAATTATTCAGCTGGAAATTTTAACTCTGGAATTAGGCACAATTCCCAGCTGTTTTTAGCTGGATCCATCTGTTTCCAGCTGGAACCATCTGGGAATTGTGCCAAATTTCACTTCATTTGCAAAGAGACTGAAAAAATGTCCGCATAAAAAGCCAACGTCCTTCAATATGTGACATTGGTGAACCAGCTTTATGAAGGACTTTCATTTGTCCAAACTGCCTCTTGCCAATCAGTCGCGAGTAAATGAGACAAATTGTAAATGATTAGTAAGAGTATGATCTATCTTTTTATTGATTTATTTTCTTAGTTTCACCAAGAAAAAGAAAAAAAATCAGCATAAATGATTAAATCAAAATATTAAAGCAATGAAACCACAAAGATTCAGTAAATAGACGCTAGACTGATCGTGTAAATTTTCAAAATAGAAATAGTAATGCAGTTATTAATCTCTATTTCTGCATAAATATTTCTTGGTGTCAATAATTGTGACTCCGCCCATCACATTAAAAAACAATTCCAGTGGGAAAACATAATTTCCAGTTGGAAATTATAATTCCCAGCTGGAAAATATCATTTCCAGTTGGAAAATACACTTCCCAGCTGGAACCAGTTGAGAATCTTAGCTGGTTCCAACTGGAATTTTCTGCTGGGTTTGGTATCATTTATGTAAAACGACTGAAATCAGATTTTTAATGAAATCACAACCTCACATCCTCAAAAGTCTTTATGTAGTCTATCATATTTTGTCCTGCGATTTTGTGGCTCAAAACCATTCAATATGTCAGGAAAGTAGCAAAACAGAATCTGAAAGTAATATTATAATTTACCACCTGGAAAAAGTTCGAGGAAAAATAATTGAAATAGTTCAAACCTTAAATATTTTTTTCATTAAAGAATGTGAGGATGACAGCTCCGACCTTCCATAGTGGACTTACTACAAGTCATTTCTACACAGATAAGACAGAACTTTATTGAATATCTCCTTAACGGAATACATTTTTTGAATGCTTGTTCACTATTTTGCTTCTTTCTAAGTCCTCCTTCACAAAAGACAGACTTGCTTGACCACTGAATTAATCCTTTAAACAGATAAACGTTTGATTCAATTGCGGTCATCATCCAGTCATCTGTATTTCATTTTGTCTTAATTCCTAACCAGATTTGGAATAAAGATCTATGAACAGGTGGCAACAGCTTAATTGGAAGACAATATGCAACAGCATAAACCATGAAATTACAGTTTTATCAAAATCGGATAAAAATTGACAATTTTTACAGTTTTTCGAATTTTCAGGTCTTATTAACTTTTAGAAATGTTACTTAGTTACATTTTCTTTTGAAACTACGAAGAAAAAGATTAGACTACAACATGGAGTATAATCCGTACGATCAAAATAAAATTGTGTAATTTCTTTTAGGCTGCCCTTAGAACAGAAACATCCTTGGTATCATGTGTCATCTACTGAAGTGTGTGTGGTGGAAAACAGTCAACTAGAAATCGTTCACGGAAAGGGGGTAGAGTGGAGGTGTTTCAGAGGTTTAAAAATGGTCAATGAGGAGATGTACACGATATGGAAAATTAGGCAAGTTTTGTGATATCACATCAAGAAAACTAGTGAAGTTCCTGATAATAAACTGTTTTTCAATCCTCCACCAACCAGTCAACGTAAGTTGAGTGGAATATGGCCAAGAAGTTCTGAATCTCTATTATACCTTTTATTAAACTTTAGCAGGAGAAAACAGTATGATTTTCAGTGACTAAAATTTAGGATAGGAACTTAAAGAATTACATTAAAGATTTTAGCTAGCTGTTCAGCTGTTTGAGCTATCTTCTCTTCCACACGTCACAACTTTTCCATACATTAAACCATTCGTGTGATTAACCATAACTCGTAAAGTGAATATGCTTTAGAAATAATTTAAAGACGATTCTGGACTCTTTGCAAGATCAGTGTTCTAAACAAGACCAGGGTTACTATATCCCTGCATAGGCGTAGGAGGCAAGATTTGGGGACAACTTTCCCTTAACTTTTGGGGCAGGCGCATACAAAAGTTGTTTTGGTGGGGAGGTAAAATGGGACAATAAGAACAGTTTTTTCGTGAAGAGAAAACCTAAAATATTTTGAAACAAAATCGAAACTGCCTTCCTGCAAATTCCCGAGTACCGAAAATTCCATCGATTTTTAAGCTATTTTGGGCCATCAAAAACAAGGAATCTTTAGAGCTTACAGGGCTTCGCCCCTTGGATTACTATGGATCCACTCCCTGAATTCCACCAGGGCCCTTTGGCGGGCCTTGAACCCCACACAGTTAGCAGACGTGCGTGCGCAGTGCTGCCATGGCGGCAAACATTTTCGGGCAATTTTAATTTGCCCCTCTCCCCCCCAATTTTTTTAAAAAAAAATGGGGCCCTACGCATAATCACTTATTCTTGATTTTCTGAAAAGAATACCGGTAGTTAACTAGTCTGATTAGGCTGAGGTATAACGGGTAAGAATATAATTTGTTTGTTATTACGTCGAAAGCATGCGTAACAGATCTATACACTTTTTAAAGCTCTTAAAACACTCAAAATTATAGTCGGAGATTGAGGATATTATCTAATAGAAGAAATCGTCCATCAGTCGTTATTATGCATGAACACCAACCAAACCAACTAATTCTTGAGTATTCTTGAAGAATTTGATATTCTAAAAATATGTTATTGCATTGATAATTTACATTCTTTTTCGTTTCCCATTTTGTGTAATTATCAATACGCGGTGTGCAATCATAAGCTTCAGTTGTTTTCTATTCATTTCCCAGTCCTATTAGTAAATATGCTCATCTTGTATTCATTTTCGCTGGATTTCACTCTAAGAATAAAATGAACAATATTCTGAAATTGCCCTTTTTGCTTTTTGTTCTTTCATTTTTCAAAAACTCTCAAAGTCAGTCACTTTGCTGATTTGAATTGACAACTGTAGTTTGAACAATTTTTTTCCACTGTTGAAATCAATTCGAGTTCACTGCTCCGAAACAATTTGAAAGTGGGGCTGAATAGATCGAATATGAACCAAGAAAAGCTGACATTTATTATAAAAGTTCTTTCAAGTAACTTCAGCTTGCCACACAAAAAATAGTCAGAAAATAAAATAGTAATTTAAATTTGTAAAGGGTAATTTGTTATGCAAGTCATAGTATTTTGCTACACTTTTACCCAATTCCAATTGACGGTCGGCAGAGTGGAACAAACAAGTGCCAGTTTTTAATTGTTTTCCAGTTCTCTCTTTTTTCTGTGGTTTTTTCCATCTTTCCAATAGCTTCCATCCAGGCGCGTCCTCGGCGTGATCCCTAAATGTAACCACAATTTGCCCTTTAACGTTACATTCCAATCAATCAAGACGAGTTATTAAAATTGATAAATTTGCAAGTATGTGATATTGTAACATCTTGATAATAAAAGTAGCGAAACATTTTACAAGTTGAAGCCTGAAGGTCTTAGGGCTGGATGGCACAACGTGGGTGGTTTAAAAGAACAACTGCAGATCGTTAAGTGATGCAAGGATGCACGGAGACCTTGAAAACCAGAAATAAATTCCAGATTTAACCCAGATCTGGTATTTACATCAATCTAGATCTGAGATTTATATCAAATAAGGTCTGGGATTTATATCAAATCCAAATCTGGATTTGATACAAACCCCAGATCTGTCCAAATAGAGAACTGAAGATTAGGAAAGATATAACTTTACACAGCTTGGGAAAAACTTAATTTTATATCAAACAATAGCTCTGACCAAATCAAACGCTATTAATTGTCCAAAGATTTACAGAAATAAAACTCAGATATAACATTGATCAAAGCTAAGTCAGATCTGGAATTTTTGCAAGGGAACCTTCATCGGATTGGTATGATCTAGCTAAGGAGACTTGTATATTATATTAGATTAGATTAGATTAGATTAGATTAGATTAGATTAGATTAGATTAGATTAGATAAGGTAAGATAAGATAAGATAAGATAAGATTAGATTAGATTAGATTAGATATTTCAGTACAAACTTAAAACATTTGCATAAAGGAAAAAGTACATGCATATACATATTAAAACACGTGCACAAATTAAAAGAATATAAATAAATGAGTAAGAAAGAAATTAAAAATAAAAGGTTCAAAACCGCAATTCTCACTCTCCTGTCTGTAAGTAAATTGCCGCACGGTAAATGAATTATTTTTTGTAGACGTTTATTCTGTATTTTGACAATATGTTAGTGTTTCGAAGGTTTCTGTTTGAACGTGCTAGATGACTTTGTGATGTATTGTGTAAAGGATGGTTTTGTTCTTTGTTGATTTTTGTCGCCATTGCAACGAATTCCGATTTCGCCCTGTCATTAAAGATATCAATAAGCATGGGATAATGTAAGTTAAAAATCTTTGAAGTATACTTTAAAAAATTCCCGATTCTGTCTTTGTCTTTCTGTAAGTTTACATGATACCAAACGGGTACAGTACAAAGATCCTGCGATAAAATAACTGATTTAAAAAGATAAAATGTATGATAAACTCAACCAATATAGTAAACTTTACCAAACATTTTGGACACATGATAGGAAAAAGTAAGTTTATCACTAATACATACACTAAGATAATCAGTTTTTACGCATTTTGCAACCTCTGAAGCTTGAATAAATATGCTGTTTGATTTTAATTTTAAAAGCCCTGTATATTTAACGTATTTGTTTACAAAACACATTTCCTTTGATTTCTTTGGGTTCAGCAACAAGTTCTTTTCATCACATTTTGACACTGTTTCATCAACAAATGACTGGTACTCCACTTGATCCTCATTTACAGAATTTTGAGCAATTTCTAACCAGCGATACCCAGCGTGCCCCCTCTACAGGAGAGGGGAACGCAGACTACCCTAAGAAAACGTGTTCCTTTACTCGATGCCACACATAAGAAATTTGCAGGGGTGAAATTTGTCCAGGTAATATTGAAACCAGTGTGCATCCTATCATTTACAGCAATCATTTTCTAGATCAGGCAAAGAACTATGTTTAGCGTCCTATGAAGTTATAAACCTTTTGTTTCTTAACCCTTCACCACCGGGAAGTACTGGACCCCACACAGGGAGACAAATCAAATCTACTCCAAACGCAAAGACAGAAATTAACAGACGAAACAATGACATGAAGGTTGACGCCTTTTAAAGGGGCATGAATGGGATCGAAGATACGAGTCTTACTAATATTTGATTGGTATTGGCACCACGCAAATCAGAGGTGCCTGCTCCCGACAAGGGTAAAGGGGAGGGGCGAAACTTAACAGGTGTAGAACATGGTCAAAACAATGACACTGACCTGCTGACACTGGATATTTGTTTGCCACCTTGGCAAAAAGGTGTCATTTCATCCAGCATAAGATTATGTGTATCATGCAGGCGCGTGGAAAGGATCACCTGCATGTCGGAACCGCGGGGCAATGGGGCCCACTGCCCCTTAATTGCACTACAATAAGGTGGCGAATGGGGCAGGAGGTGCCCGTTTGAAAGTTGGGTCAGACGAGGCAGGAAATACTTTTTTGAAAGTTGAAGGTGACAAAATCACGCTACAGATACAAAACATCACCATACAATAATATACACTTGTAAAAGTGGGATAGGGAAGTTCCCTCTTGCTGCCCCAAATTCCGCTTATGCTCAAACTATGTACGTATAGGAAAGTGGGCTAAGGGGGCACGTGCCCGAACTTTTCCGAAAACTGACAAAGCGCCACTTTTTTAAATGAAAAGTGTCCATCGATTAAGGTTCCCCCTTGCTCGAGCCCCTTCCGACACCCCTAGTCACCTGTCCGCTTATGAAGGAAATTTTTACCGCCAAAATGCTGAATTGACTTTCTTTTAAACCAAGTATAGATTCGGGACTGAAACGAAACTGTGACAGGGTTGTAAAATCATAGGCCTATTAAATATATATTAGATTTGATGATTTAGCTCGGCATGATATTATGATAACATATATTAACAAAGTTCATTGTCATTTCCAAGATATAAATGTAAATATACGTGACACACGATCCCATTTGGTGGTCATTTTCTTGTTATCCCATTACACGAGACTCATGTGTCCAGTATGGTAGGGCCAAAGGCCGTGTGAAGCTAAAAGGTAAGGTCAAAGTCCCTCAACCTGTAAAATTGTGGACAAATTTTGAGGAATATTGCGAATTGAATCTCAATTTGGATACGCCAATAGCCAAAAACATGTTTCTGGAGATGATGAACGAAAGCTGGTTATACCCATTGTAAGTCATATACCTTCCTGGTCATCAGTCAGTATAACAACTTGGTAATCAATCAGTATAACAACTTGGTCATCAGTCAGTATTACAATTGTTAAAAGACAGAAATTAAGCAAAGTGAAGAATATGCTCCTTCATATACATCTCTGAACCAATTTAAAGCTGAATACATATTGCTTTAGTGCTTCTTCCCTTTAACTCTACTTGATCTAATTTTAGCACATTTACTCTAAACAAACTTGACATTGAATGTCGATAAAGATTACTGGGCGATGAAGAAAGTCATCTTTCGCGTTCACAATGAGAGACGAACTCAGACTAACCTTTCTACAACTTCTTTTTTAACTGTTTAAAGTAAGATGACCTTGTACAGTTGTACTGGCATTTTCTGCGAAAAATGAACTATTTGTCTCCGAAAAATGAACCATTTGTCTGCGAAAAATCAACTATTTATCTGCGAAAAATAAACTATTTGAGAATGAACTATTCATGTTTGAAGGATCATTTTTACTAGCAATTTTGCCAAATTTCTGAATTTCTTCTACATGGCACTCGTCAGCAATTAGCTAAAGCTGGAGTCCATCAATCAAAGTTGGTGATGCTGAAATAACACCGTCTGTTTGTGTAAAACAATTGGGTGTATATTTAAACAATCACATGTCTATGAATATTCATATTGGGAAAGTTTGTTCCAAAGCTTATCACGGTCTTTATAACATTCGTCAGATTGCCAAATATCTCAATGCTGATCCCATGAAAACCCTTATTAATGCTTTTATTATGAGTCACATTGATCAGTTGATTATTGTAATTCACTTCTTGTTGGCCTACCTGATTACCAACCTTACAGAATTCAAAGAATACTTAATAGTGCTGCTCGGTTAATTTTCAGACTACCAAAAGTTTCTCACATTAATGCTGTTTTTAAGTCCCTCCACTGGTTACCAGTCAAACAAAAATATGATTATAAAATTATTTTACAACTTTTCAAGTGCATTAAAGGCCTTGCTTACAATTATTTATGTGAAATAGTAGTTGAAAAAAAACATCCTGCTATGACTTTCGTTTCAAGTCCCTATTTGTTCCCCGTGTTAAGCATACAACTCCTTAAGCATAAGGGCCTCTGCTTATAAAGGTACTTGGTTGTGGAATTCACTCCCAACTGAACTCAAATGTATTAATAATGTATCCCTGACCTCCTTTAAAACTAAACTTTAAAAATTTTGTATTTAAAAAGACATTCATCTAATGTGCAGCTTGATCCATTGAATTTCTATTTCTGTTGTAATTTCTGTATTCTTTTTTTTGTTTTCGTATTTAATTTCCTTGTATGTAAAGCGTTTTTGAATGTTTTTACCAAATTAGCGCTATACAAATTAATGTATTATTATTATTTATAAATAATATAGTGTTGTCTGTTATTACATCTGGGCACCAGAGCCGCACTAAGATGCTTTAGGAGCCATGACATAAAATGACTAGAGAGGGCACTTGGATGCTAATGTATCATAAGATATGCCCATTGACAGTGATTAACAAACTACGAACAAATGCACAAAATGATAACAGTGATTGCTACCAAAGTTAGAAGTACCAGACCTAGATCTAGTTTGAATCTCCATATTCAACTGTGCCCTGCTAGTGTGAGATCACTAAGCATGGGGAGAGGCTCTCGGAGGCCCGGAGCATTTGTCATTGGCATAATGTCATTACGGCAATATGGCCAGTTTGATTCTGCTGAGAACAAACGTAGTCTGACTGTCTTAAGTGAAACTGTCTGAGTAAAATATCAGGCCTTCATGCTCATTCATTTGCATGAGGTATGTGGTAAAAACAGAGAGTGTGGTTAGCTTACTTGTCTGGCTAAGCAAGGTTTCGATTGCAGCTAGTTCAATCATGGGAGAGAGAGAGCTGAACACACAACTACAATGACGGGGTCGTCGCCTGCGTATTTGGTTATGATAGTACAAACGCTATCACGAAACGCTTAATACGACCCGGACGAGAACACAGGTACGACGTCCGGACAGACATAACATCGACAACCAAGTCAATGTCCACGGCCTTTGATAACCAGTTGTGGTGCACTGGCGTGTCTACCCACCCCAGGCTTGAACCCGGGGCCTCGTGGTCTGTAGACAGGTATGATAACCGCTACTCCACAGTAGGTAGATAGATCAATCATGTACATCCTACTATCTTAAATCCAAAACATTTCCAGGCACAAGAAGTTTCTGCAGGCCTAAATTCAACATGTTGTGACCTGGTGACAGGGGCGACAAATTTTTGATGGCAACTTCAATTTATTGTAAAGAATTAATCAATATATTTTTTAATCGTATACCCCGACAACGGCCCCAGATCATACAGACAACAATTGCACGCAGTTGTCAATCTACAAGTTGATATCTATTGTCTTTTGAAGTAGCTGTTGTGAACGCCACATAGAATTCCCAGGACTACTATCAAAATTTACCAGGCAATCCTGATTTCCCAGGCAATCCTGGCGTCTAAAACCTGATTGGATGAGCGTAAGGTGAATCCAATAGATTTATCACTGTGTATAAGAGGTTAACTTTAATATTGGTATTTCAGAAGTTGGGATTGGTATTAAGGCAGTATTTTGGGAGCAGATATAAATAAATTTATGTCGGCCAATTCGACGGCATCACACGGAGAGCGACAACCTGGACTCAGCTCATTCTTTAAAACCGTTTAATGTAACTACCATAATGCCATACATGCACAATGACAGGTGTGCACCTCAAGAAAGAAGACAAGTGCTTGAAAATTGTGCTTGTATCACGAGAATCGTAACCAACCGGTCTATGGCTTGGTACGAAAGTCTGCACAATCCGCACGTTCTGAGACAAGCATTAAAGTATTAGTTCATTGGTCAAACAAGTCCATCTTGTGTGAAAGACAACTTCAATCAAGAAGAAGAAAGCATTCAACAAATCTTATTCCATTCAGGAGATATTCAAGTTTAACATGCTTAAAGTGCTGTCTTATCTGTGTAGAAATGACTGGTGTAATAAAATGTATGAAAGTTTGGTGCCTTCATCTTCACATTCTTAAACAATTGTTAATATATTGTTAATATAACTTTAATATTGGTATTTCAGAAGTTGGGATTGGTATTAAGGCAGTATTTTGGGAGCAGATATAAATAAATTTATGTCGGCCAATTCGACGGCATCACACGGAGAGCGACAACCTGGACTCAGCTCATTCTTTAAAACCGTTTAATGTAACTACCATAATGCCATACATGCACAATGACAGGTGTGCACCTCAAGAAAGAAGACAAGTGCTTGAAAATTGTGCTTGTATCACGAGAATCGTAACCAACCGGTCTATGGCTTGGTACGAAAGTCTGCACAATCCGCACGTTCTGAGACAAGCATTAAAGTATTAGTTCATTGGTCAAACAAGTCCATCTTGTGTGAAAGACAACTTCAATCAAGAAGAAGAAAGCATTCAACAAATCTTATTCCATTCAGGAGATATTCAAGTTTAACATGCTTAAAGTGCTGTCTTATCTGTGTAGAAATGACTGGTGTAATAAAATGTATGAAAGTTTGGTGCCTTCATCTTCACATTCTTAAACAATTGTTAATATATTTTAAAGAAAATTTGTGTATTTATTTCACTATTTGAATTATTTTTCCTCAAACTTTCTTTAGGTAGTAAATTATAATTACCCATACAGCCATACAAGATTTTATTTCTTTTCCTGACATATCCAATGGTTTTTAAGCCACACAATCGCACGTATGATAGAGTACATCCAGATTTTGACATGTTAGAGGAATTTGAGGCTATGACATCACAACTAGTCTGATTTCAGTTGTTTTAAAACAAATTTTACCAAACTTTAAACTTACATATCTCCTTAATGGAATCAGATTTTTTTAATGTTTTCTTTCCCATTTTGTTTCTTCTGAAGTCTTCTTTCTATAAGATGGACTTGCTTGACCCCTGAACTAATCCAAGTTTGAAAATAGCATGTGTATGAGTTTTCAAGTTATAATCATCAAAGTTGAAAATATGTTAATATAAATGTGATGCATAAACAGAAAAACACTTCCCAAAATCTTTTCTTTTCTTTATCATTCTTGCAGACCTTAAAAATGTTCAGAACGCTTCTCCAGCTTGAGGTTGGTTGGGGTTTTTAGAATTAACTTCCCTTTTTTTAAAGAGAAATGGAAGAGGATTAAAGAATAATGGACTAACATTTAAACAAATAGAGACTATGTCCCGTTCATACATCACAAGGGTAACACAAAAATTTGCATATTTGCCAATATTTTGCACAAAATCTTTAAAAGCTCTACATGGCTAATTTGATAAAACAATTGGCTTCCTGCATGTTTTTATTCAATCTATAATAGCTGGTATTGTAGCTACATGTCCATATATCTTTTAAATTAAAGCAACTTTGGTTTAGCCACTTCTGATTAGTTAAGGTTTCACCCGGACATGCCGGACCAGAGGAGTCGGAAGATGTTTGAATCTTGGGGGGGAAAAGAAGGAAAGGAGAGGGGGGGGGGAGGGGGGAAGAATTTGGGGAGCACTTTCCAACTGTCATATTTTGATAGCATGTAGCACAGCAGTATAGGGCAACCCCTCCTCCCCCACCACCCCCACAGAAATTTGTTTACACTTTTATCGATCCGAAAATTAATTTTTCCCTTTAAAAATAAACAAATTACAGCTTCAAATATTCAGGATATTTTGGTCCAAAGTTCGGTAAGATAGAATACATTTACACCCCCACAAATACCATACAAAAATTGGAAATGTTATGGATCATAAGTCTTGAAATCGGGAGCAGCTAGACTTATAGATCATGATTAGCCAATTGTATTGGTCATGAATCAGAATACTTAATGTCTAAAATAATGTAAAAAGAAAATAAGGGGTCCTTAGATATTCAGGAGGCCATCACTTTCTTGCTGAGAATGAATGTAACTCGGTATATTAGTATGAATTAGACCAGATGTCCCAAATTCACACTCAGTCTTTGTTAAGTCAGTGGTAGAACCCAAATTAAAGGCGCTTCACGAGTGACATTTGTGGTATTTTGCATGATGTACTTTCAATCTGTCAATAAAAATATCAATTATAATATTTGGATAAGGGGATTTAAATATATTTTAATATTTTTAAATAATCTTGTTGATCTCTGTAAAGGGGCACCTTTTAATCTTTACATAGAAGATGAAGAGGACACGTAAGTTTAGGTCATGGCAATGACCCGGGCTCAAATATTAGGTTTTGCCCTGCATGGCCCATATCAAAGATGCCCCACTAATTGGGGTGGCTCGCACACTCTAGTGTCTAGAAAGGCCATATTTTAAAGTGCTTTTTACAAATTATAAGCTGGGAAACAAAGCTAGGTAGGCAGAGAAAAAGGCCTTTTAATACAAAAGTTCAATATGTAGGGCTGTCGCGTACCAACTTTGTCTTTAGGGGAAATTGAGAATAGTGTATGCGCGCGAAACGCGTAAAATTTCGCAATGTAAAGGCAGTAACATACCGAACGCGACGCGGCGAGCGATTTTTTAAACAAAATTGAATAAAATAAACGAAAAGAAACATTTTGACCTCTTGTTTTCAGAGAAGGATTGTCATCGCATGGCTATTCAGATGATGACTGAAAATTGGTTGAAGGGCCTTTCTACGGCCATTAACGCAAAATTCGCGTCTCGACAGAAAATTGCGCCCCACTAAAGCGAATTTCTCCACAGTTAAGTCTTCCTATGGCGATATTTGTGTTTCTTTCTTCAATGAAAAGATCATATATATAGTCTTAGAAGAAAAAGTTGTTCAATGTTTGAAAGGGCAGGTTCCATCTCTAAAAAGGGCACTTGTCCTCTTTGAAAGGGCACTTTTCCATCTGAAAAAGGACAATTTTCCCTCAGACTGTCAGAAAAAGAGCACTTTTCCTCTCTGAAAGAAAAACTTTTTAAACTTTTGAGAAAAGTTGCCACCTGTGCCCCCAGTTTCGCCGCCTGAAGGTCGCAGACGGTTCTATTTAAGCGCGTCTCAAAACGCGATTTTATGTGGGCGTCAATTTGTATGGACCTGTTTGAGAATTGTAGCAAACTACGTCTAGCTTACTCAATTTACGTCGAAAATTATAAAAGGGGCCATTCGGCGTGACGTGATTGACTGGTGAAGGAATACTGTTGCCATAGACACTCGGTTGTTTAAAAAGCTGAAAACTGCAAAATGAACAATAATCTTCAAGTTGATTTTCTAGTAGTAAAATTATAGAACCATTTTAATCTCATTTTTAGAATACTGATTCTATATGACGGAGTGAACACCCCCTGGTGACGATCCCTTGTTTAAAACCTGATATATCCTCATCAACAGAAATTTAAGTCTTTCACTTGCAGTGACCTTTTTTTCCATTTAATCTGTCAGATTCGGTCAATTTGTAAAACGTAAAAGTTTGCATCTGCTTTGAGGGTGCGCTTGAAAGCTCACGTGTCGATCTTTGGCCATGTCCCTCTGGTGATTTTAATGCCCAAGGAAAGGTCACAGTCGAGTTTACCTCCTATTAATTGAAAATGATTTTGATTCTATCAAATGTAACTGCTAACACGATTTCGGCTGCTTTTACATTTTAATATTACATTTTTTAGAAAACGTTGATAATTTGGACTTGCACTGAAAAGTGATTGTTGTCCTTTTTAGATGTCGTAGGTTGCTAATGTTACAGGAAGGCGCTAGCCCGTGTACCATTTGCTAAAGGTTTCACCCACAAAGTCTTCCAGGAATTCCTGTCCTATTTCCTCCTTTAAATCTGCAAATTTATTCTAAGAAAATAAGATAAGACTACCATCTGCTGGTGCAAAGTATTTTTAGAAATATATAGGGTCACAAACAGAATAATGAATATGCCATAATTTTTTTGATACTTACTCATTTCCTTAACATCAGGTTGACATTTCAAAAAGTTAGTGCGAAAGATATTACGCGAATATATAAAAAGCTCAAGGGACCGCGAAGCTCAAGATTTCAGTTTGTTGCGGGGTAGTGCGGTTTAGGTCAGGGTGATGTTACTCATGACCTGACTGTCAGAACACATTAGTTCTGAAATGATTATTATAGAATAAAGAGAAACAGTTTGTGTTTAAATACAAATTTTCGCCTGATCATCAAGTTATACTAGTTTAACGGCTTTGTTTTTCTTAAACGTCAAACTGTCAAAACGTGCATTTGAAATTAAGACTGACCTAAAAAGTTGTGATTTATGAAAAATGTTGTGGAATATAACCTTTGATGTGTATTTTCTTACATATACTGGTTTAATATGTTCCAGTTTCAATAGTTTGTATTATTGTCTGTCATTCAACCGTATCATACCCCTACCTCCAAAGGCTATGGCATACCAATGGCACCTATCAGTGGCGTGGCCAGAGTAAATTAAGTGGGGTGAAAAGTTGGGGGTAAAAATTAAGGAGGTCAAATTTGCATACCTTTTAGCCTAACAATCACGACAGCATTCTGAAGGGTCGACATTACCATGTACTATTTACTGGCATTACTTATCAAAGAATCTGAAGGACATTTTCTTTAGAAAAGTGAAAGGCGGGGCGGGGGGGGGGTGGTAACTACCCCCTTATACCACCTCGCGGCCACGCCGCTGGTACCTATACAATATTCGGTGGTTGCTTATGAGTAAAACAGTCTTGAGTTTGCGGAAACGTTTTTTAGTTTGTTTTTAAACCACAGTTTGAAGTCTCTTTTAGATATAATTTCTTAGCATTGGCGCTCAGTCTATATGATTATTCAAAAGGCCCAAGTAAGGAAATTTGATTCACCAAAAAAAGAATGAAAAAATCCTCTTAAAAAACATGCCTCAGCGTACGGCGCGTTTTTTTATATCTTTCAGCAAGCATTTGCTAGCATTCAAGTCCCTTTTGGCACAGTTTTACCATTCGTTAATTGATGGAATTAAACTCAGATTGTAAACAAATAATGAAGATGCTCCTATCTACCTTACAACAATTAACCGTTGACCTTTAGTTGGCCTACCTAACATCTTTATATTGACATGAGCTATGCATTTGTATAGTTCAATAGTTTTAAGAATAAGACAAGTTAGAAGGAAGGAAGAACGTCACTTCTTCGTAAGTCTTCTTCGTATCTTCAAATCATGGTGGTCCCTGCCTAACTGCCTAATGGGATGCAACGGAGAATGCGATGACAACCAAAAGAGACTCATTGATGAAAAGTAAATGGAATCTGATGTTACAGATGATATGTTCCGTCAGAAATACGTATTTGATCAAGAAGTGTATTTGATTAATAGTACTATCCTTTATGACACCTAACAAGAATCAATGAACACATGAATTGTACTACAGAGCAAAGGCTTATCTGAAAGAGCATCATTTTGTTAAATGCTTATTTTACGTTTCTGAGACTGGCCAATGACGCCAGCACGGTGGGGACAATCGCCCTGTCATTCACCAGACCGGGGCACGAAGTATCCTCCATTGCCCGGGGAAAGTTGGGGGTGGGGGTGGCCGGGGAGAGAAGTGCCTTTTTGGAAAGGTTTGATTTTAAAAGGCGTTACTTACGCCCCTGTCATAAAACATGCCCGTTGTGATGCTCCAAAACCATATTAAATAATCGAAAAACAGTGTCATTGCTCTTTATTGTCGACCAGCCATGTCCACGTGCATGCAAACCCGATTGTTTCTCACCATGTTTACTAAAATAACGTCATAGAACGTGCCCTCTTCATATCCTCCTTCTGTTAAGAATGTGAGGGTGAGGGAAACAACCTTCCATAAAAAACTTACTACACCAGTCATTAAAAGGCAGAGATTTAAACTTGAATATCCCGTTAACGGAATCACACATTTGAATGCTTTCTTCACCATTTGTTTGTAAGTCCTCTTTTACTGAACTAATCCTTTCACTAATTACCACTGAATATTCAAAAGCTGTTAAACGAACAATTTCTAAATAAGTTTTGTTGCGATTTATAGGATTTGATTGGCAATCTCGTCTCAATTAATTGACCCGTCATCAGTAAATCCGCTACACTCTAGTGACGTCACTTTCGTGGCGGTAATTGAGTGGCTTGTCGGGGATCATGTAAATATTTCGACCAATCAGAAACGTTGGATTGTTGTGTATATTTATCTTTACGTTAACAGGATATCTGGCCTCTTATACATCTTCACACAATCTATATTAAATTTTAAGGGCCGTAATTCTCATCTGGAAAGAGGGGGGGGGGGGCATAGCCTCTTATCCAACAAGTGGGGGGTGGGGCGGGCAAGAGGCAAATATTCCACAAAATGTACTGAATTTTGAAAATTCTGCTGAAAAGTGGGGAATATGTCCCCCTATATGTCCTCGTGCCTCCGCCACCGCAGGAATTATGACCCTGTAAATATTCATGCCATATATCGATAAACCCCCGTCTTTATTATCAATCTTAATATATAATCTATTTGAATTATAGAATTGTGCAAAGATGGACGTCTGCTATATCGGATATTAAATTGATAAGGAATCCAGTTACTAGTACCGGAATCAATGTTGCAGTATTATGCAGAAGTGTGCCGCTGTCGTTGATTAACTTCCAAGAACAACAAAACATCATCAGGGGAAGTTATTTATTTGATTTGTTCCTGTTTTGATTTTTATTACAGCCACAGGAAATACTAATTCCGCGATTACTTTGTCCAATTATTGTGTTTTCATATTGAAAACAGAGATTTCAAACAGCTTGGCCTACAAGTTACAATTATGTTCGTGTTTCTTATAAGCGTTCCTTCCTAATGGTTATAAATGTGTCATCTAAATAATACATGTGTGCATGCATCTTCTCATGCATGCATCTTATTGCGTATATTGAAACATTTAAAGTTGAATCGCTTTGAGTTGGAACGTAGTTCATTGCCTTTTAGCTCAATGACCACTCACAAACAGAGCAGAAATGACAAATAAAAAACAGACTATCTGAATATATAAATAAAAGCACTCGACGTTTGATATGAACCAGAGAAAAGCATAAATTTACTGGAAAACAATTTTAATTGGAATGTGTATACGGGCAATAGAATAAGTTCAGGACTGTACCATTGTTTCATACGAAGCTAAAGTTTTCGTACAATTCAATCCATAATCGCAGCGGAAGTGACTTCACTATTGTGTGACAGATATACGGTACCGTGTACCAAGCAATTTTATTGAAACGAGAAAACAATACTTAAACAATATATACGTTTCCTAATAATGATATTGTTCGACTTGAATATTTTGGAGCAAACAAAAACTCTTTAAATTTGAAATTCCCAAGCCTAGGGGCGTAGGAAGGGTGGCCTCTTGGAAGAGGGGGAGGGGGGGGGGGTCAAAATACCAACAAATTTCCCGGGGTAAACCTTTTGCCAATTTTCGGGAAACGTTGCCAAATTTTACCAAAATTTCCAGTAATTTTATCTTCTTTACTTCCCAACTGGGCAGAAAGAATATAACCAGACAGGTGAAATTCTCTCAAAGGGGCGGCTTGACCCCTTCCTCTTGACCCCTTCCTATCCACTTTCTACGCCTCTGCCCAAGGCCGTAGCCAGGATGATTGTCAAAACGGGGCGGGGCTTTGATCTTTAAGAGGGGAAGTGGGACAGATGCTACTTGTTTTTATTTGCGATTGGTTTCACGCAAGAGGGGACACATGTCCTTGCAATAAAAGGATGGATACCGACCTATGCCAACCCCCAACCCCTTCCCCAAACCCCTGTATACAGGAATATATAAGATCGCAATCCTCAATATCAAATTAGCCCACCTACTTTCTTTAAATAGAAACTGATTAATCGTGTCTTTTTTTTTATTTCATCGCGATATATGTTCTTTCCACGCATTTGAACAAATCATTAGTACATATGCATACACACATATATTGCATGCACAAAAATACAATTCTGATTTGTAAGCTATTATGTATAATAAATGCAAAGGGCATACCCGCAATTAAGGATTAAGTTTCTACTTAAATGGTGAAACTATTATTAAACTGATTATATGAAGTAAGGAGTCTACTTTTGTAATCTATCAGTGTTATTAGCTTTATTTCACCATGTATTGCAATGATACCAAATATACGCAATGCTTTGTATTTAAGATTGGGAGGTGAGAAAACAAAACTACTAGTCCTTTTAGAAATTGAGTATTATATTCAGCAAAAATATTTTCTTTGTTGAATATAATACTTAATTTCTGAAAGGATTACTTGAATTCAGTGGTCAGATATGACTATACTGTATGTAGTGCAGAGTGACGTCACCCTTAAGTCACTTTATTAACAAAATCAATGAGTTTTAGTGAAAATTAATCAAATTAAATTAATGAAAATGACTTCCATATTAAACACTTCCTTATTCTTTTGAGAGATCGAATTGGGGATTGCTCTATAATTTGAGAACCAATCAAAAGCAGTACATGGGGCAAATGCCCTTTCACCCGTAGTGACAATCGACGGACGCTATCCATAATACATGATGGTATAATCTTTTATTTTTGAAAGAAATGAGTAATTTCTCCTCATAATATGAAAACCAATCTATAAGACACAAGGGCATAAAGTACTCATTCATTTATAGTATAACACCAAATGTCATCCATTCTTATATTTTCAACCAGAGGTTACCCAAATTGAATCCCAATCTATACAGCAGATTAAGGGCAAATTTGCCCTTATAATTGCATAACATATATTTCAGGGCCGTAGGAGCCTGTCTGGAGAAAAATTGTGTAGTAATTCATACGTATATCATAATGTACAAGATAAAAATGTCATGTGACACGAAGGCCAGAGTTTGGCACTTTCAAAACCTAAGGTCTCCTACGGTCCTGTTAATCAGTTTATATAACCAGCAATATTCATCCTCAATAGATGAAAATCTCTTCTTTGTTGATACTTTGAAGTCAAAGATCTATTTGTGTGTATATATACACACACGTCAAAGATCTATTCATGTGTACACACACACACAGACACACACACATGCTGGCTACGCCACTGCCCTCCCCCTCACCCCGATACCATTTTTGGGTACTTTATTTTTTCTTTTCGGGATACTTTTCTTTATCGAAAAGTTGATCATTTTCGGGAAATTTTGCTGACTTTTGGCCAATTTTCAGGTAATTTCTTCCATTTCTGTTTGGATATGTATATTAGAAACAAAAAAGGCCCAAATTGGGGTCAAACTGCTTAACTGGGGAGGGGGGGGGGGGGATAACTTAGTTGATTGGGGCTCACGCTCCCCACTTAGTGTGTTAAAAAGGCCGCGAAAGAGGGCCATATAATTGATACAAGATTTATTTTCACAAACGCAGATATTGGTATACAAGAACAGTATAAGTATGGTTGTTTGTCTATTATTCTTGACATATCAGACATATACAGCGCGATCTGAAGAGGTGACGATCCCTGGAGGAGGTCAAATGTACTTTTCATGATCAGCACACTATGGTGTACCAGCAGCTAAACATCAAAACACACATGAGGCTAAAGGCCGTAGCACGGCGACGTGGCGAGCGATTTTTTAGATAATCATACAGGAAACAAATATTAAATATTGTAAGCTGCTTCGACTTTTTGCTTACACACGGTAAAGTTTATAATTGAGGCTTTCTGATGATACTGGAAAATTTGTGAGAAATGCTTTTTTGTTCAAAGTGTGGAGAAATTTGCTTTAAGGCCGTAACACATCGAACGCGACGCGGCGAGCGATATTTTAGATAATCATACAGGAAACAAATATTATGAGCTGCTTTGACTTTTTGCTTACACACGGTAAAGTTTACAATTGAGGCTTTCTGATAATACTGGGAAATTTGCTAGAAATGCTTTTTTCTTCAAATTGTGGAGAAATTCGCTTTAGTGGGGCGCGATTTTCAGTCGCGACGCAAATTTTGCTTGAATGGGCGTAATAAGGCCCTTTCAATAAATTTTCAGTTATCATCTGAATAGCCATGCGATGACGATGCTTTTCTGAAAACAAGAGGTGAAAATGTTCCTTTTCCTTTGCATTATTCAAGTTTGTATAAAAAATCGCTCGCCGGGTCAACGTTCGGTGTGTAACGGCCTTTACATCGAAGGGTTCCCTAGAGTTTTAAAGAAACATTGTGTGAATGTCACTACTCTGATCATATTTACATATTAAACCGGATAAGAACCTCGCATTTTTCACTTTTAATCTCTTTTAAAAGGAAATATTAGGACCAGAATTTGAGCCATTTCTTTCAAGTTTGTTTCGAAAAGGTCTTCAATATGCACAAAACTGATCCCAATTTATTCAATAAGCAACTTGTTGGTTCAAAAACCACAATGTTCCGTGAGGTGAAGAAAAGTCAAACTTACGACAGTAAAATTATATCACCGAACAGAAAATTTGCTTCCTAACCTGTTAACTTGGGTCTAACATATGGAAGGAAACATAAATTACATCAAGCCGAGATCATAACAATTGTGTGCAGCGTATAAGATGTGTTTTGTAAGGAAATATATTTTTGTTGCTGATGACATGAAGGAATTAAAGGATTAGTTTAAGCAAGTCCATCTTATATGAAAGAGGACTTCAAATACGTCAAAAGAAACAAAACGATCAAGATGGTACCATTTGTGTAGAAACAACTGTAATCAGACTAGTTGTGACATCACAGCCTCAGATTCTTCAGTCTGTATGTATTCTATTATATTTTGTTCGGCGACTTTTTGGCTTAAAAGCCATTGAATATGTCAGACACGGTAAAACAGGATCTTGTTACTGGTAATTATAATTTATCACCTAAAGAAATTTTAAAGAAAACTAATTCAAATAGTAAAAATGTTTATCAAATTTTCTTTAGATTACATTAACAATTGTTAAAAGAGTGAGGATGGGGGCACCAATCTTCCATAGTCAGATAGTGGACTACACCAGTCATTTCTACATATAAGACAGAAATTAAACTTTAATAACTACTTAATGGAATAAGATATTGAAGTAGTTTCTTCACCATTTTGTTTCTCTTTCACATGAAGTCCTCTTGTTTTTTCTTTCACATAAAATCCTTTTGTTTCTTTTTCACATGAGGTCGCCTTGTTTTTTCTTTCACATACAGTCCTCTTTCATAAAAGATCAACTTGGAATTCAATCATATCAAAATGAACAATCTTTAAAAGTAAAATCCACGCAGTACTCGACACTCGATTTGATAACTAAATAACTCCCCATAGACTGATATATCAATTGTATAGATTAATTGTATAGATCAATTGTATAGATCAATTGTATAGATCAATTGTACAGATCAATCCAGTATTTCCAACCAGTGTTTCTAATCAGTATATGTTTTAGACAATCAAAGATGTCCTATGCCAAGAATTTTGAAATCAAGAACCAGTTTTTCATTCATTTCAATCAGCTTAACCAAAACAGCTTAACAACTCAATCACAATTATCGCATGGAAATCACTTTACAAGTCTTTCATTATAATCTGAATACGTCATCGTCGTCGTTTCAATTTATCTACCTACTGTGGTGTAGCGGTTATCATACCTGTCTACAGACCACGAGGTCCTGGGTTCAAGCCTGGGTTGGGTAGACACGCCAGTGCACCACAACTGGTTATCAAAGGCCGTGGACATTGACTTGGTTGTCGATGTTATGTCTGTCCGTGCGTCGTACCTGTGTTCTCGTCCGGGTCGTATTAAGCGTTTCGTGATAGCATCGTTACTATCATAACCGAATACGCAGGTGACGACCCCGTCAATGATTTTTCCATTCAACTATTGATTTAAGGATATCACGTGATCACTTCTGGGTAACAGTGAAAACTCGTATTCTCCTTTTCAATGGTGGTTAGCCTTCCAGACAAAAGTTTAAACCTTGAGAAATGTGTTAGATTCATTTGTCGTATTTCTAAAGTTAAATAAAAATTCTTCAACAAGGAGGGAATGGTTGGGGAGCAGATGCGGCGGAATATGTTTCAAAATGGGAAGGGGGGGGGGATAGGACCTGAGGGTTATCTTCCAACTATTGTATTTTTAAAGCGTGTAGTACAGCAATTTATCTTTTCCCCACGGAAAATTTCTAAACTTTTATAGGTTTGGACATTACTGGTGATTCATTTTGCCTTCTTTTTAAATTTACAGCTTTAAAAATTCAAGATATTGTAGTCCAAAATTCGGTAAATTATAACAATTTTATTGAAATCTACATTAATTGCTGAATTGGAAAATGTATAGATCATAAGTCTTGAAATCGGAAGGACTTAGACTTATAGATCATGATTAGCCATTGTTATGGTTCACGAATCAGAATACTTAAATAATATGAAAAGCAAAAGGGTCCTTATGGAGGCCATCATTTTTTGCTGCTGGAATAAGATATGTAACTATTTTTGTATAAATTAAGACCAGATGGCCCAAATTCACACCCAGTCTTCAGCAAATCAGTGGCAGGTGTCCCATTGTATGTTTTTTTTTTTTTTTCTTTCTTTCTAGAACCCAATTTAAACTTGGCGCTCCGCGAGCGAAATTTTGGGTATTTTGCTTGATGTTTGCGTTACTTTCTTCAATCTGTCAATAAAAGGATCAATTATGATAAGGGGACTTAAATTATAACACTTTTTTTAAATCTATGTCAGTCTGTAAAGGCATGAAAGGGGCACGTTGGAAAAAGTGCACGTCAGTTTATGTCATTACAATGGCCCGGGTGCAAATAATAGGTTTTGCCCTACATGGCCCATTACAAAGATGCCCCATTAATGAAATTTAGGGTTGCTCGCATACTCTGAAAAGTCCCTATTTTAAAACTTTTGTACAAATTATAAGCTGGCAAAACAAAGGTAGGAAGAAGAGACAGTATGAACAAGTCCAATATTGTCCAATATGTATAGGGCTCTCGGGCCCCAACTTTGTTCTATGGGAAAATTTCAGAATAGTGTATGTATGCCTTAAAGCGCGTGAAATTTTCACATTTTTAGTACTTTCAGGGCAACGTTTGTGTTACTTTCTTTCGTTAGAAATCAGATATATATGAAGAGAAAGGTTTTCAAAGTTTGAAAGGGCGTGTTTCTTCTCTAAACTGCTAAAAATCATGCACTTGTTCTCTTTGAAAGAGCATTTTTCCTCTGAAAAAGGGAAAATTTTCCCTCAAATAAAGGGCACCTTTCCTCTCTGAAAAAGGCACTTCTTAAACTTTCGAGAAAAGTGAGGGCACGTGCTCCTTGTGCCCCCCGTTCCACCGTCTTTTATGGGGAGGAAAAAGACTTTGTTAAACACGAACTGGAAAAGGGGTTAAAGGGCTAGGAAGTCGTCTGCCTCTATCAGCTAGTGAACTTGGATTCCACAAGCTGCAACCATTTAAGTTTATCAGCTTGTCCTTGGATGCTTTTGGAAGCGTACATCCCCTCCCCTCCCTTATATATTCCCCTATTCAATGTTATCCACGAGTGTTCAGATGGTCACGTGAAGAAATAAAAAATGAAGAAAAAATAATTTGTCGCAGACGTATAACCTCGCTGATTGTTTTCATTAGTACTGAAGAAAGGAGCAGGGTCCCATCGACTTTGCTCAAGATTATTCTCACTGAAATAAATGTTTGTGTTTTTTATTCAAATGTTGATTTTATATATCAGTTTATCTGCTTCAGTTAATTCCATCAGTCGCAAAAGCTACTTATCAAACCATAATATAATGCATGGATGTAAAACCCATAAAGGCAAAACATATATAAATAGGGATTGCTGAATTGAATAATATACCACATTTCCGGAAGTAATATGATTCAAGCCTGACATCCGGTGAGGTCATTTTGAGGGCACGATTTGACACATAAAAAGTTGAAGTTGATGAGTAAGAGATTCTTAGTTGAACTATGTGTTTGGGTTTATGTTTTATGACAGGTGAGCATTATTTTATGACATGAGCACGCTAAAGTGCAAAATAAGTTAAATTATGACTTTTTTTGTGGGGGGGGGGGAGGGGAGGGGAGGGGAGGGGAAGAGAGTATTGTTTGTAAACACTATGAGAAAATTCCAAGCTGGGTACGGGTCTGATTGGTCCAGATATTTATACGCATCTAAAACTAAAGAGATTTTTCATTTCATTTCAATAAAGTTAAGCCGATCAAATACGTCCAAAGCACGCCCTGAAGACAGAAAGAAACATCAGTACCATGCATCTGATGTCAGTGTCTGAGTGTTGCCGTTTTATGCAACTTTTATTGGGAGGAGCGCCCTCTTTAGAAAGAAAGGAACATCCATGCTTACAGAGAAGAATGTATCATCGTATATATCAACATATTTATAAGGGCTGCCATTGAAAGAAGCAATAAGCCACAGACTTACAATGTTTGCATATTTAGGCCTATATGAGGTATATTTCTTGACAGCAAAATTATGAGAATTTGAAGAAAATCTTCGTAGACAAAGTTCATTAGTTAACAGATTTATCATGTAGCCACACCTGAAATATCATTATTTGATGGAATTATATTTCTTTCTCCTGACTTGAGGACCAAGAAAGCCCAAAAGATGATAGTGAAATTCGTAGGTGTTGAAACCGAGGGCACTGGGGCATACCCTCCTCCATTTTTCCGAAAAATGACAAACGTGCACCTTTTGAAAATGAAGAGTGCCCCTCAATTACTGTCAAAGGTGCAAGAACTAGTGGATTTGCGCTCACTGTAAAAACTATTACAAAAGTGCCCCTTTCAAAATAAAATACCCCTTAATTACTGACCCAATAGTAGGAAACTAGCAACTTTTGTCAGTCCCACGTACGGGGAAAATGGGAAATTTTCCACTTTAAAAATGAGGTGCCCCACCACTTTAGTTTATTTTTACAGACAAGGGGCAGACATAAGCATATGGCTTGGGGGAAGTGCCTCTAAGAGGTTGTGCCCCCGATTTTCAAACGCTTCCTACAGCCTTGGTGAAATCAGCAATGCCCCTCATCAGAAAGGTAACAAATATATAAGACCTTCTCAGAAGGCATCACGATAAATCCGTAAAAGCCCCTTTGTGCACCTGTGCACGGTGCGTACAAAATAGACCTTGATTTTGTATATTTCTGTCAAAGGTTTCAATGGTGGAAGTAATTATTACAGTGCTTCCTTTAGATTTTGAAATGTACTTGCCTTGAACTAACGTTACACTTTCTGCAATGATTTATCTGTTTATATCATGAAGTAATGCATATGACCTGAGATCAAAATTCTTAGAGGTGAATATCGTTATTTGTCTGTATTGGCACTCTAGGCCTACTTGTGCTATAATGAGCCTGTGCGCATGTACAGTTAGGAACATGATCTTGCTATATCACCGTTACTGCAATATTATATACTTTCTGAGGACTAACCCGGAAGTTCGAATTGAGTATTTCGGGGGTTTGTAAAACGATCACTTCCGAATGAATCCGGATAATTCAAATTGCTCAATTCAAGCAGCTTCATTGTTCATCACTACAGGAGAAAATCAGATGACGTACAAGACATTATATTTCGTGTTAAATCGGGATCCGAGCATTTTCAGTCTCGATAAACTTCGCAAAATTAACATTTTTAGTGGCCCATTTTGTGAAAATCTTTAAAAAGGTCAGATTCGTCAATCGTTTTTTCTGATCTGTGTAAGTCACTTTTCCTCATATCAAGCAACTTTTAATTAGGCTCAATATACTTTTATAAAGTGAATTATTAGTGTCGTCAAAATTAAGCCAACTTCAAGTACTTTTAGTGGATGAAAATGCTCAGCAAAAATGCCAGTCCAAATTCTCACTTCTTAGACCTAATTTTCTTCCTAACGTGATAAAGTGTGGCTTTTCCGTAACACTAGGTTATTATTATGGCAATGTATTGAGACATAGGACGAAATTATGCAAAATAAAATTAATTTGGTTGGGCAATGATTATTGACAGAGCTTACGAATATAAACAAATGATGTTATTGTTACCGTTATCCACAATTTTGGATTTGCGAGTACAAGGTTTAGGCCTACCAAATAACAATCTGTTAATGCACCCAATATTTAGGCCCTAGTACTAACGTTATGCTTAGGCCTAAGTTAGTACTAAGGCCTACTACTAGGGCCTACAGTATTATTGTAGTATGACCCAAGTTTGTTACCCACCTTAGCGAAGTCGGACAAAATTGTTATGTAAAAAGTCCATTTTCATGATTGATGAGTACAGAGTATAGGCATATGAAGTTGAGAGAGAGAGAAAGAGACATATTAAGCCTAGATCATCTCCATGCCTCAATTACCATGTAGGCCTAGAAGCCTATTCTATTGATTGCCTTATTCAGTCAGACCAAGAACTGAATAGTCCCTCTTTAGAAGTTAGTCTAGACCCAGTACAATTATGAGTCACCCCACAAAATAATTTGCGACATAGGGCCTACTGGCAGATGACCACATTATTTATTACATAACAGAACTTCAGCAGACAAAAACTGATCCATGCAAATGAATACCGGAAATGGCAGTTCCATAAAATTAATATAAAAAGTATACATTCACAGCCCGCATCATCCCCGTGTTAGATTGCCCTTAGTATTGATATATTCTTACTAAAATCTTACTTTGTGATTGGTATTCTTATAGTGTTTTAAAATGTAAGCATACAACATTAATACTAATTTGCTAAGTTCTAGCATTACTCATTCTTTTTGTGTAACATTCCCAAGAGCAACTGCATAATCTAACACATTTGAGAAAGTATAGTAGTGTTCCCCTTTAGTTTGCGTGTCTTGAAATATTGTAAATTTGTTAATATTTACCGTCTTCTCTGGTATGTCCTGACTAAAGTAACAGTTTAATATACTGTAGTCCTACTAAGTTTGTTGGTTGTTGTAGTCAGATAGTCATACTCAGATCAAATAATTTCAGACTACTATGAAATATTTGAAAATTATTAAGTCAGCTTTGACATCAAAAACAAAACTTGTTTCAGCTGATAAAAATGTCATGCAGACCCAATGCAGGCTGCACCGTTACAAAATAGTATGACCCTTAGCATTGCATCGTGGTATTGTTAATGATTGTTGATTATTTGCTACTTTTTCGCAACTTATTTTTTGGTCAAAAATGTGCCAGTTTACTTTTGGATCACAGAAATAACACAAAAAACATAACATAAACTGATAAAGGTTTTGAACATTGGTTTGCAATGCACGATCATCCTTACGCAACGCCTTGATATAGAAAGTTTATAAAATGTTAACTGGAATAAATCACAACAAAATGTTTTTTTTGTTCCAAAAACAATTTTATCAAATTTTCTCACATATTGAAAAGTTAAGCCACATAGGTAGAGCTGTTTTTCTGAGTTGATATGAAGCATACTCTTTATCCTTATCTGGCCAGACCAGTATAGAACATTACTGCAGAAATAAGTGTTTTTTTTTCCTTTCTTTTTTTCTGGGTGAGGAACAAGCTACAGTACTGTACACTATTTTGATGTTCTTGTTCTCAGTCTTGTTCTTACTTCAGAACTGATATCATTTGAAAAAAGATATGCTTGTTGTTCTACATTGCAGATTTGTGATTATTTTTAGGGATGCAAAGGATATCCAAACCGGCCGGACTATCAGTATCCGGCCGGATAGTGACAACAAAATCTGGTTCCGGTCCCGGCCGGATCTGAACAAAAATCCGGCCAGGATTATTCTAAAAGTCTGGCCTGAATTAATTAAGACTCATGCTTCTAGGCGACTTTTGATACTCCTTTAATGATAGAATATAAACTTTTGTAAACCAAGGTTTTAATCTTTCTTAAGCATTTCTCTTGTAAAACTTAGAGGGAAATGATGTACTTCATACATGATAAAATGAAACAAGTGTTGCTGTATCTGAAATATTGTTTCATGAGAAGATTGTTTCATATTATATCTCCTTTGTTTTACCTGCAGTAATGAATTGGATCAGTACATTTTGATATTGGAGCAGTGTATAAGACATGAATATGGGTACCACAATATATCTTTGCATCAACAGAAAAGGTAAACAAGCAGTCCGGTAGCATGTCTATTAATGGGAACATAAATGTTCCTATTAATGGGAACATTTTGCTACATGGAAGCCGCCATTTTGTGATATTTCCCATGATCCTATGCTATCTTAACCTTAAAGCCTTATGCAATGCTACATTTTTAAATTTGAAATACGTCTGGGAAAACAATATTTTCTAGAGGAAACTTAAAACTTATGAAAATACCATCATTACTGTATTGGCTATAACTTTTCCACTCCCATTTGATTTGTTCACCACGCCGTTTTCGAAATATTAGATAAATTAGACATAAAACTAGGCTTTTAGGCGCAAAACGGCCATTTGGAAAATTCAAATGTTTTTCAAAACGATTATTTGTAATACTTTAAGTACATAAATTAGAAACTATGACATTTTATCGCAACATCTAAGCAATATGGCTGCATGACTTAAATATTCCGTGTGTTATAAATGTTTCTATTAATAAACATGATTCCGGACTGACAAGATGCAGATTAATGTCTTATGCAAAATATCATTATCGGTCCTTTAGAAAAAGCAACTTAGAAAAAGTCAAGCGTCATGTAATGGTAAATGATCAATAATTACCATCTTTAACAATAATGTTATCATTGTAAAACAATAATTAATTTGTATAGTGCACAATCATTTTAAGCTTTTCTATGCATGCGTTGTACAAAGAGAAAATGATGGGGAGGGGAAGGAAAATAAGTACAACTTTTTAGGGATTCTTTTAAAATATATTGAGGAGGATTTTTGTCCATTTTCTGACACCAGCTGATTAGGGTGAGGCATTGGTAGATTTGTTGATATCGAAAATTCTTTTTTTTTTCGTAGTAGAAACATACTTTGAAAGGCTCTCTAGACAGCTAGAACATTTACCTTGCATTTTGGTGCAAGAAAATATAGGCAAAGAAGTCCAGTTAAACTGTTAAAAAAATCACATCAAACAAACAACAGCAAACCAAACTTTGAGCTTTATTAGCAGATTAGGGTATATGTATAATATGTGATGTAATGCAGTATATAAAATAGTTTTTATAGCGTAATATATTGTCTTTTTCCTCTCTTGACCTAGGTAATTTATTTTTCACTCTTGGATATGGCAAAGAAAAACAAAACTAAATTTTATTACCTAATTAACTGATGTCATGGGCCTTAAAGCTTGCTCAGGTGTAAACTTACCTGCAGTCCAAATAAAAGTTTAAATGTCTTTGAACGGTACGTAGCTGAAAAGCTTTTATGTAATTCTTGATATTTCGTTGGGCTAAATTTCAGTTCTTGAAAATGATAACAAAGTCTATTCCTGCTATATTATTTTGGTTAAGGGTATGGTCAAGACTTAAAAAACGTTTGGGTAAAATTCCTTTCCATTTTTCGCAAATGTGTGACAAGCAATTACAAAAACACAAAGGGGTTACATCAGGAAATATGACCTTCCGCCCACTCATACATCACAAGAGGAATTTAGAGGGGAACAAAAATTTGCATATTTTAGCCTGAAAATCAAAAATTACACATCTCGAAATTAAGTATGAAATTACTCTTATAAATCAAAAATAAAACTTTCTCATGATATACATTCAAATCTAAGGGCGTATTTTGTAAACCTCAAGCGTTTATTTCCCCCCCTCCAATAGCATTAGTTGTTCTTGAGAGGCAGGAGCGCTGTAGATCGTCTATTGGTGTTGTACATCCGTTTTACGGACATACACTCAATTTGCATGCGCTATAATCATGGCGTCCAATTTCAGCGGGTCTAATCGAATTGGGATAGAACTTTTCTTAGGCTCTTTGTTGGTGATGTGTCTTAAGATGAATTTGAAATTATATTTTCATAGTTTAAACAACATTTAGTTTTACTTCACGAATTGGTAAGTTGTTTTTTCTCGTGATTTTCATCCTTTTTTGTATTGGTCGGTTGTCAATTTTATCACGGTTTTTTAAATATTTGTTATCTTTCATAGGCTGTTGTGCGAAAAGTGGCGCTCACATTGTGACATAAAACAATGTCGTTAATTCTTAAAGTCGTATCTTTTATCGTGTATCTATGCAATAAATGTGTTCTTCGATTTTAAAGCAAATTGCCTGATCTAGAACAGAGGTAATCGAATTCAAATTGATTGTCACGTGATTTTGATTAAAGTTTTCGGGTCAATCGAGTTCATGTTTCCGACTAATGTTGTGCTCGAGTACTGTACATACTCCTACTTGCAAGTTTTTTGGACTCGTCCTCGGTAAATTTAAAATGCAAGTACTTGTAGTCAAACTCATGGCCTTGTAAGGCTTGTACTCGTACTCACGATAATGTACTCGACTCCAAGTCTACCAGTAAAGAGGGACTTAAACATTAAGGCCCGTTCTCGTGTTATTAGGGAGAAAACTATGCAATTTAATTAAACGTTTCTGCTTGACAGATCTGATTTACATAAATATTGACAAGCCAATCAAAAACTGCATCGGCAGTGACGTCATGGTATGTAGCAGGTTTACTGGTGCTGTGTCAAGCAATTATCGCCGAGCTTCCCTCTTTCAGGGACCTGCATCATAATGGTAGAGCTATAGGCCACTTATCGTGTTAGCATGCAGGAACACTTTATACAATATTACACAAAGTTTCGAATTGGTCGAAATATTTTACACAAATACGGATAAACCAATCAATGACCTCCGCGGAAGTGACGTCACGAGTATGTATCAAATTTATTGGTCACGTATCAAGTGGTTTTCTTGGGACGAGAATCCCCGGTCTTTAAACATCATCCGCGAATGACCTGAGGCTTCATCAGTTACATGTATTTGATTTATTGGCTAAAGTACGCTCCCTGGTTGAACAGTAATGACGTGCACGGCAATGGAAAGCATTGTATCTTGGACTGCTACCCAACTAAAAGTGCCCCGCCACCTAGAGCCCCACAAAACATAAGTAGGCCTCCCTCTCCTCAACGAATCCCAATGTTATCATTAAGGTGACGCCAACAACCAATGTCGAGTCGACTCAGGCTCTGTCAGTCTGGTCGTGATATTCTGTAACTTACAATTCCAAGAGACTTGAACAGGACAAGTGCAGTTTGGTTCTCTAAATATAACTGTACAAGAGTTATCCCAACAACATATTTTTTGCAATGTTATTACCTCCTCCCCCCCCTCACCCCCTTCCTCTTCCCCTTTTCCCCCTCGAAACAGAAACCTATAACTGCTCCTTTAGCCCTCGTTTTTCTTAGCACCAGTGTGTAACATGAGGGTGAGAAATGTAGGTGAATCCTACAGATCCCAAGAAATAACTATAATTTTTGGACCAAACTGCCAAAACTCAAAATTACTCACGGACCTCCCCCCCCCAAAAAAAAAAAAAAATAATAATAATTATTGGCCTGCATGTCGAAGTTCGAGCATGGATTGGTCAGTTTGTTACAATTCCCTGGTTCGAGTCTCTATACCTGAATTTTCATTGAAATAAGCATAATATTTCGGAAAATAGATATATAGTATATATTCAAAGGTTTGCTAAGAGAACACAATATCCCTTGTATATCTAAACATATGCATACGGCAATCCAGGCCCTATACCGGTACATGTAAGATGCATCCAGCAGTCCAGGGTCTCACGGTGAAACAGCGTATATGTTGAGCTAAGCCCAAATGTGTTATCTACCCTGCAGGTCTGGTATTATCTCAAATTAATCAATATAGATACTCACGCATTAGGCCTGTAGCAGCCTCGCAACTTATAAGGGATATCCATATAACCGTGAAGGCTTTGTGTAGTAAATCCATCTTATGTGCTTTTCCAGATGCTAAACTGAGAGATCCAAATATTTCACAAACGATAGTTGGATTAGTAAGTTATTTCTGATCCAACTTAGGACCAGGATCTGAACGGGATTGGTGAAATAATTACTTTAATCCGTTGTTATTGACCGTTAACTGCACTCAGAAGTTATTGTTATAACTGTGACAACGATAGAGCTCAAATATTAATCGTCAGTTTATTGATCTTCTCTCGAATGAATATGATTATTTACAAATTGAATATTAATCATTTATTTACCGCAAGAGAGAAAACCGTAGCGTGATCTCAAACGAAATAATAACAATGCTTATGGAAATGGATAATACAGAACAAACAACAGATGCGAAACAATTGGACACATCCAAAAATAAAATATCGTCTTCAGCGTGATGGTGTCGGAGGCTAGGCACTTTTTGGAGCAACTATAGAAATTAGCAGTGGTTTAACTGTTTAACGGGGATTAAACACCTTCATGCACTGGGTCAATGTGCGAAAATTGTAACAGACTTGTAGCTCACTGCGCCCGGGTAGGTACTGTCAGCTACCAGTAAATCTATAAACACTTGTAATATATACTGCAGTCGACCAACGGTCATAAAGATTTAGTATTTGTTCACACTCAGAATCCCATAGCACCAAAATAATGTTTGACTGTTTGAAAAATCTCAAGCAAAAAAATACAAACACTAAAAAATTGCATTATTTTTTCCTGTTTAGAATTGTAAAATGCAGGCTACTTATGTTCCATTATTTAAATACAAATAACGTGGACAAAACATATTTGAATTCGTAGAAAATAAAGATTATCCGTTACAAATAAACTATTACTTCCTTCCCGAGATTGTCATGTGTTTGGCTGATAAATAAAACCCATGCTTTCTTGCTTTAAATAACACGAAAGTGATAGCACTTGGAGGCGTACGTCGGTAGCTCCCTGATTAAATAAACTTTTATGAAAGAGGTCGTTTGCAAATCATGAATCACGCTAAACGGACACCACTACCGAGGGCGTATGCTGACCTCGGCAATGAACTTTACAAAACGGATACTTGGTCGGTCTTTGAAGGCAGTATACAACACATGTGTAGAACGCGTTCGACAGTAGCTAGCTGATCATGACCAACAGAATATCCATGAAAAGATTTTACTATCGATCCGAGGGTTAACACCCCATAGAGCACCTATAGATGACCCTGCGTGGCATCCGCCATCTTTTTAAAGTGAGTCAAAACATTACTGATTTCCATTATCTCGGTGAATGCGACCGGAAATCTTTTATCTGCGCTCGGCTTTATGCCGTGTTGCAGGGAGTCTCCGGTTGTTATTGAATAAAAACACCACAAGTTTTGACAATTCGATATAAAATAGTTTTAATCAACAACTCACGCAACAAGTAACTAAACAAAACCTATATATTATACAACCAAAGCCTTTCTTATCGAAGCAGGGAAGTACCATCAGCCAGGTAGTTGCCATTTTAGGACCCTTGCAGTCAGCTATCGCTTTGTGGGCGAGGGTGGGGTCGTCGAGGGAGAAAACTTGATAATTGCTTTAAATATTTTGTCAAAATTTGTATAAAAACAATAAAAAAAAAAACAGTTTTACACTATTTAGATAGTAATTTGAAATAAAGAGCCAAAATGGTCATCATATCCAGCTCTGGACACATTAGCATGGTCTGGACCTTATAACCTGATTTTATTTTGGCTGATTCTTGCGACACCGTCCAATCCCTTAAAGCTATACCCACGATGATCATTTTATAATGAAAACTCTCTTGACTTTTTTAGTCTATGTCTTTCACTTCTCTACAAGATCGATTTTTCCAATCCGTCCATATCCGAGGAGAAATGTCCAGGGGAACAATGGGTCCTCCAAGTAGCTCGCCAGCTCACTTCGTGGTGCCTGGCTTTGCCAATGTTTTCAGATAGCTACGACCCTGGCGGCAAAATACAATTCTTTGTTAACGCATACAGAAAGGACTTATAACAACGGAAAAAAGGGCCATGCAATGGTACATTGTATATCTGAAGTCCCGAAAACTTGTTGAAGATTTTTTCCCATTTTTACAGCTCACTTTTTGAAAATCATGATACGCATTAGTGGAGAAAAATCAGTGTCGTGTCGAAGCTTCGACGTCACCAGCTTGGTGGTCAACCCTAACAACAAGAGCAATCCATGAAGTTGCTGATCTCATCACCTTAAGCATACAGCATAGTGTGGGAAATAGCTAACAGGGTCACTATAGCTCTGTGACTTTTGACCTTGTGACCCCAGAGTCTACGGAACACTAGTTCTGTGGCATTTCACCACTTAACCCCAGATTTTCAGGACAAAAGGTTATGTACCAAGGTATCATGGTACAATATATGGTTGGTACAGATCTTGCCCTCTTGGAGTTTAAAATGGTACTAAATTGTACAAATTACCACATAATTACCCCCTAAAATCGCATATTTTACCTTTGACCCTAACCGCCAAAACAACATCTGAATTTTTTTAGCATTTATCTTACTCTACTATATGACACCACCCACAATCAGAACACTCTTACCATTCCAAAACTATGGAGAAAATGGTTTAAAGAGTCACTAGCTCTGTGACCTATGACCTTTGAACTTTTGACACCAGAGTTTACGGAACGCAAGTTCATGTACCACAATATCATAATACAAACATAGGATTGGTATAGGTTTTACACTTTCGGAATTTAAAGTGGCACAAAAATGTACAAATTAGTACATAATTACCCCCTAAAATCACATACATGACCTCTGACCTCTGACCCTAACCACCTCAATAACTGAAATTTTTCACATTTATCGTACCCAACTGCATAACACCATTCATGCTTACTTCACACTTACCATTCCATAACTATAGGGGGAAATGGTGAAAAGTGGTCAATAGCTCTGTGATCTTTAAACTTTTGACCCCAGTCTACGGGACACAAATTTATGTACCATAAATTCATGGTACAACATAGGGTTGGTATAGGTCTTGTACTTTTTTACTTTAAGATAGCGCAAAGCTTTTGCATGAAAAACACTTATTTGACCTTTAACCCATGACCTTTATTTTTCTGACCTCCAATTATCTGTAAGTTTTGTTAGAATGTTACTAGTTGATCTTGGTGTTGCAGATCTTGTATGTGTGGTGGTAGAATTAGCGTTACCCAGGGGCTTACACTCCCTAAAAAGACATTCCTAGGACAATTTCAATTTTGAAAATTTCGTCTGGGAAACAAAATATGGTAGTGAAGAGAAGTGGTAAGAAAATTAATATGGTTTTAACTTTATATTGCTTCGCAAAAAGACAAAATACTTGAAAATGCTTTGCAAAATATCGTAGTTGTTTTTGTTATGTCCATGGCGGACACCGATATTAGTCGGGCGCGAGATATAAAATGTCGGATGTACTGTTTAAATTAGAGATATCTGAATCAGGGGTATGATATGTAGGTCATATTTCTATCTGAATCATGCCCGACTCGCCTAGATATAACCAGCCTGGAATATGGTATTTAGATATCCCTGATATACAAATGAGAAGATCACGGGGAGGGGGAAAGGGGGAGATCGCCCCAGATTAAATTATGGGGGGTGAAGGTATCGTTTCACTCCTCCACCACCCCCTCCCCTCCCAAATATATATATATATATATATATATATAATATATATATATATATATATATATATATATA